>JAIUZE010073302.1:0-471186 GCA_022085475.1 Heliosperma pusillum | reverse complement strand
AGTGCGTTTCATTTACCGTGAGAGATGTCGTCTTTGTGTCGTTGTGTTTGGATGCGTGATTACATGATTTTATTCATGATCATTGCATGACTAGGCATGGTTTGTTTGTCGAGTTCATGATTGTTTATTCATGGTCGTTGCATGACTTGGCATGGTTTGTTTGTCGAGTCTCAATCTTATCAAACTTATACCGCTAACGGTGAGATGTAAGCCCTAGTGAGCGTATTCGGTTGCCTAAGAGGGTCTTCCCCGAGTCTTTGAATAACATGATGGATTCGGATTTGTATTCCATATGCTCTTATCATTATATATTGAATTGTCTATCTATCCTTATCGTATCTCACATGTATATCTATATGTATGCATGCTCTACTTTTGTATTTCCTTCTATGTACGTTTAATGTGATATGGCTGGGAGAACCCGGAGTTACTCCCCACTGATTGTGGCGTTCATGTTTTTCATGGATGAACAGGTTGCTTGCTTGGATGGCTTTTTGCTATGATATTTTGGGTTCGGGTGTGAGCTAGCGGGCGTAGTCCCTGAATGAA
This sequence comes from Heliosperma pusillum, assembly GCA_022085475.1. Taxonomy (NCBI): domain Eukaryota; kingdom Viridiplantae; phylum Streptophyta; class Magnoliopsida; order Caryophyllales; family Caryophyllaceae; genus Heliosperma; species Heliosperma pusillum. Next base: position 470,637 of record JAIUZE010073302.1, on the reverse strand, counting down.
ACACCTCTAGACGATTTTAGCTTGTTTGCTAAACACTTTTACTTTGTTAACATTTGGAGAGACTTCGTCTCTTGTTGTAGTTTATTTCATACTTTAGTTTGTAATATTTGACACTCCTCGCATACTTCTTCTTGCATGTATAAAAGTTTTAAAAACTTCCTATTTCCGCTATATAATTCACATGCTTGTATGTTTTATATTTCCGCATTCGCGAGGGTTGTCACAGTTAGTATCCCTCTTTAAACAATGTAAAAACAGAGAATACTATTATTTCTTCTAATACAGACAAGGTCTGAAAAGTGGTCTTAAGGTTTTCAAATTATCTTTATTTCAAATGAGATGCCAATTTCGTTATCCTGAGTCATTATTATATGTCTTATAGATATTACAGTGCGAATTTAGAGACATTTTATTTCAAGGCCCAGTTGTCCCGAAAACCGTGGATAAATCACCTTGAAAATCAGCGGTTTTCAGCGATATTCGGAAACCAAATATATTTGTCCCTAAATATATTTATAGACCCGTTAAGTCTATAAATAACAATTGGTTTTAGTATCCCTCTTTAAACAACGTAAAAACGGAGATTAATACTTGTTTCCTCTAATATAGACAAGGTCTGAAAAGTGCTCTTAAGGTCTCCAAACTATCTTTATTTCAAATCAGATGCCAATTTCGATATCCTGAATCATTATTAAATGTCTTAGAGATATTACAGTTCGAATTTAGAGACATTTTATTTCAAGGCCCAGTTGTCTCGAAAAACGTGGATAATAACCTTGAAAATAAGCGGTTTTCTGCGATATTCGGAAACCAAATTTTTTTCCCCTAAAGGTATTTATAGACCCGTTACTTCTATAAATAGCAATTGGATGGTAGTATTTCTCGTAAACAACGTAAAAATAGAGAATACTTATTATTTCTAATGATACAGACAAGGTATGAAAAGTGGTCTTAAGGTCTCCAAAATATCTTTATTTCAAATCAGATGTCAATTTCGTTATTCTGAGTCATTATTATATGTCTTAGAGATATTAAAGTGCGAATTTAGAGACATTTTATTTCAAGTCCCAGTTGTCCCGAAAAACGTGGATAATAACCTTGAAAATAAGCGGTTTTCAGCGACATTCGGAAACTAAATTTTTTTTCCCCCTAAAGGTATTTATAGACCCGTTACGTCTATAAATAGCAATTGGATGCTAGTATTTCTCGTAAACAATGTAAAAATAGAGAATACTTCTTGTTTCCTCTGATACAGACAAGGTTTGAAAAGTGGTCTTAAGGTCTCCAAAATATCTTTATTTCAAATCAGATGCCAATTTCGTTATTCTGAGTCATTATTATATGTCTTAGAGATATTACAGTGCGAATTTATAGACATTTTATTTCAAGGCTCAGTTGTCTCCAAAACCGTGGATAATAACCTTTAAAACCAGCGGATTTCAGCGATATTTGGAATCCAAAAATAATTTTTCCCTAAAGATATTTATAGACCCGTTACGTCTATAAATAGCAATTGGATGTTAGTAACTCTCTTTAAACAACGTAAAAACGGAGAATACTAGTTTTTTCCTCTAATGCACACAATGTCTGAAAAGTGGTCCTAAGGTCTCCAAACTATCTTTATTTCAAAACAGATGCAAACTTAGTTATCGAAAGTCATTATTATATGTCTTAGAGATATTACGGTGCGGATTTAAAGACATTTTATTTTAAGGCCCAGTTGTCAAGAAAATCGTGGAAAATAACCTCTAAAATCAACGTTTTCAAAGATATTCGGAAACCAAAAATATTTTTTATTAAAGGTATTTATAGACCCGTTACGTTTATAAATAGCAATTGGATGTTAGTATCCCTATTTAAACAATGTAAAAACAGAGAATACTATTGTTTCTTCTAATACAGACAAGGTTTGAAAAGTGGTCTTAAGGTATTCAAATTATCTTTATTTCAAATGAGATGCCAATTTCGTTATCCTGAATCATTATTAGTTGTCTTATAGATATTACAGTGCGAATTTAGAGACATTTTATTTCAAGGCCCAGTTATCCCGAAAACCGTGGATAACCTTGAAAATCAGCGGATTCCAGCGATATTCGGAAACTAAATTAATTTTTTCCCTAAAAGTATTTATAGACGCGTAACGTCTATAAATAACAACGTAAAAACAGAGAATATTTCTTGTTTCCTCTGTTATGGACAAGGTCTGAAAAGTGGTCTTAAGATCTCCAAACTATCTTTATTTCAAATCAGATGCAAATTTCGATATCCTGAATCATTATCATATGTCTTAGAGATATTACAGTGCGAGTTTAAAGACATTTAATTTCAAGGCCCATTTGTCCCGAAAAACGTGGATAATAACCTTGAAAATAAGCGGTTTTCAGCGATAATCGGAAACCATTTTTTTCCCCTAAAGGTATTTATAGACCCGTTACGTCTATTAATAACAATTGGATGCTAGTATTTCTCGTAAACAACGTAAAAACAGATAATATTTCTTGTTTCCTCTGATACAGACAAGGTCTGAAAACTGGTCTTAAGGTCTCCACAATATCTTTATTTCAAATCAGATGTCAATTTCGTTATCCTGAGTCATTATTATATGTCTTAGAGATATTAAAGTGCGAATTTAAAGACATTTTAATTCAAGGCCCAGTTGTCCCGAAAACCGTGGTTAATAACCTTCAAAATCAACGGTTTTTCAGCAATTTTCAGAAACCAACAATAATTTTTCTCAAAAGGTGTTTATAGACCCTTTAAGTCTATAAATAACAATTGGTTTTATTATTCGTCTTTAAATAACGTACAAACGGAGATTAATACTTGTTTCCTATAATACACACAAGGTCTGAAAAGTGCTCTTAAGGTCTCCAACTTATCTTTATTTCAAATCAGATGTCAATTTCGATATCCTAAATCATTATTATATGTCTTATAGATATTACAGTGCGAATTTAGAGACATTTTATTTCAAGGCCCATTTGTCCCGAAAAACGTGGATAATAACCTTGAAAATAATCGGTTTTCAGCAATATTCGGAAACCAAATATATTTTTTCCCTAAAGGTATTTCTAGACCCGTTACGTCTATAAATAACAATTGGATGTTAGTAGCCCTCTTTAAACAACGTGTAAATGGAAAAAACTACTTGTTTCCTCTAATACACACAATGTCTGAAAATTGGTCTTAAGGTCTCCAAGATATCATTATTTCAAATCAGATGCCAATTTCGTTATCCTGAGTCATTATTATATGTCTTAGAGATATTAGTGTGCGAATTTAGAGACATTTTATTTCAAGACCCAGTTGTCCCGAAAACCGTGGATAATAACCTTTAAAATCAGCGGTTTTCAGCGATATTTGGAATCCAAAAATATTTTTCCCCTAAAGGTATTTATAAACCCGTTACGTCTATAAATATCAATTGGATGTTAGTATCTCTATTTAAACAACGTAAAAACGGAGAATAATACTTGTTTCCTCTAATACACACAATGTCTGAAAAGTGGTCCTAAGGTCTCCAAACTATCTTTATTTCAAAACAGATGCAAATTTTGTTATCCTGAGTCATTATTATATGTCTTAGAGATATTACGGTGCGAATTTAGAGACATTTTATTTCAAGACCCAGTTTTCTAGAAAATAACCATCAAAATCAACGTTTTCAGTGATATTCGGAAATCATAAACATTGTTTATTAAAGGTATTTATAGACCCGTTACGTTTATAAATAGCAATTGGATGTTAGTATTTCTCTTTAAACAATGTAAAAACAGAGAATACTATTGTTTTTTCAAATACAGACAAGGTCTGAAAAGTGGTCTTAAGGTTTTCAAATTATCTTTATTTCAAATGACATGCCAATTTCGTTATTCTGAGTCATTATTATATATCTTATAAATATTACAATGCGAATTTAGAGACATTTTATTTTAAGGCCCAGTTGTCCCGAAACGGTGGATAATAACCTTGAAAATCAACGGTTTTCAGCGATATTCGGAAACCAAATATATTGTTTCCCTAAAAGTATTTATAGTCCCGTTACGTCTGCAAATAACAATTGGATGTTAGTATCCCTCTTTAAACAACGTATAAACGGAGATTAATACTTGTTTCCTCTAATACAGAGAAGGTCTGAAAAGTGTTCTTAAGGTCTCCAAACTATCTTTATTTCAAATCAGATGCAAATTTCGATATCCTGAATCATTATTATATGTCTTAGAGATATTACAGTGCGAATTTAGAGACATTTTATTTCAAGGCCCCGTTGTCCCGAAAAACGTGGATAATAACCTTGAAAATAAGCGGTTTTCAGCGATATTCGAAAACCAATTTTTTTTCCCCTAAAGGTATTTATAGGCCCGTTTAGTCTATTAATAACAATTGGATGCTAGTATTTATCGTAAACAACGTAAAAATAGAGAATATTTCTTGTTTTCTCTTATACAGACAAGGTCGGAAAATTGGTCTTAAGGTTTTCAAAATATCTTTATTTCAAATCAGATGACAATTTCGTTATCCTGAGTCATTATTATATGTCTTAGAGATATTAAAGTGCGAATTTAGAGACATTTTTTTTCAAGGCCCAGTTGTCCTGAAAACCGTGGATAATAACTTTCAAAATCAGCGGTTTTCAGCAATATTCAGAAATCAAAAATAATTTTTCTCAAAAGGTGTTTATAGACCCGTTAAGTCTATAAATAACAATTGGTTTTACTATTCATCTTTAAACAACGTAAAAACGGAGATTAATACTTGTTTGCTCTAATACAGACAAGGTCTGAAAAGTGCTCTTAAGGTCTCCAAACTATCTTTATTTCAAATCAGATGCCAATTTCGATATCCTGAATCATTATTATATGTCTTAGAGATATTACAGTGCGAATTTAGAGACATTTTATTTCAAGGCCCAGTTGTCCCGAAAAACGTGGATAATAACCTTGAAAATAAGCGGTTTTTCGGCGATATTCGGAAACCAAATTTTTTTTTCCTTAAAGTAATTTATAGAACCGTTACGTCTATAAATAGCAATTGGATGCTAGTATTTCTCGTAAACAACGTAAAAATAGAGAATACTTCTTGTTTCCTCTGATACAGACAAGGTCTGAAAAGTGGTCTTAAGGTCTCCAAAATATCTTTATTTCAAATCAGATGGCAATTTCGTTATCCTGAGTCATTATTATATGTCTTAGAGATATTACAGTGCGAATTTAGAGACATTTTATTTTCAAGGCCCCGTTGTCCCGAAAAACGTGGATAATAACCTTGAAAATAAGCGGTTTTCAGCGATATTCGGAAACCAATTTTTTTTTCCCTAAAGGTATTTATAGGCCCGTTAAGTCTATTAATAACAATTGGATGCTAGTTTTTATCGTAAACAACGTAAAAACAGAGAATATTTCTTGTTTTCTCTTATACAGACAAGGTCGGAAAAGTGGTCTTAAGGTTTCCAAAATATCTTTATTTCAAATCAGATGACAATTTCGTTATCCTGAGTCATTATTATATGTCTTAGAGATATTAAAGTGCGAATTTAGAGACATTTTATTTCAAGGCCCAGTTGTCCTGAAAACCGTGGATAATAACTTTCAAAATCAGCGGTTTTCAGCAATATTCAGAAATCAAAAATAATTTTTCTCAAAAGGTGTTTATAGACCCGTTAAGTCTATAAATAACAATTGGTTTTAGTATTCATCTTTAAACAACGTAAAAACGGAGATTAATACTTGTTTCCTCTAATACAGACAAGGTCTGAAAAGTACTCTTAAGGTCTCCAAACTATCTTTATTTCAAATCAGATGCCAATTTCGATATCCTGAATCATTATTATATGTCTTAGAGATATTACAGTGCGAATTTAGAGATATTTTATTTCAAGGCCCAGTTGTCCCGAAAAACGTGGATAATAACCTTGAAAATAAACGGTTTTTCAGCGATATTCGGAAACCAAATTTTTTTTCCTTAAAGTAATTTATAGACCTGTTACGTCTATAAATAACAATTGGATGCTAGTATTTCTCGTAAATAACGTAAAAATAGATAATACTTCTTGTTTCCTCTGATACTGACAAGGTCTGAAAAGTGGTCTTAAGGTCTCCAAAATATCTTTATTTCAAATCAGATGTCAATTTCGTTATCCTGAGTCATTATTATATGTGTTATAGATATTACAGTGCGAATTTAGAGACATTTTATTTCAAGGCCCAGTTGTCCCGAAAACCGTGGATAATAACCGTGAAAATCAGCGGTTTTCAGCGATATTCGGAAACCAAATATATTTTTTCCCTAAAGGTATTTATAGACCCGTTACGTCTATAAATAACAATTGGATGTTAGTATCCCTTTTTAAACAACGTAATAACAGAGAATATTTCTTGTTTCTTCTGATATAGACAAGTTCTGAGAAGTGGTCTTAAGATTTCCAAACTATTTTTATTTTAAATCAGATGCAAATTTCGATATCATGAATCATTATTATATGTCTTAGAGATATTACAGTGCAAATTTAGAGACATTTTATTTCAAGGCCCAGTTGTCCCGAAAAACGTTGATAATAACCTTTTAAATAAGCGGTTTTCAGCGATATTCGGAAACCAATTTTTTTTCCCTATAGGTATTTATAGACCCGTTACGTCTATTAATAATAATTGGATGCTAGTATTTATAGTAAATAACGTAAAAACAGAGAATATTTCTTGTTTCCTCTGATACAGACAAGGTGTGAAAAGTGGTCTTAAGGTTTCCAAAATATCTTTATTTCAAATCAGATGCCAATTTCGTTATCCTTAGTCATTATTATATGTCTTAGAGATATTACAGTGCGAATTTAGAGACATTTTATTTCAAGGTCCAGTTGTCCCGAAAACCGTGGATAATAATCTTTAAAATCAGCGGTTTTCAGCGATATTTGGAATCCAAAAATATTTTTTCCCTAAAGGTATTTATAGGCCTTTCAGTTTTAAAACTTTTTGTTTCTCTTTTTAGTGCCTTTGAACTGTACTGATAGAAAAAAGAAATATACATCTTATGTACGATGTCCGACCTAATATATAACTGAGCTTATATGTATTTTTTTGAAGTTTTTTAGTTATATTTTAGTTTTTTGGCATTAAACTCAAATTTAATCGAGCTTATATATAATGTTATTGAGTCATATTGAAGTTTTTTAAGCTTAATGTTTAAATGAACGAACTCAGAAAATTTATTCTAAATCTCATAACACTAGGTCTCCCTTGTGACGGGTCGGACCCAGGGGCGTCTTAAAGTAATTGGAGGCCCGGTGCACCACAAAAAAATGAGGCCCCAAATATGCATGTACAAGTGTACGTTACGTCAAGGTTTTTATTGAATTTCATCGATAAAGCTTGTAAATTCGGTGGCGAAAACTGGAGGCCCGGTTCCGCCGCCCATGGTTGAACAGGGCATTAGACGCCCCTGGTCGGACCTTGCGACGGGTTTTTACTCTAACAAAATGGGTAGAGGGAACATGTGGGGCACCCCCCATGTGCTTCCCCTTTTCCCTTAAATGAGTCATTTGTGAGGGGAAGTGGTACCCGTCGCAAGCTTGTGACGGATACTGCTCGTCACAAACAAGAATTTGTGATCTCATAATGCTTAATAAAATATTCGAAAACTTGATTATAATACTTGGAAATTACCCCACCACTTATAGTACATCAGATATGTAGTCGATGAATTCTGTACACATAAATTTCATATCTTCCTTGTAACAAGAAATAAATCTTTAATGGGTTGATTTGGTAAAGCAATAAATCAAATATGAGTCTTCGCAACAATTCTCTATATTACTATTCATCTCTTATTTAAGAACCATGCATGCATGCATGCAACGGAGTATAAATATAGTACGTACAAAAGATTTACATACATAATGGATACTCAAAATGCTCGATTGTTATTTTGGTTACTAATTTCCTTTGTCACATGTATGAAACAAATCGATTTAATTGATGCATCATCAACTATGAATCCATCGCAACCTCAAAAAGTTGCAAGTCAGATTCAAACTGGAACAAACAATTACTTGGAGGCCAATTCAATTCGATTTGGATCCTATCACGTACTAACTTTTATAAAAAAATTAAAAAATTACTTCGTATAAGTTTCGAGTGTGCTTTATGTTATTACTCGTTCAAGCAGCTGAATTTTTTTTTTCCCTTGGCCTAATTGTAAATCTTGGCTCCGCCATATGGTTTATGAATGAATATTATATGATCGGTTATTATGAACTGTTGTAGATCTTGTGCAAATGCACGAGTTTTTAGAATATGATGGATAAAGAAATTAGCATTTACTAATTAAATTTTATATTTCATGTTTAGAGTCTATAATTATTAACAGTAGGTCTTACTTGTGACGGGTCGGATCTTGCGACGGGTATTTTGTGAGAGGAAATGGATAGAGGGGACAAGGTGGGCACCCCTATGTGCTTCTCCACTCACCCTTGATGGGTATTTTGTGAGAGAATATGGTATCCGTCCTAAGCTTAAGACGGATACCCCCGTCTTAAATGAGAATTTGTGAATTATTAATATAGTACTAGATATTAACAAATAGAAAACATTTTTGGTAGAATATATTTCTATACAAATATCGACAAAAATAAAATTATAATTAGGCCAATTTTTGTATAAAAAAACTAGAATATTAATCCCAATATTTGAGAATAACCAAAGATATTAGGATCCAGTTTGTAAATTAGAGTGATTCAAGCGAAAAAATTCCAGATTTTACCTATTCTTTTAGTGAATAGAGGATTGTACTTTTTAACTCGCAATCAAATAAAAACTCATTTGGCTAATGCAAATGTTTTATTAGTTCAAACATATATTCTTTTATACTTTTGGCATTATCTACTCATAAAATTTTAATTTGCTTATTTGGTTATAAAATGTAGTATGCTGGGTATAGAAAGCATAAGGACAAGGATTTTATCGGAGTTAAAGGCAGCCTTAATGTATGGTTAATGGACATCAACGAAATGGACGTTAGTGGTGCTCAAATTTCAATTGGTGCACATCGTCAAGGAATCCACATTTCCGCAGGATGGATGGTAACTATCCCCTTCAATTCCGTCTCAATTATCTGTTTACCTTAATTAAAAGATCAAACTCATGTTTCATTAATTTCGTCTCAGTTATCTCTTCGCCTTAAGTAAAAGAACTCCTAAAATATTTTTAATAAACTTGCCCAAGGCTAAACTACATCTTTTTTCAATGTACTCCGTATAGTTTAATTTGATTTAAATCTAATTTCCGCAGTTTAATAAATTAACTCATACAAAGGTTTAGGGGTGGTGTTAAATACAACTCTTTAGCCTTTAAGGGCTGTATTTAAGAAGTTAAAAGTTTTGAATTTAGTATTTATATATGGAAATCATGACAAAATTGCACAGAAACGGATGCAATTAATGACATTATTAAAAATATTAATTTATTTTTTAACTCTTTAAATATAACCTTTAGGGTTAAAGAGTTTCACCGGTATTTTTTAAACTTCCATAAAATCTTGAAAAATACACTTGTATGAATCACGAGAAAATTAAAGAATTACACCGGTATTTTTTAAAAAATTTTAAAATTATTCTTTTTTTTCATTGTATCGTTATGTTATTGATAGGTTAACCACGAACAATTTCACGATAATTATCCAAGATTCTTCGCATCTTATACGGTAACATATAAATATCTACTCATTTTATTTTAAAGCTTATATACATTGAAATTAAGTTTACGAATATAATAATTTCATTTAACATGAAAATTTCAGACCGATAATCATACAACAGAATGTTATTCTTTTAAAGCCTCTTGCGATGGATTTGTTATAACTGATGCAAGATTCTTTGATCTTGCAATTCAACAAGGTTCAATCAAAGATGGACAACAAGTTTACATGGATTTGGAGATAGTCCAGGTACCCAATATGCTACATTATTAATCTTTAACTAGTTTGAAATAAAACCCGTGCAACACACGGGTAATTAACTTAGTAATATCGAAAAAAAAACTTAAGAAGGGTTAATATCTACATTATCGCCTTATGTCTAACAATTTGTTTACTTATGATTATAGTAACAAACGACAATTCCCCACATGGGGAAAATCTAGTGAGTAAAACTTTGGTAAAGTTTCACCAAAAGTCTAAAGACGTGTTATCATCAATTCGCGTTATAGGATTCGAGATCCCAAATACCGACATTTATCCGACATTTTATTCAATTTTTTGTCTTGGAAAATTTGCAACATTTTATCTCAATTTAACTTTTTTTTGCCAAGTTTTATTATTTTGACCTTAATTATCTTATAACACTAGCAAATAAATGAACTTAAAACGTGGTCAAAGTACTGGCTCGAAGACCTTGCAATCAAATGAGAAAAAAACAGAAAAATGGAGGAATATCATTTCTCTTACCGTTGATAGAGTATATAACCAGTGTAACTGGTTGTGTAATTTATGAGTTTATTTATAATAAAGTTTTCGAGTTTTGTTTTAAAAATTATGAATTTTATTATAAATTTTATGAATCGTTCATTCAGTAGTAGTTTTGTTTTTACAATTTTGTTTTAAGTTTCATCGTCAAAATATTAAAATTTAACAAATAAATTGTAAAAATTCATAATGTAGAGGAACCAACAACCAAGACAACTCCTACCACCTTAAAAGAAACAAAAAGGATCCTACATAGCTCTAAGTAGGCTAGACTTGACTTATAAGTGTGTAGAGTCAGCTAGTGGTCTTTGTAGTTCTCCTTTACCCAGTTATGGTCTTTGTCCAGTGTGTCTAAGCATACTTTGGCTGTGTATATACTCATTCAACACTACCATTCAATGTAACTCTTTTTTGCTCAACAATAATACATTCAAATCAATGAAGCTCAATTATAACACATTCAATGTCTTCTACTTCCTGTAGTGCATTAACTCAACATGGTATCAGAGCCACTCAGGAATGAGGAGACTGATAACCACCTATGACAAACATTTATTGATTATCAACAACAAGGGTACGAGGCTGTTACTTATTTAAGGAGCAGTGCTTCAGATCTTTCAAAACATCTTCACTACAATTCACAAACAAACACATCTCTGAAAATGGCACCTTCAACTTCTCCTGCCTTAACTGACACCACCACAACAAGCTCAACAACAACACTCTCTGCAACACCCTTCTCCATGGATCCCTCAGACCCACTCTATCTGCATCCAGCAGAGAGTACCCATCCTGTCATGGTGGATACCAAACTCTCAGGTATTGAGAACTACCTGGAATGGAAAAGGCAAATGGAGATTGCTATTTGTTCCAAGAGAAAGGTAGGATTCCTGACTGGTGTGGTTAAAAGACCAACTAATGACCCCATCAGGGAATCTGCATGGGACACTTGCAATTGCTTACTTATTTCTTGGATCCTTCACAATGTGGAGCTTCCCATCAAGAGATCTGTCATGTATACCAAGACAGCAAAGGAAATCTGGGATTATCTACAAGCTCAATTCTCTGTGAGCAATGGAGCAAGGAAGTTCAGACTCAACAAAGAACTTGATGAACTAACACAAGGTGACAAGTCCATCAGTGAGTACTTCACTGAACTCAGGATTCTGTGGCAGAGTCTTGAAATTATGAGTGACTGGCCACCAATTACACAGGTCACTACTGAAGTGAACACCTGGCTAAATGCACATCTTCAGGAGCAAGAAGAACGGAAGCTATTTCAGTTCCTAAATGGGCTGAACCCATCTTACTCAACCATAAGGAGCAATGTCCTCATGAGGTCACCTCTTCCCTCTGTGGAAGAAGCAGCAGCTCTTTTCCATCAAGAAGAAGCTCAGAGGAAAAATTACAAGAGCTGTGTGAAGATTGAAGCTGATAACTCAGCATTTTATGCTGGACAGAGGAGATCAGAAGTCTTTCATGATCAGCAGGGGCAAGAAGCTGTTCCATATTGTCTTGTCTGCACCAAGAAGGGACACACCAAAGAAAAGTGCTGGCGAGTTGTAGGGTACCCCTCTGATCACCCTGTGTCCAAAAGGTTTCCAGAGAAATCCCAGGACAACAAATTCAAAGGAGGGTATTCAGGACCAGGATCAAAGAGCTCCAGGTATGGCATGAATAAACCCAAATACAACTCAAGTGCTAAACAGGGAAAGAGGGCTGCACATGTGACCATGGGAGATGAACAAGGAGACATGAGTATGAGTGGAGCTATCACTCTAACTACCCAACAGTTTGAACAACTGATGAACAAAGGAAAGGGAATCAATTACCCTGACACTGATGATGAAATGGAGGTTAATTTTGCAGGTATGACTTCCTTAAACTGCAATTATGTCTGCCATGATTTACATGAGTGGATTATTGATTCTGGGGCCTCTGATCACATGGTATCTAATCTTAACATCTTGGACAAAGTTGTTGAACTGAAAAATAAACTAAAAATAAATCTACCAAATGGAGAAAAAGCTAGTGTTTCTCACACAGGAACATACAAATGTGCCAATGGTATGAAACTGAACAATGTTCTATTTGTACCTGCCTTTAAACACAACCTTCTCTCTGTTCAGAAACTAACAAAGGATGAACATTGCATTGTGATCTTTTATGAAAATTGGTGCATGATACAGGACTTTCACACCAGGAGGATTAAGGGGCTTGGAAGAGAAAGCAAGGGGGTTTACTACTTATTAAATAAGGATAGGCTGCCACACCCTAAAATAGCTAATGTGTCTATCAGGACAAATAATCCTGATATATGTAATGATAGTTTAGATGTTATTTCTACAAGTCAAGAAGAGGAGTCAGGAGGCATAATTTTCAACAAATGTAATGCACCTGATAAAGTCTGTACCCAGTTACCAAATACTAATGATAATGATATTTGGCACTTGAGACTTGGCCATGCCCCTGACAGCAAAATGAAACTCATATCTACAATTAATTCATCCTCCTTAAATAGTCAAAGAATCTGTTTTACATGCTCCATGGCAAAACAAACTAAGCTTCCTTTCCCTACAAGAACTGATAAAACTGCTGGAATATTTGATTTGGTACATATAGATGTCTGGGGACCATATAGGAAAGAAACAAGACAGAGGCATAAGTATTTCTTGACTATTGTAGATGATCACTCTAGAGCTACTTGGGTATATCTCATGAAACATAAGTCAGAAGTAGCTCAACTGCTCATTCATTTCTACAAATTCATCAAAAGGCAATTTGGCAAAACCATTAAGATCCTAAGATCAGACAATGCCCTGGAACTCACAGAAGGGGAGAGCAAGAAATTCCTTCTGACTAAGGGAATTTGGCAACAAACCAGCTGCATAGATAGGCCTCAACAGAATGGAGTTGTGGAAAGGAAGCATAGACATCTGCTGGAAGTGAGCAGAGCAATCAGGTTTAGCTCAGGCCTACCCCTTACTTTCTGGGGAGATTGTGTGCTCACTGCTGCATTTATTATCAATAGACTTCCCACACCTCTATTACAGAATCAATCTCCCTATGAAGTCCTGTTCAACAAAGCACCTAACTATGATATGATGAGGGTCTTTGGCTGTTTAACCATGGTGTACAACCCTAGCAGAGACAAAGACAAGTTTCAACCAAGGGGCATCCCTTGCATTTTCATTGGATATCCTCTATCCCAAAAAGGTTATAGGGTTTATGATATAGCTAAGCAAACTGCTTTTGTGTCCAGGGATGTAAAATTTCACGAATCAATTTTTCCCTACAAGATCCAAAACTTCAGTCAATTTCTTCCATCCCTCCAATCAGAAAATACACATCCTCTGTTATCTCCAGTGGTACCAGATGCAACACCAGTCTTTGATGTAGATCCACACATTGCACCACCCTCAGGTGACTCAGAATTGAGCAGCACTCAGCCCCAAGACCATGGCTCTCCTGACACCAGACCCAGGAGAGAAAGGAGACCCCCAGAATGGGCCAAGGATTTTATTGTGAATAATCCAGTCATGGCTCCTACTCCAGTTGCCAATGTTGCTCACCTCCATTTGTATAAAGCTTATGGTGGCCAAGTTTACTCAGCCAGCACAAGTCCTGTCACTGACCCCCTCACCTTTCAAGAGGCCATTCAGGAGCCTCAGTGGATTCAAGCTATGAATCTAGAACTGAAAGCTCTTCATGATAACAACACTTGGATAATCACTGACTTACCTAAAGGTCGTAAAGCCATTGGATGCAAATGGGTATATAAAACGAAGTACAATCCCAATGGCTCTATTGAAAGGCACAAGGCAAGACTGGTAGTTCAGGGTTTCAGACAAACATATGGCATTGACTATGAGGAGACATTTGCCCCAGTAGCCAAGATGTCAACTGTACGAGCCCTTCTTGCAGTCATCTCCATCAACAACTGGGCAACATGCCAAATGGATGTATCTAATGCCTTCCTACATGGTGATTTACTTGAAGATGTCTACATGAAATTGCCACCAGGATACTGTGATGGAGCTCTAACCACTACTGGTCAGGGGGAGTGCCATGCCAAGGCTGAAGGGAAAGTGTGCAAGTTGATGAAGTCTCTGTATGGCCTAAAACAGGCCCCCAGACAATGGTTTTCAAAACTATCCCATGCTCTCCTTAGCTGTGGCTTTAGACAATCCCATGCTGACCACTCACTCTTCATCAAGCAAAGGAATGGATACACCACAGTTGTCCTTATTTATGTAGATGATATGGTGATTGCAGGAGACTCATCTGAGGATATCCAAGCCCTGAAATCACACCTTAACTCTTCCTTTCACATGAAAGATCTTGGGGAATTGTCCTACTTTTTAGGCTTAGAAGTGGAGAGAAGCCCTGCTGGTATATTCATCTCACAAAAGAAGTACACTCTGGATCTCTTGAGAACCTTTGGAGTACACCACTCTAGGGCCATCCAACTACCAGTGAACCCTGTCCTTAAGTTGGAACCAGGCAAGGGCACTCCTCTTCCCCATCCTGATACTTACAGAAAACTGGTTGGTAAACTCATTTATCTCACCATCTCCAGGCCTGACATTGCCTTTTCAGTCCAATTGTTAAGCCAGTTCCTTCAAAGCCCCACTTCTGATCATATGCAAGCAGCAAGACGAGTTCTCAGGTACCTCAAATCATCTCCACAGCAAGGTATTCTGTTTGCTAGTAACTCAGCAGCCAAGCTCACTGCATATTGTGACTCTGATTGGGCATCTTGTGCTTATAGTCGAAAATCTACCACTGGCTATTGTATTCTCCTTGGCAACTCTCCAATCTCCTGGAAATCCAAGAAGCAATCAGTGGTGTCCCGGTCATCAGCTGAGGCTGAATACAGAGCCATGGCTATGACCACATGTGAGGTCACTTGGCTCTTTCAACTTCTTCAGGATTTGGGACTTAAACACCTAGGACCAGCTCACTTGAAATGTGATAATCAAGCAGCCTTGGCCATTGCAGCCAATCCAGTCTATCATGAACGGACCAAACACATTGAAGTGGACTGTCATTTCATTAGAGAAAAGATTCAGAATGGACTCATGACGACCTCCTATGTCAACACCAAAGATCAAGTTGCAGATATCTTTACTAAATCATGTCCCATATCTCAGCACCATTATCTCCTCTCCAAGATGGGAGTTTCATCTGGATTACACTCTCATCTTGAGGGGGAGTGTAGAGGAACCAACAACCAAGACAACTCCTACCACCTTAAAAGAAACAAAAAGGATCCTACATAGCTCTAAGTAGGCTAGACTTGACTTATAAGTGTGTAGAGTCAGCTAGTGGTCTTTGTAGTTCTCCTTTACCCAGTTATGGTCTTTGTCCAGTGTGTCTAAGCATACTTTGGCTGTGTATATACTCATTCAACACTACCATTCAATGTAACTCTTTTTTGCTCAACAATAATACATTCAAATCAATGAAGCTCAATTATAACACATTCAATGTCTTCTACTTCCTGTAGTGCATTAACTCAACACATAAAAAATACATGTAAACTCAATTGCTAAAAGATTTGATATAATACATCTCCATACTCCTTTTTTTCTCAAAGGTATTAGTAGGAAAAACGAAAACAAAATTTTCTAGTTTTACCGTGGTTATCGATCATGGCTTAAAATCAACAACGTATTTGTTGGTCACATGAACGTAGGATGTTGTTACTAAAAATTGGCTACTTCACGTGGCGAACAAATTAAAACAGTGGGACACTGGCTAGCAAGTTCGTTTGAAGGGCTAAATGAAGGAGCAAGTCAAGTAGAGTGGGGCGGCTTTGTTTTCCGATCCCAGCTGTCACCGGGACCGACACCGATGGGGAACGGACAGTCACCAACATTGCGTTATAATAAAGCAAGTCATATAAGATTCTTACAATTTAAGAGAAAGGATCGTGAAGTTGTTAATCCTACTAGTTGTTTGGCTCATCAAACTGACCCTGCTGTTTATGGTCTAAGCCAACTTTTAAATACTAATGAGTATGGTGTACATTTCTTTTATGGTGGTGTGCGGGGTCGATCTTGATCGGCTCCGCAGGGTTTTCGTAAGGATCAGATTCATAATATAGTCCAAAATTATATGTATATAGCTAAAAAGGAATAAAGAAAGGTGTACAGTAACCTTATTGTGAAATAATTAATAAGGAACGTGTGAACGTCCAATCGTTCATCATATTTATCGCTCTCGACTTCTCATTTTATTTTGAAAGGCATTTTATTTTATGCTAGAACAATGTTGGTCTAATGATCTTAAATATGAAACGGGTCAATCTAATAGATGCTACAAAAATTAGAATGGGTCAGGAATTACAAAATAGTACAATCAGGGGTGAGCTAAGCGACGGTTATGCGGCATGGGACAGCCGCTTGTTTTCAGTTTGGAATGATAGGCGGTTATGTTCCGTTATTCAAGGTGAGCGAGGTTTTGCTGTAGTCCACTACACTGCCTTCTTTGATGCATGTTCAGCTGTTGTGAATGTCAAACATTACGGTGAACAACTACCAAGATATGTTTACGGGAAGATTGTCGCTCGCTATACCACATACTCACATAGGAGTATGAAACTGCATAGGATAAGAACACTATCAAAATATACTGTTTGATAGACATTCAGAAGATGACAGCATGCAGCCAGCGCTAGGATGTGGTTCCGATGTGCCGTTGTTGAAATCTGTCGTCTGTTTGCCCGAAGATGACAACCTTGTCGTTGAAGTTGACTTAGCTGTAGGTTCACAGCCAACTTTCGATGGCAATGTTCCCCAAGGTGCAACATTATTGCAAGGCAGCCTGGAACTCGAACCTGGTAAATGGCTTCAGCAGTTGTAGGCCGAAACTTTTCACATATATGTCTCTGTGAGTTCCTTCCTTGGACTGCTATATACGGAATGCTATCCTGAGTCCATTACATTCACATGTCTTGGGTGTTACCGAGCATGAACTCATCCCGGTTTTTTTCCTTGGGATGCTACATACTGAATGCTATCCCAACTCCCAAGTCCATTACATTCACATGTCTGTGTCTGTCTTGGGTGTTATCGAGCATGAACTCAGTTCAAGCCGAGATTTAACTCGTGTCTGTTCTCACTAATAAGCTTTACAAGTATTTAATATTTACATAATTATTTAGGGTAATGATAAATACAACCCACTAGGTTGTAAGTAAGAATTAAATATATTTCCTTAAGTAGAATTAAAGCTAGAATTTATGACAAAATTACGCGTATATTAATGTCACTAATGCTTGTTTTAAACTTTTATTTCCTCTTTTAGACCCTTAAATACAGCCCAGTGGGTTGTATATATCATTTTCCAATTAATTATTTATATTTCTGCTTAATTCCGTAGGAAAATCCTTAGGCGGTATGTTTAAAGACATGGCTACAGTAGAATCGAAAACCGAATTACTATTTCAATACAATTTTGCTCTTTCAAGTTCTTGCACACATAAAAAGCTCATGGATCTTGTTTGATTAACTATTTTGTTGTAATATGAGATCAAATCTTTAATGGGTTGATTTGAAATTATGATGTTTCTCAGTAATTCCCTATAGACATGAGACCACCAATCGACGATACACCTTATAAAACCCGTGGTCCAGGACGGCAGGACACGGAAAATAATTTTATTTTCTTGTGCATTTTATTCCTTTTTTGCATTAGAAAATTAAATTTGATAATCTTAAGATAATAATATGTTAGAAAAAATTCATAGGGATAGCAGAAAATTATTTCTCCACTTGTTTTGAATACGGGGTATTAGTTCCTATGGCTTACCATTCTTCTATGGCGGTCCGGGACACCGATAGTAAATGTATGCTAATTATCGAAAAACTTAGCTGAGAAGGAATAAAACAATGTGAAAACAGAAAACCTTATTATAAACCTATTTATCATGAATAGTGTTAACTCCTACCCAAATTTTTGTTGTGTCCAACATTCACCGATATTAGAAAGTCTGATGTAACATAGCAGAACAAAAGAGCAAACTAGTAAAAGGGATGTCGATAACCTGCACGAGAGTTACGAATCTACGCAGCCGCCGACAACAGACCTCTTCTTTCAGCCGCAAGCCCGCAATCAACTCCTTGGCTGCATGTTCCTTAATGGTTCTCTCAAGCTCTGAATTGGACAAGCAGTTGCATCGCCCAATGTACAAGTAGTATGCCCCTGGTCTGGTTTGTTTTCTCTTTAAGCACATCGATGTCCTCAGGCTCAGCACTACCGACTATGATCATGTCCGTAGCCATCACGTTCCCTCCCTACATGGACTACATTATCGATAACTCTTGTGCTTGTAGAAATATGATAACCTTGCTATTGCATTCGTTACATCCAGGGACTTGTCAGTTATTATCAGTACCGGCCAGTCCTAACCCCGGCTGAACGGCTTTAAAGGAATATAAACCATCGAAAGGTCATCACATAATAAGTGGTTTATAAGTAGTGGGAACGACAAACCTCCAGGTTCCCTAGCAAGTTATCCCATCCACCCCTTACTCGACCACAATGTCTCTCGATAAGATCGTGAACAGTGCAAGGCTTGTCAACATGACTGAAAATACAAAACAGTTATGTCCATGGCTTGTTCCTCCCACCAAATTATTGAACTCCTCGAGATTACATCTAAGAATAGTAGGTGATACTATCCAAAAGAGTCGTCTCTTCGCTACAGATGTAGGCCCCAACACCACAATGGATACGAATACGCGATCATAAAAAACATAACCAGATCCATATTTTATTCCCCAGGTATTCTTCACTATTTCCGACTATGATGCATCCCTTGTAAAGTTTATGGGATCATGCTTCAATATATTCATCCATCTTTACAAGTTTTGGGTTCAATTTCATCGACGTTGACAACAAGGTTTCAGGGATCCAACATAATACTTTTGGTCAGACAGGAACCAGCACAGCACCGTCCACAGAGGGTATACCACTGAACTTATTCATTTCACCTCTATTCCAGCAGTAGACTCAACACCCTTTAAATATAGTCCTTGATTTTATATCAGTCGACGTATTCATGGTACCTTTGAGAAAAGCGTCCTGCAATCCATACAAATTTGTGAAAATGCAATCCTCGTCCATCAAGCCACCAAAGTGAGATTTCTTTAAAGGAGAGAAAGGAGAATGAGAAGTTCTTGTCGTTGAAGCCACCCTGGTGTTGAGCAATCTGCTGTAAGCTGGACCACACGCGCTTGTATAGTAATGTTGTAGCCGTGCTGCTCGTTGAAAATTAAGAACACCCCTCAGGAGTGCCTGTAAAGGAAAAAAGCAATCACAGTCAGCTACATCCCTTTTCCAAGAGTGACCAAACCATTAAAAGTGTTATCCCAGAGCAATAGTTCCTATCTTTGACAAGGGAATGAGGGATTACGATGCTTGATTCATAACAAGTTCATGTGTGAATCATTGCAAGCGGATTATAGTAGCCCAACCAGGTAGTAGGGGGACACGAATAAAGTTACATACTTACATACACGTCGACACACAGCACAGGTTTTTAACTCCTATACAAGGCAAATTACAAAAACAAGTACGAGAAGCGTGCAAAGTCTAAAGTAGACTAACCAACTTTAATTTTCGATAAGGAAATCTAGGATCCTATAACTATTTCCAAGATACCGAGAATTTTTCATGAACACCAATTTGCAAGTCAACAAGTCGTAATTTTTTTTAAAGGGATCACAATAGCGTAATGAAGTCCCCATTTATATATGGTATTCAACATCCAAACATCAGTGCTATAAATAACTCGAGTCAAGACCAATTCGATTACTCTAATGAGAAATGGCGAAATGCCAAGGAGATAGTTCAAAGACGAAAGTCTTCGCATTGCTCTTTACTTTTACTTCATCTAAAATACAGACAAGGTCTGAAAATGGCTCTTAAGGTCTCCAAAATATCTCTATATTAAATCAGATGTCAATTTCGTTATCCTGAGTCATTATTATATGTCTTAGAAATATTACACTGCGAATTGAGAAACATTTTTTTTCAAGGCCCAGTTGTCCCGAAAACCGTGGATAACCTTCAAAATCAGCGGTTTTCAGCGATATTCGGAAACCAAAAATATTTTTTCCCTAAAAGTGCTTATAGACCCGTTACCTCTATAAATAACAATTGGTTTTTAGTATCCCTCTTTAAATAACGTAAAAACGAGATTTCTTGTTTCCTCTAATATACACAAGGTCTGAAAAGTGGTCTTACGGTCTCCAACTATCTTTATTTCAAATCAGATGCCAATTTCGTTATCCGCAGTCATTATTATATGTCTTACAGATATTATATTGCGAATTTAGAGACATTTTATTTCAAGGTCCTGTCCCTAAAAACGTGGATAATAACCTTGAAAATCAGCGGTTTTCATCGATATTCGAAATCCAGAAATATGTTTTTCCTAAAGCTATTTATAGACCGTTACGTCTATAAATAGCAATTGGATGTTAGTGTCCCTCTTTAAACAACGTAAAAACAGAGAATACTTCTTGTTTCCTCTTATATAGACGAGGTCTGAAAAGTGGTCTTAAGGTCTCCAAAATATCTTTATTTCAAATCAGATGCCAATTTCATTATCCTAAGTCATTATTATATGTCTTAGAGATATTACAGTGCGAATTTAGAGACATTTTTTTTCAAGGCCCAGTTGTCACGAAAACAGTGGATATTACCTTTAAAATCAGCGGTTTTCAGCGATATTCGGGATCCAAAAATATTTTTTCCCCTTAAGGTGTTTATAGACCTGTTAAGTCTATAAATAGCAATTGGTTTTTAGTATTTCTCTTTAAACAACGTAAAAACGAGATTACTACTTGTTTCCTTAGATACAGACAAGGTCTGAAAAGTGGTCTTAAGGTCTCCAAAATATCTCTATTTTAAATCAGATGCCAATTTCGTTATCCTGAGTCATTATTATATGTCTTAGAGATATTATACTGCGAATTTAAGAAATTTTATTTCAAGCCCCAGTTGTCCTGAAAACCGTGGATAATAACCTTCAAAATCAGCGGTTTTCAGCGATATTCGGAAACCAAAAATAATTTTTCCCTAAAGGTGTTTATAAACCCGTTACGTCTATAAATATCAATTGATTTTTAGTATCCCTCTTTAAACAACGTATAAATGTTATTACTACTTGTTTCATCTAATATAGACAAGGTCTGAAAAGTGGTCTTATGGTCTCCAAACTATCTTTATTTCAAATCAGATGTCAATTTCGTTATCCTGAGTCATTATTATATGTCTTAGAGATATTACAGTGCGAATTTAGAGACATTTTATTTCAAGGCCCAGTTGTCCTGAAAACCGTGGATAATAACCTTCAAAATCAGCGGATTTCAGCGAAATTCGAAAACCAAAAATATGTTTTCCTTAAAGGTATTTATAGACCCGTTACGTCTATAAATTGCAATTGAATGTTAGTATCCCTCTTTAAACAACGTAAAAACGGAGATTACTACTTATTTCCTCTAATACAGATAAGGTTTGAAAAGTGGTCTTAAGGTCTCCAAAATATCACTATTTTAAATCAGATGCCAATTTCGTTATCCTGAGTAATTATTAGTCTTAGAGATATTATAGTGCGAATTTTGAGACATTTTATTTCAAGGCCCAGTTGTCCCGAAAACCGTGGATAATAACCTTCAAAATAAGTGGTTTTCAGCAATATTCGGAAATCAAAAATAATTTTTCCTTAAAGGTGTTTATAGACCCGTTAAGTCTATAAATAGCACTTGGTTTTTAGTATCCCTCTTTAAACAACGTAAAAACGAAAATTACTACTTGTTACCTCTAATATAGACAAGGTCTGAAAAGTGGTCTTAAATCTTAAGTCTCCAAACTATCTTTATTTCAAATCAGATGCCAATTTCGTTATCCTGAGTCATTATTATGTTTTAGAGATATTACAGTGCGAATTTAGAGACATTTTATTTCAAGGCCCAGTTGTCCCGAAAACGTGGATAATAACCTTCAAAATCAGCGATATTCGGAAACCAAAAATATTTTTTTCCTAAAGGTATTTATAGACCCGTTATGTCTATAAATAGCAATTGGATGTTAGTATCCCTCTTTAAACAACGTAAAAACAGAGAATACTTCTTGTTTCCTCTGATATAGAAAAGGTCTGAAAAGTGGTCGATCTTAAGGTCTGCAAACCATGTTTATTTCAAATCAGATGTCAATTTCGTTATCCTGATAATTATTATATGTCTTAGAGATATTACAGTGCGAATTTAGAGACATTTTATTTAAAGGCCCAATTGTCCCGAAAAACGTGGATAATAACCTTGAAAATCAGCGGTTTTCAGCGATATTCGAAAACCCTAAACCCTAAACCCTAAACCCTAAACCCTAAACCCTAAACCCTAACAAAAAAAGACATTTTTAATATTTTCTAATTCTAAAACAACTCAACAAAGGGATAGTAGAATGGGTGGTTCAATTAATATGAGTAAATTAATGTAATTGTGATACTTGACTAATGACTATTATATTGCTATTATTGTAACACCCCATGAGATGTGAGGAAAAGTTGTCCCATATGGGAAAAATAAGGAGCAAACTTGAGATTATTCTTGACATGTTATCATCAATTGCGGATACACCTTAGTACACCAGAAAAAAATTCTTGACCGCAATTTATCCATCTTTTGCGTCAGAAAAATTTCAAAATTATGATTATGATATATCTTGAAAATATTCATATGAGTAGCTGCAAAACATTATCTAGGTGCACCACCAGTCATCATGCCTAATAATTTTCTCACATGCATGTAGGATCGTGTTAGTAAAAATTGGCTGCTCCAAATAACAACGGAAGCACAAATTACAACGGTGGGATATTGGACAGCAAGTTTGTTTCAAGGGCTAAATGAAGGAGCAAGTATAGTAGAGTGGGGTGGCCTTGTGTTCAGATCTCAGCATTCACCGGGGCCGACACCGATGGGAAATGGAGACTTACCAACATTGGGCTATAAGAAAGCATTCCATATAAGATTGATCCAATATACGAGTAAGAGTGATGAAGTTATTAGTCCTCGTAAGTTAGAGGCTTATCAAACGAACCCCACTGTTTACGGACTGAGCCCACTTTTGAAAAATAGTGACTACGGCACACACTTCTTTTATGGTGGTCCGCGGACACGGGCCGTCAATATGAGTCTTGAAAGTTTTCATTAGGACAAAATTAATCCAAAATTATAGCTAAAAGTCAATAAAGTAAGCTGTAAACTTAATGTGAAACAGTATAATAAGCAGGTATATTAACACATTCATCTTCAAGTCCTTTTTTAGTAGTCCATATCGAACGAAATACTCCTTATATAAATAAAAGTAAAAGAATGCATTTAGATCGAAGCCAATTTACCTTAATAACATTTGATGGAGGAGGAACACTTACATTACTGCCTCCCTGCATTTAGAAGAATTATGAGACAAACTAGTGTTTAGGAAATGGTGTCTTTTTAGTTCCTCCAAGAAGACCATCTGTAACAGAGATAAACACACAACGAAGATCATAAGTTTCATAATAGTGTCTCATGTCATGTCTTACATGCTAATTTTTAAACACATTATCACCTCAAAACTAGAATATATGATTTCAAAGATACAAATACAGAAAATAGTAAGATATGATATCTACAGCACCATTTGCGACAAGTGATATTCACTAAAACGTAAAAAACTATTTGTCCTTCAATTTCTAAAGGAAGGGAATGATTTAACCAATACGATTACTTCAATGAGAAATGTGCAATGCTACACAAAGAAATGAAAGACGAAGGTCCACAGCATTGTTCTATATAGTAACATCAAATTCTACATACACACAGACAACGGGACGAGTGCTGCAACTTCTATAGTCCTATAAAAGGCAAACTGCACAAGGAAGTTTGTAGTTCTAGAGAAGCATGAAAAAACCAAACTAAACGGAACAACTTAACTTTTTAACATGGAATCCACAATCCTAACTTTGTGAATAGATGAGCTGAACAAAAGTGACTAGAGTTAAACTGAGCTAAATTAAATAGAGCCGACCTGACATAAAACGAGCTGAAATTAAGCTAGAAAGAGCAGGAACTAACTAGAGAAGATTTGTTTGATCAACTACCCTGTAATGTGAAATAAAATCTTTAACGGGTTTATTTGTGAAAGCACTAGATCAATTGTGATTCTTGCCTCAATTGTCTTATACATTAATTGAAAAAATTTATATCTATTTAAGAACCATGGTATCAACTCTATAAAAATAGTAACAAAATATTACTTACTTGATCAACTATCTAACCTAATGGATCATCACATTGCTGGATGGTTAATCTGGTTGCTAATTTCCTTGGTAACCTGTTTAAAATATCTCGATTTGACCGAAGCATCATCAGCTATAAGTTCATCGCAGAATAAAGAAATTGCAAGTGCAATTCAAAGCGGTTCACATGATCTTTTGGATACCTACCCAAATCGACTTGGATCCTATGAGGTAAGAAATTTAATCAGTAATAAAAACAATGCCTATTCAAACATACATTCTTTACTATATTTGGCGTTTTCTTTCTAAATATTTGTTTATTTGGTATTCATGTAGTACGCTGTGTATAGAAAGCGTGAGGAAAGGGAATTTATTGGAATTAGTTGCGAGATCAATGTATGGTTTATCGACGTCATCGAAGGGGACTTTAGCGCCACTCAAATTTCAATGGCTGCACATTATCAAGGTCAAGCAGTTCAAATTTCTGCTGGATTGATGGTAAGTAGACCAAGTACTCATAAGTCATAACTCATAACTACCTTCGACATTTTCAATTTTAACCCAAGGCCAAAGCTAACAAAATGCAAGTTTTTTTAATGTGTCTTTTGATTTAAAACGAATTCCCGCAGTAACATAAATTAATTCATGCTAAGTTTTATAAATGTACTTAGAGAGCTTAGCTTCAAAACTTCTAATTAAGTTACTTTAATAGAAGATTTGAAATAACTCAAGGATTTATCTGTTGCAATTTTTTAAAAATAGACTATAAATGGTTTACAAATGGTTATTGATAGGTCAACAAAGAGCAATTTCACGATGAGTATCCAAGATTTTTTGCATCTTACACGGTAACATATAACGATCAACTCATCTTCCTCTATTAATTTATATAGAATGAAATTATGTGTAACTTCATTTAACATGAAATTTTCAGACCGACAATTTCACGACAGTATGTTATACTTTCAACGCAGCTTGTATTGGATTTGTTAAGAATGATACAGGATTCTTTACTAATCCAATTAAAAGAGCTTCAACCTATGAAGGACGCCAAATTTACATGAATGTGGAGATAATCCAGGTAAGCATATTATTAATCTAAATTAGTAACAAATGATGAAAATAGTGTGAAAATTGTTAAAATTACCCATAATACTATAGTTTTGCTTTATTCATTCTAATTTTATTCCAAATCACAACGACAAACACTTTTTGTGCCCAAAACTAGTTAAAATTTGTAGCTATTGAAAGCCTAGCAAGGAACGGAACCCCTACTAGGCCTGCCTACGCGCCTCCCCTTGCTAATGAAAATAGATTTATTATTAATGGTTTTAGGAATCCAACAAATCCCAAGCTTTCATTTGGACAAATAAGGCAGAATTTAGATTATTCTCGGCAAATTCACCTCGAGTCTAGAGACATGTTATCATCAACTACGGATCCACCTTATAAGCTCCTTAGTTACAAAGTAACCTCTTAAAAATATTCTTAGGGATATCGGAAACAAAAGTTTCTAGGTACACCAATGTGTTATCATAACTTACAATTAACAACTTATTTGTTCCTCACATTTATGCAGGATCATGTTAGTAAAAATTGGATACTCCAAGTAACGAAGGGTTCAAAAACAATAATTGCGGGATATTGGCCGACAAGTTCGTTTCCAGGGCTAAATGAAGGAGCAAGTGCAGTAGAGTGGGGTGGCTTTGTTTTTAGATCTCAGCTTTCACCAGGACCTACACCCATGGGAAGTGGAGACTTACCAACATTAGGCTATAATAAAGCAAGCCTGGTGAGATATATTCGATATATTAAAAAGGATCGTGAAGTCGTTAGTCCTACTAATCTCGAGGCTTATCAAACAAAACCCACTGTTTATGGACTAAGCCCACTTTATAACAAGACTTCATATGGTATACACTTCTTTTATGGTGGTCCGGGGCCTAAATAGTCCCAAAATATAAAGTATAAATAAAAGGAATAAAGGTGTAAACATTAGTGCGTAACAGTTTTAATAAGGAAAGTGTGAACTTTGATCGATACTTATTGTCTTCATTTTACTTTGAAAGTTAAGATTTTTTTTAGATATATATAAATCAGATACAATATTTTTTTAATTAATAATATGAAAATTGTTATTTCGAAAATTAAACTTGATTTATTTTCAAGTGTATTTAGATATATACTTAAAAATATTTGGGGAAACAAATTATTAATGTTAGCAATGAATCAAATGTTAGGTACAAAGGAAAAGGTTTTTGTTTAAGACTCAATTTAAAGTTTTTGTTTCATTCATAAGCATTTATACCAGATTTTAAGTTAGGTTTAAGCCAATCTTCTCTTATTTTGGCCTCATCAAAGTTTCTTTCAAACAGCCAATTGTTGGGAGGCAGATAGGGTTGAACTACCTTCATACTAAAAACTAAGAGGGTTATGCCTACAGCTTTCTTAATCAAGAATCGGAGACCTCCGCACTAGAACCATAATCAAGCTATCAAAGTGACATCTCGGCGCGCCATTGCGGATTTCACTAAAGTGACATCTCAAACGTCTTTCAGCAAGCCATCTCCAGGTTCTAGTTTGTATGCTGTGTTACATAGACTGTTCATATAACCTCGACTGTCTGTGTCTATGTGTGACACTCAACCAATGAGTCTTCTTGGGACAATCTTTGGCTAATATAGTTATATGTTCGTAGGGTTAATTGGTTGGTCTCAGATGTAAGACCATCTCATATAATGAAGCCTATTCTTGAGGTGTTTGCCGCTGAGCCACTAGATCAAGTAATCAATGCTCGCAAAACTGCACTCTTGCATTAAGGTTTAACAAAGTCTAATGTAACACAACAGAACAAAAGCAGAGGAAAATAGTAAAGGGGATGCCAATAACCTGTACAAGAGTCGAGAATCTAAGCGGTTGTCTCCAATAGACCTCTTCTTTCACACTCGATCAACTCCTTGGTTGCATGTTCCTCAATCCTTCTCTCAAACTCCGGCCTGCATTGCCTAATAAGACCCCCGAACAGGCCAAGCAGCTGCATCCCCCAATGGACAAATAGTATGTTCCTCAATTACCTCCTGAGCATCCATAGTAGATCCAGTCCTCCCAGGCGGAATAAATCGTCCACAATTCTTGTTCTTGTAGATATACGACAGCCTCGTGTTGCATCCACGACATCAGCTGACTTATAAGTTACTATCACAGCGCTTGTCCCTAGACTCGATTGGACAGCCTTAAGGTCATCGAAAATCCATCAACACTTCAGTGCATAAGTGCTTAAAAAGTAGTGGGTGAGTATCACAGCGAATACGTGAACGATCTACCGTACTCTATCAATACAGTATCTTTTGATCAGTTCCCTCATCAGAATACTCATTCCTCCTCGACCATGTATGGCTTGTTGATGTCACTAGAAATGCAAAACTAGCAAACCAATCTGGCCCACATGCAAGAGTAATACGTGATACCGCCATTGTATGCAAATTCGTGACAGTAGCAGGACAACCATACAAAGCAACAGCGGTAGCAAATGGAGCCTTCAATCTTGGTTTTCCTTACCCTCAGACTCTCTAAAAGACTCGTCTCTTCACCACCCTGATCATTATGAATGTCGAAATCATAACCGGACACACATGGAGTTTCTCGAAGCATCCAGTTTCATTAGCATCCTCACTCCTGTCTGATTTATAGAAGTTTCAAATATAAGCACCAGCCCTCATTCCAGCACTGGCAGTGGCAGTGAGGCATCCATTGAGGAGTTTATGGAGCCATGCCTCATTATTTCTCTATCCTTACAAGTTCCGGGTTAACTTTCATCAGCATTGACAAGAAAGGTGTGAGGGGCTTCCATCGACTACTTTTGGCATGAGGAACCATTTGAGATCAGACAAGAAACCAGCATTTTCCCTTACACGGAGGACAGACTCCTACATTTCACCTACACAATCAGTACACTTAAAAAGCTTAGTCCTTGGTTCCATACCAGCCACCAGGCCCACCACAATTCATCCCACCCTTGAGAAAAGCAGTTGTATAAATCTACTTAAGTGGATTATACTAGCCCAACCAACACGTAGGAGGAAACATATAATAAAGCTACATACACACGGAACGAGTGCTGCAACTTCTGTAGTCCTATAAAAGGCAAATTACATAAAGTCTGTAAATAAAAGGCAAGTTACATTAGGAAGTTTTTTTGTTCTAGAGAAGCATGAAATATCCAAACTAAACAGAACTTAGCTTTCTGCCATAGAAATCCACAATCCCTAGGATTTTTTACAATTATTGAGAGGCTTTAGGTCAGTTAATAAAGAAAAATTTACACAAACACCCTTTTGCAAGTCAACAAATCTTTAAACTTTTTTCTTGGAATGGAACACAAAAACCTAATGAAGTACACATTCCTAAAGGATTACTTCCATGAGAAAAGGTGCAATGCGAAGGAGTAAGTTGAAAGAAAAAGATTTTCGCATTGCTCTTACTTCTATACAGTAACATCATATTCTAAAATCTATCAACTGGATCGGCTTAGTAGAACTGTGATACATGTTACTTGACACAAGACACTAGCAGGCTAAGGCATCTCCAACACTACAAACATTTGAGACCGTTTAAACTTAAGAGTTAAGACGATCTATTTTTCATGCCATGTGCTTCCATCTAATGCTAGCTTTAGCTTATAATGACTACTCATGTTTTTAAGGACGGTATCACACAAGACTAGCTCCTCCAACAATTGCGTTTAAAAGCTTTCTTACAGTAAAAAAACGACACTTTTGAACAAGTGAACAATCACCATTTTGCAAATCCACAAATCGTTAAACTTTATCTTGAGGGATCACAAAAAAACTTATTGAAGTACATTCATAAATGATATTCGCCATTCATAAGTTATAGCTATAAATTACCCAAGACCAATTCGATTACTTCTAGAAATGGCTCAGTGCTGAGAAGAAAGTTGAAAGAAGGTCTTTGGCATTGCTCTTACTTTTATACAGAAACATCAAATTCTAAAATCTACCAAAGTGCTCTAATAAATTGCATAGGCTTAGTTGAAATGTGATTCATATTACTTGACAGTTGACACAAGACACTGGTAAGCTAAAGCATCTCAACAAATGTATTAGAGCACCCAAAAATCCAAAATCATTTCCAATAATCAAAACCACAACTTACATGAAAGAAGCACAACCTAACTTCAAAAACTAAACACTTTTTACCGGAGGGAGACGTGCATACTCAAAAGTATTACGGTGTATATTAACAATAGACCGTCTTCTAGGACTGGAGTAAATATTATGTCAATACATTTTTTTTCTTTTTAATTGTCCTTGTCCACATAAAAGTCACAAGTCTTGTTTGATTTACCTACCTTGCAACATGAAATAGAATCTTAAATGGGTTGATTTAGTACAAGAATTAATCAATTATGAGTCTTCTCAGTAATTCTCTATACCTTAATTGATGCTTTTCATCTCTATTTAAGAACCATGTTATCACCTTTGAATGCTATAAAAATAGCATCAAAATATTACTTCCTTGACCAACTCTCTATCCTAATGGATCGTCACAATGCTGGGTTGTTAATTTGGTTGCTGATTTCCTTAGTCACGTGTCTTAAATATATCGAGTTGAGTGATGCATCATCAACTATAAATCGGTTGCAAAATAAAGAAGCTACAAGTCTTGTACTGGATTCCCATGGTTATCGACTTGGAAGCTATGAGGTAGGAAATTTCACCAAATTTTAATCAATGAACTTTGTTTGAAAACATTGTGTAATAACTAATAAGCCTAGCCTGAATATTACTCCCTCCGTCCCAATCATTTGTTTGCCTTTGATTAAAATACCCCTCACAAAGAATATAAAAGGTCAACAAATGAATGAGACGGAGGGAGTAATGATTTAATTTTGTACTCATATACTAGAGTTTTAGGGCGTAATCAAGTTTGGTCACTCGGTGACAATAGTAACATAATAATTGAAATAGTATATCACCGAAAAGGCGAAAACATTATTTCTTCGATTTGTCTAAATCAGCAAATTCGACTATTTTTCTTTCCACTATGAAAGTCAAATGAGATGGATTGAATGATCGAAATATATTACTTGAATGCATATTCAAACAAAAGCAAAAGCGATACAATTGGTTAGTTTTTTTAGTTATTTTAAGTATTTTATTGAAACACATATTTTTTTGGTACTTTTAGCATTTTCTTTCTAAAATAATTGTTTTTGGTCATGGTAGTATGCGATATATAGAAAGCATGAGGAAAAGGAATTTATTGGAATTAGCGGCAGCCTCAACATATGGTTGATCAATGTCATTGAAGGGGACTTTAGCGCCACTCAGATTTCAATAGGTGTTCGTTATCAAGGTCAAGAAATTTACCTTTCTGCAGGATGGATGGTGAGTACTCATTTCATTTTTTATGTATCCATTGGTTTAATTCAGATTCGCACTGGACAACAAAATAATTCAGGCAAAGTTTTAAGATAAGGTAGATTCAGGTAAAGTTTTAACATTACCAAATTCTCCGGTGTACTTTTAAATTTCATCTCTTCTACTATGGTAACTATTTACAAATGGTCACTGATAGGTCAACGTAGAACAATTTCATGATTCCTATCCAAGACTCTTTGCATCTCACATGGTAACATAAAACTATCAACTCATCTTAACTTTATCTCTTAATATAAAATTAAATATGTAACTCCATTTACCATGAATTTTCAGGTCAATAATTTCACGAGAGTTTGTTATTCTTTCGACCTTAGTTGTGTTGGATTTGTTATAACTGAAAACGGCTTCTTGCATATTCCAATTAAAGGAGGTTCATCCTACGGAGGACCAGGAGCACCCCAAACTTATGTGCCTTTGAAGATAATCCAGGTAAAATACTGATATACTCCATAATAAATTGTTCACTTCATTAGTAAGGATTACCGAGAATAATCTGAAATTTGTCATTATTGCTCCTTGTGTTCTCCCTTACAATATTCAAAGCCACTATGCCTAGTCAAAAATTGAAATTCTAGATAATCAAACTCTAACAAGGATAAGAGCCCCTCACTACACCCATCCAATGACGGATGCTTATACTCAATGGTTGTAGAATCCGAACGAACTTCAAGCTTGAATTATTCGAACAAATAAGGCAAAGTTCGGAATATTCTCGACACATTTTCCAGAAACCCTAAAGACATATTCTCAAGCCTAATGGTCGACAATTTGCTTGTTCTTTGCGTGCATGTAGGATCAAGCTAGTAAAGATTGGCTGCTCCAAGTAGTGAAGGATAAACAAACTACAACAGTGGGACATTGGCCAGCAAGTTTGTTTCCCGGGCTAACTGAAGGAGCGAGTACAGTAGAATGGGGTGGCCTTGTTTTTCGATCTCAGCTTTCACCCGGGCCCACGCCCATGGGAAGTGGACGCTTACCCACATTGGGCAATAGAGGGTCAAGTCATATAAAACGTGTTCAATATATTAGTAAGCATCATGGAGTTGTTAATCCAACTAGCTTAGAGCCTTATCAACCAGACCCCACTGTCTATGGACTAAGCCCACTTTTAACAAACAGTAGTCTCTATGGTACACTTTTTTTTTATGGTGGTCCAGGGCGTCGATCTTAAGTGTATGTAAATCATAACTTTCACTTTTTCTATACCACATTTTTAAAATCACTATATTTTATGTATGTTTTCTAAACTCTCACCTCTTCTAAACATTTCTTCCAAAACTCCAACCAAAAGCCTAATTCTATCAAAGAAGAAACATTTTTTCGTAATATCAAAAACACGAGGGGTCATTTCTTTCTACCAAATGGTTGTTTTGAGTAAAAAGGAAGATATTTCATAATTAGTATTCGCAAAAAAAATTTATTTATTCTTTTTTGCCTTAAATGGGACTTTTGTGCAAGCTTTGAAGGAAAGTTTTATATAAAAGGTAGGAGATTAAAAAAATATATATATAAAATGATTATTTTTAAAATGAGGTATAGAAAAGTGAGTTATCTTAATTCAAAATAAGTTAGGAATTTGGTTGGTATATTCAATCAATATTACAAAGTTAATTATTTGGTTATTTTATTGCAATATTGCGAAATTTAAATTACAATAATTCAAGTTTAATGTATCTTGATTTGAAATGTATGCTTGTGTCTCTGAATAAGCCTCACTTCCTCTTAGGCGCAAAAAATCAGTAGTAGAAATATGGGGTATACAAGTTGGTGTAAGTAATTTGAACGAAAGGAGTAGGAGTGTAGGAGTGGCATCTCTTTATAAATGATTAATTAGGGGTACGCCAGTAAGGATAACTGAATGACTTCTAGAAAGTCTTACCAGGAAAAAATAGTCAAAAAACAATTATAGCCGGAAAGGAATAAAGACAGGTCTAGAGAAACTACGAACCCATAACCCATGATATTTGGGGATTTATTCGAGTGTATTTAGACATTTACTTAACATATTTGGGAAAACAAACAGCCAAAACTAACATCGGTTCAATAAAACAAAGGAAAAGGTAGAATAACAGAACTATAAGACAACAATACGGAACTGTGTAGTAATGCACGCACCTTGGTGTGCCTAGTCAATTACGCCTCCTAGCATATCTAATGTACATTGTATGCCACCCTTCGGGCCATTTTAGCAGGCGCCTTAGGAAAAACTTTGTAAAGCCAAGCCCTGAAACAATAAACGTTGTAGTAGGTATCTTGACACAATCATCTTCAGTTCTTTTTTAACACTCCATATCATAGGAAGAACAAAAGAAAATAGAGGAAGGCATTTAGATAAAAGCCAAAATCACCTTAATAGCGTTTGTTGGGGAAAGAATCCTGACATTACTGCCATCCTGCATTTAAAAGAAGAATCATGAGAAAGATTAGTGTGCCTCGGATGCTGTGATTTTGCCATTTGACTAGCCAACCAACAAGTAAGGGGGGCATACCTACTTAACGCGGCCGAAGTATGCAACTTCTACAGTCCTGTGCTCCTGTAGAAGGCAGATTACATAAGGAAGCTTTAAGTTCTAGAGAAGCATGAACAGTCCAAACTAAACAAAACAGCTTAAACATTTTGCCATGGAGATCTAAGAACCTATAACTATCTACATCCTACTGCACGAGGATTGCGTTGAGAAACTTTTTGACAGAAAATACCTCCAATTTTGCACACACATCATTTTGCAAGGCGACAAGTCGTTAAACTTTTTTCTTCAAGGGATCATAAAACATCACTTACAATGTCAAAACATCCATATATGAATAGCTATAAATTACTCGTGAGAACCAATTCAATTACTTTCACAAAAAATTCTGCAATGCTAAGGAGAAAGTTGAAAGAAGGTCCTTTGCATTGCATCAAATTCTAAAACCCAGATATTGGCAGGTTATAGCATCTCCAACAATACAAAATCTCATTTGAGACCGTTCAAAACTTAAGACGGTTTATTTTTCATGCTACGGCCCCAAATGCTCCATTTAATGCTAGCTTTAGTCTTTAATGACCATGTTTTTAAGACGATCTTAAGCAACACTAACTCTTCCAATAATTGCATTAGAGCACCTAAAATCATTTTCAAGCTTCCGGAAAATCATAGTTTCACAACCCTAATTTACATAATCTTTGAATCAAATTCCCCATTAAGGCTATAAAAATGCATTTATCCAGTATACTCCGTCACATTCAACTAGTTGTTTACGTTTTTATTATTTTGTAACGAGTATTTTAATCAAACGTAAATAATTCAGTCGAATGGGCGGGACTTGGGATTATTTGATCACAAGAAAAACAACAAAATTTACCCTTTAACTAATTTCCAACAGTTATACAGAAATATTGTAATTTACTGCTCATTTTTACCCTAAAAAGCCTATAACAAACAAATTAACATCAAAAACAGATGAAAATGGGAATCAATGAACACCCATAAACGCAAAAAGAGGTAAATTCAATACAAATACCCAAAGAACAATCAAAGTTGTAAACTTTATGAGATCAATTGAAATTTGGACCTACCATTTATTGAAACAAGATTGAAGCTTTGTGATTGCAACTTTGATAGTGAGTTTTCCAGATTATCAGATAAGCTGTAAATCTGTAAGACAGTAATTGCGTTATTAAATTGGGCTCTCTCTATCAAAAACCATGTAGCCATTTAGCCGCTCGGAGCCTCACACCATACAAATGTTAGTGTTTAGCCCGTATCAATGTAAGTGTTTCGAGGGACGGTCACTTAATAACTTTATTTAGAGAGTATTTGCCTTATTGAGGTCTCCAATACGGAGTTTTGACTGAATTTTTTTGACGTCTGTAAGTTATAATCTGTCGGAAAAATATCTCACAAACGATAATTTGGTCCAGTCAAAACTCAAAATGGCCGTTAAGGGGGAGAGATGTATTAGAGATGTATCATAAAATATGAGGAATATCACAAATTATATTATAAGGGTGGACATTTTTTATTACTTAAATCAGATCATTATATTACCTTACAAATGCTTCTTCCAAAAGACAAGTATATTATACATAAACAATGTAATCAACTTGTCATAAGTTGACATGAAAATCTTTCCACCTTCTTTAAAAATCTTTCCACCTTCTTTAAAAAGTGTGGAAGCCATGTTACTGTTCTTTTTGAACAGTTGAACATTTGCCCTTTGTTGGGCTTCCTTTCCTTTGGGCTTCTTATTTTGTGGCTGGTCTAATTGTTCACTCTTCCAGCATATTTTCGACACATCCCCTCTTTGCTCCCTCTCTCTCATCAATTATTCTCATTCTCTCGAGAGATGCTCCGCTTCCTCAAGTTCTCTGTCCCTTTTCTGTGGACTATCCAAAACCTCGTCACCTCCACCACACTCGATCTTGTATTTTCATAGTCCATGCCCTATTGATGTTGACAAAGATCAGATTCATTCCGCTAAATCGAAGTATGTCCTTCTTGGTTGTGAATCATGTTTTCCAGGTTTAAGTTTCCCTAATTTCTTATTCTTCGCCTTTTTTTTTTAAATTAAGGGTTGCAATCTGAACTATTGGTATTTATTGTTGTCATTTGGTGTTTAATGTTATATCTTTGCCTTTGTTTATCTTGTTTGATCTTGAGCTTGTGATGTTTTTTGGTATAAAAAAGGGTTTACCATTATTGGGGTTATAGCGTTGATAAGTTTATTTGATAGGAAGATAAAAAAAACCATAAATTATGTAAACAAAAAAAATATAAGAACAATATGAGGAACAAAATTCAAATTTTGGATGTTCTTATGTACATTTTTCCTTCACGTAAATCTCATGGTTTTTTTAGAAAGTACAAAGTGGTGATATTTGTTTTCAGTTTTACTTCCATTCCAGGCAGCAGTAGATGGAAAGGAAGCTATTTTGGCTAGCATGCCCCCGAGTTCAGAGAAAAAGGATCTCTTCTTTATGAGTCTCTAATTGATGGGAAGGTATTGACATATAGTTTAAGTTAAATTTTTCCTATCTTGATGGGAACTTGAAGTACCTCTGCAGTCTTGCTTCTTTATTTGTAATTATTCTGTATGGAGGCTATATGTGCTTGTATTAGCTCGCTTTGGCATATCTAAGATGCATTTTTGCAATACACATTTAGAATTTGGTATATAAGAAGTTACTTTTGCTACATCGGAATGAATACTTGTGATCTCAGATTGAGGTCTTAAACTCTTAAGGCACTAGCGGCTCATGAAAAGTGTATGTCAATCGATCCTAAGACATATCTTGTTGCTTGAATTATGAAACTGTAAATGTTAGATTATCATTTACACCCCTCCGTTATAAGTATGTTAATTAAGGTAAACAAATGATCGGGGCAGAGAGACGAGGGAGTAGTTATTTTTTACATAGTTAAGGTGAAATCCTTGGAAAAGTGATGAACCCACGTGGGGGGAGAAAACATAGGATGTGTTGGAGTAATAAAGTTAGGGTCTTTGTGTATATCAAATGAAGTTTGTTAATTGTATCTTAGTCAACTTGTGAAAGATTATGTGTTGAAGAATAGATCCAATTGAGGAACCCCATTGTTTTGGTTGGTAATGAAATGATCCAGCTTCTTGATTTTTCACTCGGAAATGAACCTTGGAATCAATCTTTATTCTTTACCCTTTGAGATGTCTGATACTTGTTTTCTAATGGTAAGCAATGTGAGTAAAGGTCAACTGTATATGATCAATGATTTGGGACAAGGGGAGTGGGAGGGGGTGGTTCTTTAGAAGCGAGCGTATGTAAAAGAAGTGTTCGTTTGGTATTTGCCAGTCGTAGAGACTTGAGAGTGACCAAATTTCATTAAGATATATACGAGCATTAGGCATTAGAAGGTAAAGTAAAATTTTAGGTACTCTCTGTGTCCAAGAATAAATCTCCTCCTTTGTTTTGGGCAGAATTAAGCTATGCATTTGGGTCGTTCTGAATCAGGTCGATGAGAGCTAAGGGGCTATCATTTTCTCCTTTGCCTTAAACTTACCATCTTTTTATGAAGTACTATGATCGTCGTTTGTCATCTTTCATTTAGGAATGCGCAAATGTTAGATTTGATGGTTTGATGTTAAATTAGGTGGAATTGTTGCTGAACATGAGGTGTACTCGTTAGTGAAAAATTGATAATTCTCTGGATTGTTGATTGTTTGGTGAATGTGCAATTGAATCAATTGAATTGATTGTGTTTTTTGATGAAGTAACTTAATAATGATTTGACTTTAATTTAGGTGGAATTTTTGGTGAGTTAATTCATCATTGGAGGTGTACTGGTGATAAGAGATGATCTTGTGAACTGAGGGATGTAGCTTACGCTAAGGTACTACATAATTGCCCTTATCTCCTTATTTGATACTGATTCATTGCTTTTTGGATGCTGTTTTTATTTTGGTAAGAAATAGATGTTATGGTTGGGTAGTTCAGTTTTATACATTTTTATGTTTTGTCTTTATCCTGTACTGCTATCTGTATCCTTGTTTTTTTTTACAATTATTAAATTTTATGCAGTCATCTAGCTTTATGGAAAGTTGCTCGTTCTTGATGGCTTAGAGAAGGATGATTGTGTATATCAAGAGATGACAGTTCATCCTACCCTTTGTTCAATTGAATCTCCTAAAAATGTGAGTGTTGATTTTTAAATGACTCTTTCTTTACATGTCCTAGAAGAAACACATGTTTCTGAAGTACTTTTGGTTTTGCATTTCTTCTGAGGTTCTAAAGGTATTGGCCTGTGGGGTAGCATGTGGAGGGGGCGTATCCATCTGGCCATTCTATCTTGTACTTACCAAAGTCTGTTTCGTTTTGTTCAAAGAATTACACTACTCTGTTATGTGGTATGCTGTGCTGTGTGTTGTGCATGTTTCATGAGAAATGTCATTTGTGCCAATATCTTCTTATTTTCCATTTACCAAGTGTCCTAAATTTTTTATCATTCGAGTCGTCTTTATCTTTCTCTAGCTTACGTAAATCATCATGGTCACATTCATGTTCAAACTTATTTTGATCATCAAATTTTCTAAATTTCTCATGTTTTATAACACAAAATCACCTTGTTCTACTAACTGATGATGCTCTGACCTCGATATTGTTTACCTTTTATTTACATCTATCAATGTGTACCTTGGACTTTTAGAAGTTCTTATAATGTACTGGTTGGCCAGAACATAACCATTTCCCTTGCTCAGAGGTGTAAGAAATTTGAGAGCTTGGATCTCTCATGGTGTCCCA
This sequence comes from Heliosperma pusillum, assembly GCA_022085475.1. Classification (NCBI taxonomy): domain Eukaryota; kingdom Viridiplantae; phylum Streptophyta; class Magnoliopsida; order Caryophyllales; family Caryophyllaceae; genus Heliosperma; species Heliosperma pusillum. The sequence continues at coordinate 432,173 of JAIUZE010073302.1, read as the reverse complement.
GTCTTGCAGATTTGCAGATGAGGCACTAAGACAGATTTTAGACAGCTAAGGGACGTCCTTGAGTTGCTTAAAAGAAAATTGGTTGCACACATGTATGTTTCGTCTTTTCTTATGTTATCGATATTTTGCAGCCTATTTGACTTGCTTTTAGATTATTTTACATGTAGGTCGAGGAAGAAGGAGGAGAAGGGAATGGATCAAGAGGGAATTACTGAATATGTGAACAAAATGGAGGGAGGGAGTAAAGGGAATTTATAGAGGTAGGCTGGTTACTATTCAAATGAGTAGTATTAAATTGATGCATTTTAAGTGCATAAAAAGAAATTGCGTTTTGTATCCCGGTCAATTAACTTCATACCTACCTGGCTACCTCTATCCTCTTTCCTATTTTTTCTTCCCCGTTTCTATCCATTGCTCCTCTATTTACGTCCTTCCTACCATACCTTTTTCTTTACACCCTAATTAAAATGGGAAACCGGACTGCACCTTCCATTGCCGGAGCTGAGAACAATAAGAACAATGGCGAATCTAATAAAGTTGGTTAGCCGAAATCACAAGAGCTCAATGGAACATTGTTTTCTTGTTAAAACCTGATATCGTTTTCTTTTATTGCATTTGATTTCGATTGGATTTAGTCTGGTCTTTAGAAAATATGTTACTCATAGTTAAAGTTTGATTTTTTGCTCGATTAGGAGGTGACTAATTTGGGGGATTCATATACTGTATTTAATTAAGGGTTTTGTTTTGGTGGAAATAGGTGATCCGACTACGGGTGAGCTTGACTAAGGTGGAAGGTGAGAGACACTGGATTATCTCCACTCATATTTCACTTACATATCTCCTTTTCTTGCAAGTTGTGAAAGTTACCCTGATTTTTACTTACCTAATTTCACATGTATCTCTAATCTGTGAGATTTAGATAGTAATTGCTAAGATACTCGTTTATCGGATGACTTTGATGTTATCTTCCATGTCATCTGATCACTAAGATATTTCTATAACATATGAAAAATTGTGTTGACAGATTTCATTATGGATATCCCCTTACACTTATAGAGATCAATTCTCAAAATAGTTTATAATTAATTGTTAAAGTAAGATGTGACTGTAAATTTAGGTAAACCATAGTATTTGATGCCTCCTGATCACTAAGATAAACGTATTTTCATCTAATATATGAACTACTCTTTGGTTGAGAAGAACGCCTGATAAAAATTGATTGGGGTTGAAAACCAGTTCCAGAAAGGTGATGGTGAAGACATTCTTGAAAAATAGTTTGTTTACTTTGGTTTGGTTCATAATTTCATATACCAACCCCATTTCTCACACCTGACCATGTTTGAAAACCATAGGTTCAAAGATGAGAAAGTACCTTATGTATTGTATGTTTTCAACTGATTAGTGATAGTTTGGGTTGATTGTTTGATTTTGAGTGTTCTATGTCGATGAATTCATCAGTTTGTGTCTGAGAAAAATGAGGAGTAGGTGAGGTGTACGGAAGGGAGATGAGGTGGAGAGGGAGGGGGAAATGTAAGGGAAAGTAAACGAGGAGGAGGGGGAAGGAAGAAAGGAGAAGGGATGGGTTAGTCGCACTTTTACCTTTTGGCCTGCAAACAACTTGGGCTTAAATAAGACTATCAGGATCACTTTAGGATCTAACGAGTACTACAAAAAGAATGTTCCTGATCCTAGCCACTATGATTAACAAGTAAAATCCTCTGGAATGTTTTTCTTTCATGTGTGGGATTGGATCTTAAATTTGTTTTTCCCCCAACCTTATTCTTTTGAATTTAAGAGTTTTCCCTGCCGATAGATCACAATGAGCTTCTGTTTGAGACTACTGCTTTTATTTTGAATTTTGAATGTCAAAGTCGACCTATAGTATGCTTTGTCACGTAACTTGACATAAAACTCGGTATTATAGCAATCTATATTATTTTGCTAGGGTGGAAACTAATCAAAACAACCCTAATTTGTCAATAGAAATAGAACCCGGATTCGTCAATAGTCGGTCTAGAGTATGCCGCCGCCTATGATATTGACAATCTAGATGATTTCTTAATTGTTTTGTCATTTCACTTTTCGTTGAGTTCAATTTTAGTGCGTGTTGCGTGATTGATTTTGTAATATTTTTGTACCCAAAATGTAAAGTTAATTCATTTTAAGGACAAGGTTAAGGTTTAACAAAACGTCTCATAGACTATTGCTTGCAAACTGATTTAGACATGTACATATACGAGCTATCTTTTCAATGCACTAATATACAGGCTATAAGAGCATGTTCTGCATTTAAACATATTTTGTCGATAGTCCATCTTTTCAATGTGCAGAAAATGTTGTCATTTTGCTTTGAAGAAGTCTTCCAGGCATGTATCACTTCTGATGCGCGTTTGGCTTTTGCTTGCAAACTGCAGAAAGTGTTCAGCTTCAAAACCATGGGCATAGGGACTGGTTTGCCCACACCTTCCAACAGGGCCATATCTCTGCATGGTTTGCTACACCGTGATGTACGTTATCTTATGATAACTGAATATGTACTTGTCAGAGTTGTCACACGTACGACCGTACTTGCTTTTCAGCAACTTGCTACTGCAGAAGCGAATAATGCAAGACTGTCGCAAAGGTCCTCACTACACTATACCTAGGAAATAATTAAAAGTCTCTAAGTAACGAGGTTGTTCCTGATTGGTAACCATGTAAGAATCAAATCCCAATCAGTGGAGTTGTTTCCCCAAATAACTACTTCGTATAACATATAGTACATCGCTATTAGTTTTGGTTACAATAAAGTAAGCTATGTATTCTTTAGCTATTAGTTTCGTTTACATTTAAGTAAGCTATGTATTCTTTCAAGTACACGCTTTAGGGTTATGTGTAGTTGAAACACATTTGTGATGTGTGTTTATGTTACTCGGACTTTCTGTTAATGTCTTGCGTGTTCAGTGTAATTATGTTCTTTAATAAACCATCCAAACGCAAGGTGTGGTTATGTTTTAACCATGTTCTTACCAAAATCACAATTGAATTGATTAAAAATTCACCCGTCAATGAAATATAGCGAAAATAATTTACACTTCAACATGTACCTAGAACGTTACAATAGACAAAATAGAAATAAAACATCTAATGTTAACATGCGCGTGAAACGTTACCGATAAAAATATCTTGGTGTACCACGCGCAACGCGCGTGGTGCAACAACTAGTATACTAAAATTTATGTAGCCCCAAACTTATTCGAGTTTCCAGTATAAATAAACATCGCATTTCATCTAATAATCACTTGCACGAACTACAATATCCTTTAACTCCATATAACACAAACCTTACCAAAAAATGGCATATATTTTTTTAAAAATTAAAACAAGTTATTTAAGCTCCCATTTAGCTCAACCAAATTTCAATTTTAAATATTTTTTTTCTTTCACTCAATATGCTTAATCCGTTTCAAGTTTAAGACATTTAATACCATCTTTTTCAAACAGATCATATATGAGGTCATAAGACAAGCCTAAAAAATCATAAATAACTAATCTTTTTCTATCTATATTGAGATTACTTTATCTATCTTGCGCTACAACGAATATGCCTATCAGAAATGAATATAGACTAGACATGTGAGATGGAAAAGTTCAACAATCTATGAGTAGAAGTGTGAAAATGTGATGATCACAAATTCACAAATTACAATGAAGACCAAGTAAAAAAAGGCGTAAGGATCACGTCTTAAGAACAAATGGACAATACAATAATAGGAACATGGTATGATTAGATAAAGTACACTTTAAGAAATGTTATATATCCTCTTCCAACTACATAAATTAACATAATCCACCCTGTTCTAATGCACAGTATCTCTTTGGGACCCACATCTCCTTTTTTTAAAATTTCTAATTAAAATCATATAATCACCATCTTTTCTTACTTAAGTAACGGCTACACTATTATTCTACTACACACTCTCTTGCTCTTTCTCTCTCCGACAGCAAACAAACACCACACCACACCACCTCCAAAATTACCAAAACACCCTTACTGTATCCCTTTGTCACAAGGATAATATCGTCATTTCATTTCAAACTCACCGTTTCTTTCCATTTTTGCTCAATACTCGTCGTTTTATTCTCCTATACCAAGGGCAAATTCGACATCATATATTTAAAGTCATCGTCTTTCTTTGCTGACCACCACGCTAAACGCATCGTTTTATTTCATTTCCACTCAAAACGCGTCGTTTCATTACTTCAGACTAACATTTCCCGTTAAACTCACCGTTTCTTTCTATTTCCGCTCAATGCGCGTCGTTTTGCGTCGCTGAACTAAACCAAGGCAAAACCGTCATTTCACATCGATGCACGGCGGCGTACGGACGGTGAACCAGGTATATCCGGTGGCCTCCAGCGAAGCAGACGCGGCGTCGCAGCGATTAATCGACGCGACGTTCGCTGGAGACACGAAACTCGCTGTCGAACTCCTCGTTGACCCGATCGTTGACGTTGACTACGTCGGCGACGTCGTTTTACGCTCTCTTAAGACCGAACTCGTTCCGAATGGTGAGTCAACTCATCAAGTCGCCACCGAGTTTGAGGAGTTCAAGACTGATGTTACTGCTTTGTTCCTTGCTGCTCACTCAGGGAATCTCATTCTTCTCACTAAATTGCTGGTAAATTTTGCATTTCGTCAATTCCTATGTTTTAGTAATTTTTAATTAATGAATTGATCTTTCCGTCTCCGAAAATAATTGTTTTTGTTTTAGAAGTGAAGTCGCCAATTATGTAAATGTCGTATGATTTTTTAGTTAATGAATTGATCTTTCCGTCTCAAAAGTCTAGTTGTCAAATTAACTCCTAACAAAATTACTCGTAAGTTTGTACGTATGTCGACATTTTTTGTAGATGTCGTATGACTTTTTAATTAATGGATTGATCTTTAGGTCTTGATAAATATAATAATTGTTATATTGTGAGTAATAATAAAGTTGTAAACTTTTTTTGATACTGTTGTTGAGTAAAGTGCAGTGTAAATTGTGTAAAAAGTTGGATTCTTTATCTAACATTGCTGGAAGATTGATAAAGTTTTCAACTTTTTATGAATTTCTAGCCTAACAGTATATTTTTCCCCTTTTGTTTTATTAATTATGTTTTATTTTACAGCCCGTCTTAGCCTGTGACGGTCACAAGCTTGTGACCTTTCGCAACCCTCTCCCACTTGCCCCTTTGTCTCAAGTCACAAGCTTGTGACGGATTTTCCATCACAAATGAGAATTTGTGTTTAATTTACTATTGTACTGTAACTTTTATGGATAAGTTTGAACTGTTTGTAATCTAGGGAGCTTTCAATGCTATTGATTTTTGTAGGGTCTAACATGAGTATTTATTTACGAAGTACAGAGTAATTAATTAGATAAAATGTGTTTTTGTCCAACAAGTTCTTAGCTTTGTTGTGAAGATACAGTCGATTTGATGAATTAATTGCTTAGTAGTACTACTCTCTTATCAAATTTTTCATGTTTACCATAATGTAACCTAAAATATACCGAGTATTGCCTTAGTCGGATTTATGATTGTTAGATAAACGGATTAGTTAACAAACATTTTTTCCTTTGACGTTATCGTTCCACTAAACAACGTCTACAAAACACGAGTACTAAATATGTGGAAAAGGCAGAATATGTGTGGTTTGACTACTCTCTTGTTATTGCAACTATAATCTGGTGGATTAGTTGAGAAGCACAATCAGTTGCTATTGTAATTAGGTGATACAAAGTAGTGTAATTGATATACTTAATACGGAGTATTATATTGTGTATGATTAATTTTTTAGCTGAGCACTGCGAGCGACAGAGGGCGTTGGTTGGAATTTTATGTAATGTTGGATTAGTGGAAGATTAGATCAGTAGGGAAATTATTATTTTTGTTATTAGTCACTGATGTAGATTAGATCTGTCTTGGGAGTATATTGTACATATTTTAATGTTTGCTGAATTTGCTTGATTTATCTTGGAACATATTATATGCAATAATGCAACAAGGACTAGATTTATGTCAGAAAGGTTGCATTTTGGAGATTTTTCCTGACAAACTCTCGTTTCATTGTTTTAATCTTGAATTAATAATAACCCTTCTTGATATGAAATTCACAGTTTTAGCAACACTGTTCAACCAGTGACGATTTGAAATGACAATTGTTTTTGATAGATTATGTGTATATATAATCCTGAAATATTCAGTTTTAATTCTTTTTTGTAATAAAATCGAAATGGGTCCATTTTTATGACGAATTCCTTTACATGAAATTTGTGTCTGTGGAACTATGGCAGAGTTATGGGGCCGATGTAAACAAGAAGCTTTTCCGAGGGTTTGCGACGACAGCAGCTGTTCGGAGTGGTCATCTTGAAGCTCTAGAAGTGCTACTACTAAAAGCAGGGGTGGGCCCACCGGCATGTGAGGAGGCATTATTGGAGGCAAGTTATGTTGGGCGGGCCAGGCATGCTGAGCTTCTCATGGGATCCAACTTGATCAGCCCACAAGTTGCCATACATGCTCTTGTCACTGCTTGCTGCCGAGGATTTCTTGATGTTATCGATGTGCTGATTAAGGTAAGCATCCCTATTACGTCATGTCAGGTTTCAAATTTTACTGACATGAAATTTAAGTATGAGTATGGTGGTACCGAATTTAACAAATAAGGGCAGTTGTAAACTCATTTGCTCTCTCTTTTTCCCCCTTAAATATAGTGTGGGGTAGACGCTAATGCAATGGATCGTGTGCTGCTGTTGTCGTCCAAGCCATATTTGCATATGAATGTTGACTGCAATGCTATTGTTGCAGCCATCGTTAGTAGGCAAACTTCTGTTGTTGAACTGCTGTTGAAGGTAATTTTCTGCCCGGTTTTATTATAAACTTGAACTTTACTCTGTCGGTTCTCCTGTCCTGAAAAAAGGATATGCGACTGGGCTGCGCGTGTCAAACCTGATACATTGTAGAGTGACAGACAGTATTTTGTGAAGAAATTTCAAAACGTTTTGGCCCAAAATGTCACACTAGAATGAACAGAGTGCTGGACATGACACCAAGTCAGTTATTTGAGCTCAAGACAATTTTGTGATGATCACTTTTTTTCATCAAATTTATCATAATTACCTGTTTCAGGAGGGCGTTCGGACCGACATCAAAGTCAGACTGGGTGCATGGTCATGGGATTCTTCTGGAGAAGAGTGCAGGGTAGGTGCCGGTTTAGCTGAACCCTACGACATCACATGGTGTGCTGTTGAGTACTTTGAAGACACCGGTACTATACTCCGTATGCTCCTTAAGCGCCTCTCTCCAAACACACCTCACCTAGGCCGGACCCTTATCTATCATGCAATCCTTTGTAACAATCCAGAAGCACTCGGTGTGCTCTTGACCTGTGGGGCCGACAAAGAATTTCCCCTGAAAACAGGTCAGAAAACCGAGATGCGTCCTCTACACTTGGGTGCACGGCTTGGCGAGGTAGAAATCATATGGCGTCTCATAACTGCTGGTTGTAATCTAAACTCCGTGACTAGTGAAGGAGAGACTGCAGTTATGATATGCACTCGATACAAGCACAAAGAGTGTCTCAAAGCGCTAGCCTCGGCTGGGGCCGATTTTGGTCTGGTCAATGCTGCTGGTCAATCTGCACTCTCATTAGCAGGATCCACAAAGTGGACTTTAGGGTTCCAGCAAGTGATCTTGGATGTCATAAGAGCTGGGAAAGTCGTGAAATCGAGCAATGGTGAAGTATTTTCTTCTGCCCTGTTTGTCGTCAAAGCGAATGATATGCCGGCTTTGAAAATTCTTACAAAACAACCAGATGTTGCTCTCGACGACCAGGATAAAGACGGGTATACAGCAGCCATGGTTGCTGCCGCTAGTGGTCAAGTCGAGGCCTTTCGTTTGCTTGTCTATGGTGGGGCCGACGTATCATTATCCAACAAGAAGGGAGAAACGGCCTTTACCCTGTCGGAAGCGTGTATTAACCCTGAAATTCTCGAAAAGATGATGTTGGATTATGCCCTCGAGAACAAATCCCGAGCACCCACCACTTCCTATGCCCTGCACTGTGCAGCGCGACGTGGGGACTTGGGTTCAGTACGCCGTCTAGCCGCTATGGGCTATGATGTCAATACTGTAGATGTCAATGGATACACCCCGCTTATGTTAGCAGCCAAGGAAGGCTACGGTAACATGTGTCAATTCCTAATCTCTCGTGGGGCAAAATGCGACATTACGACTGAAAGACATGAAACTGCACTTTCTCTAGCAAGGAAGAATGGTGTCGGAAATGAAGCGGAGCGTGTGATACTCGACCAGCTAGCTAGGCAACTTGTTATATGCGGTGCCTGGGTCAAGAAACACACGAAAGAAGGCAAAGGGGCGCCACACTGGAAAAAGCTAAGAATGGTGGAAGCAACCGGGGTCTTGCGATGGGGTAAAGCAGGCAAGAGAAACGTCGTCTGTAAATCGTCCGATGTGGGTCCTACCCCGACATTCTTCGTAAACCGTCCGAAGACGTGCTATGCTAATGATTTGGGGCTGTTTCATGTGGTTACTACGATGAGCAGAGAGGTGCACTTTTCTTGCAGTGGGGGTGCAGAGGCGGCAAAGTTGTGGGTAAGAGGGATAAAGCTAGTGACTCGAGAAGCCATCTTTGGGAAGACCACGCTTCGAGCTATGTTTAACCAGGAGTCGGAAAGTTAATTAATACAAGTCCTTGTAGAATAATTATGTAGATGTGTATTTTTAGGAGTTGAGGTGGTGATGTTCTCGTTTGTGGCTCGTGAGTTGTTAAAGATGTTAATCATCCATGGCTTAGTGGTGATGATGTTTAATGCTTGTTGTTTGCAGCAATGGTGATGGATGAAGTTAATGAGTGTTTTTTAGAACAATTGTGAAATGGTGGTGAGAGTGGTAAGGTCAAGATTACACCGCAGGTCGGTTGTTTATTATTGAGCCCCGTGTGTCGTGTCGTTGGGCTAACTGAAGCCTGTATAATGTGTAACTGCGCAGGTACGAAAATACAGGAGTTCCGTTCCATGTGCTCTGACAGACGGAAAATCGAGGGAGTCGACTAAACTGGCCCTGCTCAATGTGGAACCACTTCATAGCCAGTTCATAAAAAAATTAGTTACGTAGTACGAGTAATTTATTTGATTTAATGAAACTAAATTTTAATTATCATTTACTTAAAATTTTGACAATCTGTTATTACTTAATAAAGACGAGAAATCTATTTAAATACGCACTCCTATATCAAATAGTCTAGCCGAAAAAATATTCAGGTTGTCAAATTAAAATTAGAGTCTAATCTAAATCAATTAAAATATAAAGTGCTAGGAACTAATTAAATTTGAGCTCGTGATTATTCGTCTGATCAGTTTTCGTAAGTTCGACTCCTACCTAAACCGAAACACAGTATTATTATCCAATTTCATAACCTATATTAATACTATTTACCAAAAAAATAACCTATTAATATGATCAATAATTAGCAATTAACGAATCAAATACATGTTCCTCACAAATAAAAAAGTATTGCGAAAATAAATTACGGAAAGATACCAAATAAATTTATCTACTTGTGTGTTTTTCTCTTTTAAGTAGGGCAGAAAACTGAATACAGGAGGAATGCCAGAGAAGAAGAAGAAGAAGACGATGACGATGGCGGAGGCAGATGCAGTTAAAAGACTTCCTTCTCATCGTCATCATCGTTATCCGACTCGCAGTAATCTACGTCGTCGTCTAGACGCTATATATTTTCCAAAAGAGGTAATATTTAACATCTTAGTATTACTTCCTGCTAATGTCCTGCATGAGGTAGCCAGATATGTGTGCAAGCAATGGTACGATATAGTTAGCGACCCTGTTTTCGTTAGAACGCATCGTGATATGTCCACTCTTGGTTTCCTCGTTCAACACCACTATGAGTTACACCAGCTTTATCATGTCGAGATTGTCGATTCAGGCACGCCTACACTGAATGAAACAGAAGTTCCAATTCCTGTCTCTGCAATAAAACCCGTTATATTGTGTTGTTTGAATGGGTTACTCTTGGTTTCGGATTTGACAAAAAGACAAAAACTTTACGTGGTGAATCCCGTCACTAATGTAAAAATCACCCTGCCTCGCTTGGCAGGATTGGGCACAGATTTCAAGTTTACTGGCGGTTTAGCAGTTGATTCCTCTGGTCATTATAAAGTAGTGCATGTTTCTGTTAGACCGGTGAAAGTCCAAATGAGGATATTTACTATAGGCGTCGATAAAGTTTGGAGATTTATCGATCTTCAAGGTATAACATTAAACCAAGCATCAAAGGAATCAATACTACTTCGTCCGCACTCCTTAGAACGATTTATTTACTGGTTTACTTACAATAAAACTAATCCCTTTGGTTTAGCCATGGATGTCGATACAGAAACTCTTTATCAGTTTTCTGAGCCCCAAGGCGTATGCAGATCAAATCCGCTACCCTCGGTTGTAAGTATGGGAACAAGTCTAGGCCTTATACAAGTTCGGGCTTTAACATGGAGGCTCTGGAAATTAACAGACGTAAAATCTGGAAAATGGATTAATTCCGAGATGGATGTGACATCACTCTATAGTTGGGTTGTGACAAGATTCGGTTGGGTTTCAAGTTCGTTTTTTAGTTCGGTTAGGTTATTCGGAGTGATAGATGAACCATCTCAACCAAAACCTTAAGGTAATGGTTGTGGCCCATATATTATAGTTATATTCTAATATGCCCCCTCACTCGAATGCCCATTGGGCTTGAAGAGTGGTTGGTTAGTGCACAGGCCCCCCATACCATTTGCGGGTTTTTTCCACTTGGTGAGTTTTTGTGAGAATATTGGGGGCTGCCAGGGTTTGAACACGTGACCTTCTGTCACTCTGACTCTGATACCATGATAGATGAACCATCTCAACCAAAACCTTAAGGTAATGGTTGTGGCCCATATATTATAGTTATATTCTAATACGGAGGATATTTGTGGTTGTACGGGTATGTCAAGAAAGAGTATGTCTTGGTTCGTTATAATTTGGCCAACGAAAACATTGTGTCTTTCCTGACTCAGACGAATCTCAATTACCACACCCTCCAGCCTCATGAAAACACATTGGTTTCGCCCCAATAACTACTAGGATCGCATCATTTAGAACTTTAGTGATTGCTTCAAATAATATGCAGATGAAGTATTTATGAAGTTTGCTATATATCAAAATTAGGATGTGTTTGACTATTAATTATGTGTTTTCTTTTCCATTTTGAATGAACTTGCTTATTGTTTTATTGTGATTGTGTTTTTACATTGTATTTTGAGAGTTATGAAATGGCGAGAAAAGATCCGAGTTTCTTAGAATGAAATACTTAAAACACTGAAAAAGCAGAGGATTCGAGGCTGCTGGTTTAAGAGTTTTAAGAAAACGGAATTTAATTGACGCATTTTGAAGTTTTCTTATGCTAAATGCTAATGCAGTCAGATGGAGTGAATTGGAACTATTCCGGTAAAAAATGAAGAACAGTGAATTGAGTTTTTTTTTTGTAATCCGGATCAACTTGAAGTCTTCTTGAATGCCTGATTGCTGCAGGATGCAGCTGTATCCTTCACTGCGCGATCGTCTGACTTAGTTTGAATGAATTTCTCTTTCAATTCTCAAATTTTCAGGTGTCGAGAGTCGAAGACAGGGTAAAAAACCATCATGTTTTTGTTTCTTGCAAAAAGTCCTGCATCAGGTTGTGAGATGTGTGCAAGCAGTGGAACGATATAGTTAACGACCCTCGTTTCATTAAAGCCCATTGTCAGTCGTCTTCTGGCGGTTATCTTGCTCAAAACCTGATAAAACCGCGTCCAGTTTACTATATTGAGGGAGACAATTCAACAGAATTTGCATTTCCCTTTCCTGCAAGAATTTACGGCTCCTTAAATTGGTTAGTTTTGTTTCATGATTTCGCTAACCCACAAATATCAAGTAGTATCGGTTTTGCAATTACTTCCCGTGGTCATTATAAAGTGGTGGTGAGTCGTCCTGATGAAGATCATTGTCCGAAAAGACAGGTGAATAGGTGATGGTATTTACTATAGGCATTGATAAAGCTTGGAGATTCATCGATTTTCAAAGTAACTCAGAGATGGTGAATATACCCAAGTCTCGTCCACACTTTATTACCGGAATGTTGTATTGGTATGATATCAGGGACCCTTGTTTTGCCATGGATGTCGATACTGAAACTATTTACTTTAAATTACTGCTACGGTTACTGCCATATCCGAATCCCATTTAGCCCGGATTTTATTTCAGTACATGTCAACAACACCTAGGCCAATCGTTCTGTCTTCGAGGATTGCACATCCGTAATTGATCTTCCTGAAGCCTCAATCGGGAAAGTCACTTAGACAATTACCTTATATTTTGGCATTCCGATACTTTAATAATGTCGAGAACTCTATTTAAATTACTCATGACGGCCTTTTGAATAGATCTACCGGCCCTAGAAGATCTATCATTAGGCTGTGATCATTTTCGCAAGTCGGTCCAATTGAACAATATTGGTAATCAATAGGGTTGTTCACTGGGTTACTAAGTTAACTAGCCCGAGAATTGAACATGCCCGTTCCATAATCGTAAATCGTAATTGTATTGACGTGCTACAAACTTGTAATATGAATACATAGAATTCGTACTTAAATAGACTCCTACCTTCGCCAAATGAAAATACAATATTATCAAATATCCAATTTTATAACTTACGGAGTATTAATACTACTACTCCCTCCGTCGCGGTAAGGAAAGAGTGAGGACCATTTGTGGCTGCACAAGTATACCTTCCAAATATAGAAATAACAAAAATTGACTGACACACGATAAAGAGGAATAGTATAACAATTGAGCGGGACGGAGGGAGTATTTACCAAAAAATAACCTATTTTACTACTTTCCAAAACTCCATCTTATTGTAACAAATTTGATCAATAATTTGCAAGTACGGCAGAAATAAATTACGGAAATATTACAAACATCTTTAGCTAGGTTTGCGTTTTTATCGTTTGAGTAAGTTCTAGGTTTGCATAAAAAGAAAGCAAGAAGGAATGTCAGAGAAGACGAAGACGATGTCGACGACAGCGAAGGCAGTTACAGTTAAAAGACTTCCTCATGATCATCGTTATCCCGCTCGCTGTAAACTACGTCGTCGTCTAAACGATTTATATTTTCCAAAAGAGGTAATATTTAATATCTTAGTATTTGTTCCTGCTAATGTCCTGCATAAGGTTGCGAGATATGTGTGCAAGCAGTGGTACGATATAGTTAGCGACCCTCTTTTTGTTAAAACGCATCGTGATATGTCTACTGCTGGTTTCCTCGTTCAAGACCGCGAGGAGCTACATCAGGTTTACCATGTCGAGATTGTCGATTCAGGCACACCTACACTGAATGAAACAGAAGTTTCAATTCCGGTCTCTGCAATGAGTCCCGCTATATTGTGTTGTTTAAATGGGTTAGTCTTGCTTTCGGATTTGACAAACAGAGAAATTATTTATGTCGCGAATCCTGTCACTAATGAAAAAATCACCCTGCCTCACTTGGCTGGTTTGCGCGCAGAATTCAAGAGTACTGGCGGTTTAGCAGTTGATTCCTCTGGTCATTATAAAGTAGTGCATGTTTCTGGTAAACCGACAAATTATTTCCCCTCCGAACAAATACAGATGAGGGTATTTACTCTAGGTGTTGATAAATCTTGGAGATTTCTCGATCTTCAAGGTATACCGGTGAACTTAGCATCGAGGGAATCAATGCTACTTCGTCCGCACTGTTTAGCAGGATTTATTTACTGGTTTACTTACAATAAAACTAATTCCTTTGGTTTAGCCATAGACGTCGATACAGAAACTCTTTATCAGTTTTCTCAGCCCCAGGGCGTATATAAAACAAATACATTAGTCTCGGTTATAAGCCTGGGAACAAATCTAGGCTTTATACAAGTTTGCGGATTTACATGGAGGCTCTGGAAATTGACAAACGTAAAATCTGGCGAGTGGACTAGTTTAGCCAAGATGGATGTGACACCACTCTATAGCCGGCTTGAGAAAGAATTCGGTTGTGTTTCAAATTCGGTTTTTAGACCAGTAAGGTTATTTGGAGGATACCTGTGGTTGTACCGGTTCTTCAAGAAGGAGTATGCTATGGTTCGTTATAATTTGGCCAACGAAAGCATTGTGTCATTCCCGACTAAAATAAAACTCAATCATCGCACCCTCCAGCCTCATACTAACACATTGGTTTCGCCCCAAGAACTGCTAGGATTGTCTCATTTAGAACTTTAGTGATTGCTTCAAATAATATGCATATTTCATTTGTTTTTTTTCGAAGCTTAGTATTTATGAAGTTCGCTGTATATCAAAATTAGGATGTTTTTTAATATTAATTGAGTGTTTCTTTTTCCATTTTGAATGAACTTAATTGTATTGTGATTGTTTCTTTTACATTGTTTTTTTAGATGTATTAAGCAATAGACTGTAAATAAAACGGAAAAGATTAAGCGAGTTATGAATTCGACTGAAAAAGAACTGAGTTTCTTAGAATGCAATACTAAAAACACTGAAAAACAGGAAATTTGAGGCTGCTGGTTTAAGAGGTTAGGGAAACGGAATTTAATTAACACATTTTGAAGTTATCTTCATGCTAAATGCTTATGTAGTGAGATGGAGTGAATCGGAAATATTCCGGTATAAAATGAAGAACAATGAATTGAGTTACTTTGTACTCCGTATGATGCATTTTTGAGTGCTGAAAATCGAATAGGCCCGGAATTAAGCGACATAATCTCTAAGTTGGAGTCTTCGTTCCTGAATGCCTTAATGTTGCAGGTCGCAGGTGTATCCTTAACTGCGCGATTCGTCTGACTTAGTTTTATTGAATTTCTCTTTCAATTCTCAAATTTCAGGTGCCGAGAGTCGAGGACAGGGCAGAAAATCACGTTTTTGTTCCGTGCAAAACGAGGAAAGAAGAAAGGCACGTTCTATATCTTCCCAGAGACATAATATTCAACATCCTGATTCTTGTTCCGGTGACTATCCTGCATCAGGTTGTAAGATATGTGTGCAAGCAGTGGAACGATATAATTAACGACCCTCGTTTCATTAAATCCCATTGTCAGTCGTCTTCTGGCGGTCTCCTTATTCAAACCCCGATAAACCTACGTCATATGTACTATATTGTGGGAGACAATTCAACAGAAATTGCATTTCCCTTTCCTGACAGAATTTATGGTTCGTTAAATGGGTTAGTTTTGTTTCAAGATTTGAATAACTCGCAAATATTAAGTGTGATTAATCCTCTGACTAATGTGAAAATTAGTCTGCCCCCGGTGCACGGGTTGAAAGCGTTGCTCCCAAGTATCGGTTTTGCAATTACTTCCTCTGGTCAGTATAAAGTAGTGGTGATTGTTCGTTAAGATCATTATCCAAAAATCGACGTGATGGTATTTACAATAGGCATTGATAAAGCTTGGAGATTTATCGATTTTCAAGGTAACTCAGAGATGGAGAATATACCAAAGTCTCCTCCACGCTTTATTGCCGGAATGTTGTATTGGTGTGATATCAAGGACCCTTGTTTTGCCATGGATGTCGATACAGAAACTATTTATCTTTTTCATACGCCAAATGACTTTGTTGGGCTGTATAGCTCTTTTTCTTTTTCATATAGCTCTTTTTTAAGCTTGGGAGCATGTCTAGGCTTACTACGGCACTACAACGGTAAATGGAAGCACTGGAAGTTGACAGACGTAAAATCTGGGAAGTGGACTGAATTGGACGGGTTCAATATAAGCCTAGTTTTAAGCACGGTTGGAAAAGAGTTATATCCTAAGTTTTGCTGCTCCGGCACGCTTGTTATGTTGATTGACGATATCTTCTGGTTTTACTTGGTTGCTGACGAGGAGTATGTTGTGATTCGTTTTAATTTGGCCAACAAAAGCTTTGTGTTTTTCCCGATCAAGAATGTATTTCCTGTCACCGGCCTTCTTCATCATGTACACACATTGCTTTCACCCAAGAATTGTTATCCTTGACTCTTTTAGAGCTTGAATTTTAACTGCTGGCGATCAAAACGGGTATTCAAATGCGCCGACATCCTTCATCCTCGTTTACTGGCTCATTTACTGAATTACTGTTAGAAATTAGAATGGTTTGGTACCTTTTATCGTCTTAGACGACTATTTATTAAATTTTATTTTTAACATTTCTAGGATAATTTTGCATGTTTTTTTTTACTTCCCCTAGAATCCCCTAGTTACTGCCATATCGAACTTTACTTCTGCAGTTACTGCCATATCCGAACCCCAATTAGCCCATTGTCAATCGTCTTGTGCCGGTCATCTTATTCAAAACCTGATAAAGATACGTCATATTTACTATTTTGAGGGAGACAATTCAAAACCCGATAAAACCACGCCTTGACTAAGGCGCATGTCCTAGCAACTGCTTCAATTCGATTCATGGCATGCTAGGCTGTTTATTGGAGGTTGATTCATTCCGTAATTGATCTTCATGCAGCCTCAATCGAAAAGGTGGGGTAGATCATTAGTGATAACCCTGTCAGCAATTATGGCAGCTGTAGATATCTAGCCAAAGACACAGACAAGTACTCCGCAACTTCAAAATTTTGACAACCCAATACTTTACAACAGCGAGAAATCTAAATAAGCAGATCTCTCGTTGTTATTCCATGGTGATGACATTTTGCAGTATGTATGCGAGCAATGGAGAATGCAAATAGCGACCCTCGTTTCTTTCCAGTTGCTGAACTGAAGGCGCACTGGAACCACACAGACGTAAAGCTTGGTGTGGACTGAATCCGGCCAACCAAAACTTCTAGTTTTAACCGATCAAGCTTTGTGTTCAACTTTTAACGTTAATACAGAAATAATGTGTGAAGTATAGTTATAAATTTTCCAACTATTACGATTCTTCAATGGCTGATTACGGTGGTGATTCGGAAAAGTAGTTATAAATTTCATAAGCCTACGTCTAGTAAGATAAAAATCAAACATCGATATTTTTGCTCGGACGTATGCAAGCAAACCGAATTGAAAATTAAAAGAAAAACTATTTAACCATAAAACCCGTCTCCTATAACATAACAAAAGACTGAGTAATTGCTAACCAGGGGATCTTAACATTCCCGTGTCTTTTTGCAAGCAAACCGAATTGAAGTTTAAGAGAAGTAGACTCGAGCAAAATTGATAATGCATTGAGAGAGACGATTTAACAATAAAACCCGTCTCCTGCAGCATACCAATTACCAGAAAAGGGTAAAAACAAGCAAATATAAAAACCAGAAAAGGGTAAAAACATTCCTGTCTTTTTATTCTCCAGAAATCTAAAAACTTGCATGATATTGTCAGAAAACTAAAACAAGCAAATATAAAGCTACAGCGACATTATTCCACTCCGATTTTTCTCTTAAATAAGATTCAAGAAAATCGTAATTCTATAATATAAGTGTCCAGATATCATCAACCAGCGGCTTGGTTTTGACCATTGGCGTGGCGCTCAAGCTGTGATTTCTTCACCATTTGCTTCATATATGTAGTCTGGAAATTGCATCTAACAACCTTAGGTGGATCATCTGCAACCGTGGGAGAATAACCAGGAGATGTCGGAGTATAAGTAGGAGAAGACGTAGAATAAGTAGGAGAAGACGGAGAATAACCAGGAGAAGACGGAGAATAAGCAGGAGAACAGGGAGAATAACTAGGAGCAGTCGGAGAATAACAAGGAGCAGTCGGAGAATAAGCTGGAGAACGCGGAGAATAAGAAGGAGGATTCGGAGAATAAACAGAAGAAGAGAGAGAATAATGTACAGAAGTGGGAAAGTAGCTAGGAGAAGTGGGAGAGTAGCTAGGAGCAGTGGGAGAATAGCTAGGAGCAATGGGAAAATAAGCCGCATAACCACCCATAGAGGAGAAGTCACGGTCATTATCAGCATCACAGCAAGATTGCTGATTTTCAAGAACTTGAGTTGCAGCTCTCTGATACATATGAGAGAGCTGAGTTGAGAATGCGTAAGCTCGGCCACCTCCGAAGTAGGTCTGTCTAGTTTGCATACGATCCTTGACAATGCCCGCCTGATCATAAAGGGACATAGTGGTCTCGTCTCCTATCTGTCCTCCGTATGACTGCAATACGACATTCCTCTTCTCCTCGAGTAAGGATCGAGCGTCATCTAGCTCCAATCGCTCTGCCATTTCCTGTGCCAATGCAATTCCTTCTGCTATTATGACCCGGTTTTTCTCCCTCTCCACCTCTAGGTCAATCCGCTTGTCTTCATCTGATAACTCGTCTTTCAATGGCCTCCGGATTTCAGCTGTAACGGTATTAGAAACGATTATTTTATCCAGCAACGGATCCTTGTAAGAACACCTGACCTCCAACAGGTTTGTTGTCGAATTGCTGTCATCTTTTTCACTTTCTGGGACCGAGAGGTACACCAAGAATTGCTTCTCTTCGTCCGCATAAACATCGCCAACATATACCACCCCATGTTGACTACCAAAGGTGTCAACCTTGTTATTATATCTCCCAGATACGATATTCTTGATTCGAATCTCAGGAGACCCCGAATGAACCTGAACTTCAACCTCCTGCGCCACAACACTCAATAGCCCACCAAGGCATAGAGCAAAAGCATCCTGAATTACCTCAATCGCTTCAATGTAAGAGAAGGTCCCTCCCGCCCCATCTGATATCGCGTGGAGTGCTTTGGAATCGTGATCAGCCCCAAACCCAAATGTGTAAACCTGGGCTACATTTGGACCCGGCTTTACACCAGTTTCTACCGCATTTGCATTGGATCTAATGGACTGGGGAAGTCGATTGAGGCACGAGATGAAATTGCGATTGTCAGTATCTTGACCATCTGAAAGAAGAATGATACTAGTTACCGGGTTCTTCTGACGTCTCTGGTCCAAGACTTTGACAGCAGTTTTCAGTCCTGCAATTATGTTGGTAGACCCACCTGGACGGATCAAGTCCACGGATTTTAATACATCAGCTCGACCTGCTTCAGTCATCCTTGTCAAAGGGGTTAATCTTTGAGCACGAGTTGAGAAAGTAATGATGGAAAGACGGTCCATAGGGCCCAAGTTGTTGATCACGAAATTGACAGCTTGTTTCAAAAGTGCCAGTTTTTTCCCATACATACTGCCACTCACATCTAGAACAGCTACTAGATCAAGAGATGGACGAGCATCAGAAGACATGTCCTCATCAGCTCCAGGGGACAGCAGAGGGGCACGAATGCCAAAAAGGACCGCGAATGAGTCAGATTTATCTGACTTGCTTAAAGTCGGGTACTCGGGCAAGGCCTTGACAGTCATGGCAGTGGCCTCACCACCTTGTTGGGGGGAAGACTTTAGGCAAGGTAGGGGCTCATCATCGTCGAAAAACGACCCTTTAGTCCAAGTTGACTGGCATGTCGGACAGATATCGACATGGCTGCTGCCATTCTGAAGATTCTGGAAGATGCAGCTGTTGTGGAAGTTGTGTGAACATTCTGCAGTGAACAATGTTCCTGTGCTAATATTTCCTTTGCAGATGTTGCATATATCCTACAAAATAAACGCAACAATATAATCATTATATAGCGTGCATTCATGGTTCAAAAACTCGATTGAGTTAAATTGTATCAGCAGAGTATATCGCTTTTTCAGTTTTTCAGTCTACTAATACGAGAAATAAACCCGCTAATTTGACTGGTATCGATTTTAATCCGTTCAAGTCAGCAGATCAAGAAACAAAATTACATCACAAAAATACTTTAATAAAAAATGTAATCTCAGCCGAGACATATTGTATCAGACGAGTTTTATTCTCCGAACTCCATCTGAGAGGGCCGATTAAGGACCGATTATAAAGCAACCATGAACAGGATAATGCAGATCAGTCAAAATAAAATTACATTACAAAAATCGTAACAAGTCTCGCTTGTGACCGTAACAAGTAAAAATCTGTGAAATCATAAAACCCTCTAAACATTAACAATCAACATGTGAGATTATATTCATTATTTACTGTAACAAAATGGGTAAAAACTGCTTCTAAAATAATGTAATCTAACTGTACTCTCGCAATTCAAATTATAGTTTCGGAAACATCGTAAAAATCGTGTTATAATACTATACCCATCTTAGTTTTATTGCCAATTATGTTAAATCTATCGCAAAATCTAATCTTTAATCCCTAATTCTTCACAAAATGTAGACACATATTACTGAAAACTCTAGTATAAATTTACAGATCACTTTCTTCTCATTTTGGTATTAATCGGAAATCGTAAAAGATTACCGTGACGGTAACCATGACTTTTGTTAGGAATTGATGATCGAAATTTGTCAAAACTCTCAAATTCTGAAGAAGTGTTTGAAAGAAGATGAGGAATTCATTTCAAGAGGGCACCGTGTATTTATAAACTCAGGCTTGATAATCGGGTTAATTAGGTTAAACTTATTGGGTCTGATTTTTTGGGTTTTCAAGAATCGGGTCGGATATGTTCATTTTATTGTGTCTATAATAAGGCCTTGTTTGAGTCTTTATCACGGGCGATATTAGTAAAACTCGGACGTCAAAAAGAAAAAGTTTTAATTACTCGTAGTTCAGTCAAGCACGTGTGTTTTTGTTACACAATACTCCAGTACTTTTTTTAGTAAAAAATTACTTTAATCACTTTAAATTTTCCAAAGGTTTGATTTTATCTTTATAATTTACGAATTTGATTGATCCTTCATGAAGAAGTTAATGAAAACAGTTATATGTAGTACTCCATACGCAATATAAGTTATATAGAGTAATAATATTAATTATTTCAATAAATAACGAGTAGACGGATACAAATAAAGTTAACCCCGCTCCATCACCCCTATGGGCTACGGGTACAAAGTTTAATACTCATAAGGCCATATCTGCCCCCACCAATCGCTAAAACTTTACCCACACGGCCACACTTGCACAGCAATACGAAGCGACTTATACGGTTATACCCGCCCTACCGACATCCACATGTCGAAATATCATACTCCGTATATGATTGCAATAATGTTAAAAAATGGGACAAATAGGTTTACACCTCCAGGTTGTACAAGAGCATCATAACAAATCTAAACCAAAATCTAATTGAGCTTATATGTATTACGGAGTATTTTTTAGTTTCGTTATAATTTTTTGAGTTCAAACCATGACGATTAAACAATAAAACCCGTCTCCCGCGACACAACAAACTACATAAATTAAACCAGAAAAATTTAACAGCATTCCTGTCTTTGTATTCTCCACAAGTAAAACAAGCAACTAAGAAAAAAAATGCAACAGCTACATAAATTCCACTCCAATCTTCCTAATTCATTAATTTAAATGTCCAGAAATCATCAAGGGTTTGGAGGGGTAAATCATCAACCAGTGGCTTGGTTTTGACCATTGGCGTGGCGCACGAGCTGTGATTTCTTCACCATTTGCTGCATATATGAAGTCTGGAAATCGCATCTAGCCACCTTAGGCTGATCATCTGCAACTGTGGGAGAATAACCAGGAGATGTCGGAGTATAAATAGGAGAAGACGGAGAATAAGTTGGAGAAGACGGAGAATAGCTAGGAGAAGGCGGCAAATTTCCTGAAGAAGCATCAATAAAGGAGAAGCCATACTCCATATCATCATCAGAATCATTATCAACGCAAGTAGCAGCAACATCATCATCAGAATCATCCATATAAGAGCAGGTCACAAGAATATCGTCATCAGAATCATCATCAGCATCACAGCAAGGTTGTTGAGTTTCAAGAACTCGAGTAGAAGCTCTCTGATACATATGAGAGAGCTGAGTCGAGAATGCATAGGCTCGGCCACCTCTTAAGTAGGTCTGTCTAGTTTGCATACGATCCTTGACAATGCCCGCCTGATCATAGAAGGACATAGTGGTCTCATCCTTTATCTGCCCTCCATATGACTGCAATATGATATTCCTCTTCTCCTCGAGTAGGGATCGAGCCTCATCTAGCTCCAATCGCTCTGCCATTTCCTGTGCCAATGCAATCCCTTCTGCTATTATGACCCGGTTTTTCTCCCTCTCCACCTCTAGGACAATCAATTTGTCTTCTTCTGATAACTCGTCTTTTAATGGTCTCCGGATTTCAGCTGTAACTGTATTAGACACGATTATTTTATCCAACAATGGATCCTTGTAAGAACACCTGACCCCCAACAGGTTTGTTGTCACATTGTTGTCATCTTTTTCATTTTCTGGGACCGAGAGGTACACCAAGAATTGTTTCTCTTCGTCCGCATAAACATCGCCAACGTATACCACCCCATGTTGATTACCAAAGGTGTCAACCTTGTTTTTATATCTCCCTGATACGATATTCTTGATTCGAACCTCAGCAGACCCGGAAAAAACCTGAACTTCAACTTCCTGCGCCACAACACTCAATAGCCCACCAAGGCATAGAGCAAAAGCATCCTGAATTACCTCAATCGCTTCAATGTAAGAAAAGGTCCCACCCGCCCCATCTGAAATCGCGTGGAGTGCTTTAGAATCGTGATCAGCCCCAAACCCAAATGTGTAAACCTGGGCTACATTTGGTCCCGGCTTTACACCAGTTTCTACAGCATTCGCATTGGATCTAATGGACTGGGGAAGCCGATTGAGGCAAGAGATGAAATTGTGATTGTCAGTGTCTTGACCATCTGAAAGGAGAATGATACTAGTAACCGGGTTCTTCTGACGTCTCTGGTCCAAGACTTTAACAGCAGTTTTCAGTCCTGCAATTATGTTAGTACTCCCCTCTGTCCGAATCAAGTCCACTATTCTTAAAGTATCAGCTCGACCCGCTTCAGTCATTCTTGATAAAGGGGTTAATCTACGAGCATGCGTTGAGAAAGTAATGATGGAAAGACGATCTGTGGGACCCAAGTTGTTAATAACAAAACTGACGGCTTGCTTCAAGAGTGCAAGTTTTTTCCCATACATACTACCACTCACATCTAGAACAGCTACAAGATCAAGAGATGGACGAGCATCAGAAGTCATGTCCTCATCAGCTCCAGGGGAAAGCCGAGGGGCACGGATACCAAAAAGGACCGCAAATGAGTCAGATTTGTCTGACTTGCTTAAAGCTGGGTACTCGGGCACGGCCTTGACAGTCATGGCAGTGGTCTCACCACCTTGATGGGGTGACGACTCTAGGGAAGGCAGGGGCTCATCATCGTCGAAACTAGGACCTGAAACAGAAGGGTTGGTTATTGGAGCATGCGGGGGCGACACTTGGGTCCAGGTAGTATGACAAGTCGGACAGATATTGATATGGCCGCCGCCATTCTGAAGATTGTGGAAGATGCAGTTGTTGTGGAAGTTGTGTGAGCATTCTGCTGTGAACAATGTTCCTGCACTAATGTTTCCTTTGCAGATGTTGCATATATCCTACAAAATAAAAAGATCGAAATCATTACTCACTCGTTTGATTAAATTACTCCTCACGAATAATATAAAAGTAAACAAATCATCGACACAAAGGGAGTATTATATAGTGTGCATTTTATGGTTCAAAGGAAGTTGTCGGGATTTATCGCTTTTTCAGTTTTTCACTGACCGTTATCCGTCTGAGACGGGTGATTAAGGACCCATTATACCGTCACCAATCACCATGACCTTGACTGGTTCCGATATTTTAAACCATAAACAGGATAATACAATTCAACTCAGAAGATCAAGAAGCAACATTACATAACAAAAATCCTTTAACACCTCAACATCATCATCATCATCATCAACAACATTACACTAGTGCCTCAACGGCGCAAATTGCATGGTAATAGGGTCGGATGTACGCAGTCTTACTTATAGCGAAGGACTGTTTCCAAATGACCTCAACATCATCAACATGTGTGATTATAGATATATACTGTAACAAATTATGCAAAACTGCTGGTACAATAATGTACTCTTTCAGTTCAAATTATAGTTAAAAACATCGTAAAGTCGTAAAATCAGGTTAATAAATAATACCCATCTTAGATTTATTGCCAATTATGTTCAATTTATCGCAAAATCTAATCTTTGAACCTTAATTCTACACAAAAAGTAGGTGCAAATCGAAGTGTCCATTGTCGACAATAGTATAAAGAAAGGGAATTAGAAACGTAAAAGATTACCGTGACGGTAACCATGACTATGTTAGGAGTTGATCGAAATTTGTCAAAACTCTCAAATTCTGAAGAAGTATTTGACGAAAAATAGTATCTTGTTTCCTTGAGGGCACGGTCTATTTATAGAGTTAGACTCGATAAACGGGTCGATTAGGTTAGATTCCTAGCCGCCTAGGTTTGTTTTTTGTGTGTTCAAAGAAACGGGTCGGAGAGGGTCAAACTCGTGTCCTTAGTTCGAATGATCAGAAACATAATATAATTAGAATATATAATAGAGATATATTCACATAATATAGAAAGTATAGCTAATAGAATATCTAAAGATAATTTCTAAATCTATTTTGTAACAATACAATTAGATTTCCATTAGTAAACTAATATTATATTCCTTATCTAACATGGTTGAATCAGCTTTGTTTAATCTATTTATAGTTTGAAGTACTTCCTCCCTTCGTTCGAGGCACTTGTTTACTTTTGATTTAACACAAAGAAAGGATAACCATTTGAGAGTATTGTTGTTGAGTGACAAGTGGACAATATATTATATGGATGATTACGTTACCTTTTAAAAATATTACAGATTCTCATTTTAGACGGTCAGTATTCGTCTGAAGTTTAAGACGGGTCAAATCCATATCAAATCACTCAACTTGTTGCCTAGAAAATACCAAAAGTTTTGTATTTATTAGCACCACTTGGTAGTATTTGACCCGACTTAAGTTTTAAACGGATAGTACTCGTCTTAAGCAAGACTTACCGTAAAAATATTTTCAATATAAAAAGGTAAACAAATGAATTAGACACCCATAAATAAAATTACGTAAATAAATAACCGAGACGGCGGAAGTATTTACTCATAAGCCTTGGGTTGAGAGGTTAGTAGAAAAATTGATATTGATATTGGGCTGGTCCAACAAGTTAAGTACTTACTCCCTTCAACTCTACTTTACCACTTTTATTTTTGCACAATATTCATGAGTCGGCATCTAATTGCAATTTTCTCTTAATATATAAGTGAAAATATATTCATGTGTGATCTTGTTTTATTCGTCTTTACGAGTACATTATTAATATCCAACTTTTATAATTTTTGCAAACACGTAGCTAACGATATTTACCGCGTAAAACACGTCTCGGCAAACGTGAAAAAATAATTTGGTAGAGTGGAGTTGAATGGAGTAAGTATTTCCGTTCACATACACGGAGTACTTTTAGTGTTTAGTAAATTATAGTAAATCTAATTCTAATCAAGCATTTGTGTTTAATGTTTACATGATAGTAGTAAAAATTGCTTTAATCACATCTATACAATAATATAAAAAGGCTAGATTGAGTAGTTAATGGAATGACACATGGCGTGCTACAATTACATGATAAATCAATCTTCTTCATTTTTTTTTTTAAAAAAAGATAAAAAAATAAAAGATGAAAAGGCAAAGTAGTAATCAATATAATAATTACTCATATTATGTAAATTTTCATTTCTCAAGCATTAGTTCCTTTCATAAACATACTTCAATGAAAAACTTTTCATATTCTAATCTTCTTCATTTTTTTTTTTAAAAAAAGATAAAAAAATAAAATATGAAAAGGCAAAGTAGTAATCAATATAATAATTACTCATATTATGTAAATTTTCATTTCTCAAGCATTAGTTCCTTTCATAAACATACTTCAATGAAAAACTTTTCATATTCTACGGTTATGAAATCAATTTAATAAGTTTCAAGTATAAAACAAAATCACTTGATAAGAAGTCTAGCACATTCATAGGAAATAAAACTATAGAGAGTAAACCTATTTATTTCATTTGATTTTTCAAAATTAAAAGTTTCATATCTTTGCTTTGTCGTGAGTTGAGATCAAATAGGCAAGAAATGAAGAGATAAGAGAGAAGTAGAGCTATTGTCGAATTTTAATGAAGACACTTGAGATCGTCGATGATTGAATATAATTATCTATGAAGGGGAGGTCAAACTTTGGTGAATGAAATCCTAGCTTGACCAAATTAGAACCTTAGTGTTTAGTCTCATATTTATAATAGTATATGATATAATATTTTAGAATGTTTTGTATATTCTCTATATTTTGTGTAGTGAATTTGTTGGAATTGATATTAGCAACACATTACAAATATTGACTAAGGTAAGTTTTAACACAAATATTGTATATTCTCTATTTTTGTATGAATTTGGTTTAAAGGGTAAATCTATACTTTCATTGTACTTAAAGTAAAATATCTTATAATTTTGAATTTTTAATGTGAGAATGAATGTTGTTTTATCTATTATACTTATCGTATTCCAATTGTTATTTATTTGATTAAACATTACAACTGTTAAGAAAAATGAGTGAACAATATTTTAATTCTTAAATATTATCATTATTATTATTTTCATACTTAAAAATATAAGTATTTAAATATGGCTAGCATTACTTATTATTTTTATAATATTATTATTTTAATAAAGTTGGACAAAGAAAAATAAGTAAAATATCTTATAATTTTGAATTTTTAATGTGAGAATGAATGTTGTTTTATCTATTATACTTATCGTATTCCAATTGCTATTTATTTGATTAAACATTACAACTGTTAAGAAAAATGAGTGAACAATATTTTAATTCTTAAATATCTATACAATAATATAAAAAGGCTAGATTGAGTAGTTAATGGAATGACACATGGCGTGCTACAATTACATGATAAATCAATCTTCTTCATTTTTTTTTTAAAAAAAAGATAAAAAAATAAAAGATGAAAAGGCAAAGTAGTAATCAATATACTAATTACTCATATTATGTAAATTTTCATTTCTCAAGCATTAGTTCCTTTCATAAACATACTTCAATGAAAAACTTTTCATATTCTACGGTTATGAAATCAATTTAATAAGTTTCAAGTATAAAACAAAATCACTTGATAAGAAGTCTAGCACATTCCTAGGAAATAAAATTATAGAGAGTAAACCTATTTATTTCATTTGATTTTTCAAAATTAAAAGTTTCATATCTTTGCTTTGTCGTGAGTTGAGATCAAATAGGCAAGAAATGAAGAGATAAGAGAGAAGTAGAGCTATTGTCGAATTTTAATGAAGACACTTGAGATCGTCGATGATTGAATATAATTATCTATGAAGGGGAGGCAAACTTTGGTGAATGAAATCCTAGCTTGACCAAATTAGAACCTTAGTGTTTAGTCTCATATTTATAATAGTATATGATATAATATTTTAGAATGTTTTGTATATTCTCTATATTTTGTGTAGTGAATTTGTTGGAATTGATATTAGCAACACATTACAAATATTGACTAAGGTAAGTTTTAACACAAATATTGTATATTCTCTATTTTTGTATGAATTTGGTTTAAAGGGTAAATCTATACTTTCATTGCACTTAAAGTAAAATATCTTATAATTTTGAATTTTTAATGTGAGAATGAATGTTGTTTTATCTATTATACTTATCGTATTCCAATTGTTATTTATTTGATTAAACATTACAACTGTTAAGAAAAATGAGTGAACAATATTTTAATTCTTAAATATTATCATTATTATTATTTTCATACTTAAAAATATAAGTATTTAAATATGGCTAGCATTACTTATTATTTTTATAATATTATTATTTTAATAAAGTTGGACAAAGAAAAATAAGTAAAATATCTTATAATTTTTAATTTTTAATGTGAGAATGAATGTTGTTTTATCTATTATACTTATCGTATTCCAATTGTTATTTATTTGATTAAACATTACAACTGTTAAGAAAATTGAGTGAACAATATTTTAATTCTTAAATATTATCATTATTATTATTTTCATACTTAAAAATATAAGTATTTAAATATGGCTAGCATTACTTATTATTTTTATAATATTATTATTTTAATAAAGTTGGACAAAGAAAAATATCATTCTGACTTCGAGCAAAAAATGATATCATTCGATTACAAATGTAAAGTGAGAATAGGTTACTACAATAACAAAAAAAAATATTATAGAAAAAAGTGAATATCAACCCACTATTCAAACAGTAAATAAAATTTACGTGAGCAAACAATTATTAATCCAAAATTAAAATATCCCGTGATTTTCACAGGAAAATAAACTAGTAATAATATAAAAAGGGTAAATTGAGTGTTTCTTGATGGGTGTTTCTATGTTATAGATATGGACCCTAATACGATGCCACGTGGAAAAAAGGAAAAAAAAAACATGTATTGCAGTTACTATCGATTCATATTTACTATGGTCAAATATAGTTGAACGACACTGGAAACTCAAGAATCCGCTCTCATCGTCTCCTATTGATGTTTTCTCCATAATCAATAACCTTCACATTAGATACTCGATTAATATAATCAATGACCTAAAATAAGAGAGTATTTATGCATATGAGTGACCACTGTTTGTTTTCTCATACCTTGACTCTTTTTCATTTGTTCGATATTCATTTAGTTTCTCAAACAAACCCTCTTCGGGTAAAACTCTTTTTACAACAATATTTCATTGTTCAACGTATAATTACGGAATATAGAGTTGTATCTAACTTGGTCTTTGGGTTTTGTATAAGCTTATTATGTAGCACTGTAGCAGTTAGGAAATACTCCCTCATATCCAATCCAATGTACCCATTTGCTTTGAATGCGTTTTTATTCCTTTATATATAAAATTATTTTACTAAAAATATAATTTTAGGAAAGATATTTTCAAGGATTTCGTCTTTCAAAGTTCTATATATTCCAATTTATAAACGGTCAAAGTTTTGAAAGTTTGAACTCGATCTAAAAAGTAAATTGGTATTTTAGATTGTATAGGAGGGGGTATGATTGATTCTCTTCATTTGATCAACCTGTATTCACTCCATTTCAATTTGATTGCAATTTTCTCTTATTGTTTTAGGAAATTTTATCATATTTTTTAAGTTTAATTATTTCTATTTTGAGCAAGGAAAAGTGGATTTTTGGTATTCTCCCTTTTCCATCAAGGCTTCTAAATCATTCCAAAATACAAGTAAGACTTAAAATGGGATTAGGGTAGTACATAACTACAATATAAGGGCTAGGAGTTTGTTTGGTCATATATTTGATTTGTTTGGATCCATAATGCAGAGGTGTTGGGACATAAATAGTACGTTATGATAAGTTTGGACTGAGAATGGAGATGGAGTACATACATTTTTACGTCAAGATGGAGTACCCTATTTTGTGTTGTCCCGGTCATTTGTTTACCTTTATTTTTGGGGAGGGGATCCTTTGTAAGTAGGAACATTGGATGATAAGTGAATAATAGCTCTATTGGGATATCAAAATACCCAAAAAATACATCTTTAATATATAATGTTAAATAAATGAATAAGACACTCTAAAACAGAAATAATAAACAAATGACTGGAAATAATTAAGTTCACTTATACAGTTTTACTAAAAAGAATGTTGTTTTGTTAAAATGACAATGGTCTTTATTTTTGAGTTTGAGATGCTTCTGGAATTATATAAATCTCAAATGCACAATGCAAGCACACAATCATTACCATTACAAGGACCTTATTTTTCAGGCAAATTCTTTCCCGTTAAGAGATTCATTTTAAGTTCAAGACATATTAGTTATTTCTCAATATAGCTGGCAACAAAATACAAACTAAGTTGATTAAGGCACCAAATTTTAGAATTCCGTGAATTTCACGGGTACCAAAACTAGTTTAATTTTTAAAAGGTTTGATTTTATCTTTATAATTTAAAATTTTGATTGATTTTCATGATGAAGCTAATCTCCCCCCACTAATCCCTAAAACGTTACCCATACCTACTCCAAACTAGTTTTAAACCCGTGCAGAATTGCACGGGGTTGATTTAAAAATTTGACGAAATGCATTATATATGTTGAAAATAAAACTATAGAAGTGCACATAATTATAATTTAAAATATGAAATCATTTTTATGCAATATAAGGTAATAAGGTAAATAAATATAAATAATAGTTTCACATAAGGCAATGAGGAAATCATGTAATATAAGGGAAAAGTATACAATTTTAGCTACAAATATAAACGCGTACCAAGTATATTCAAGATACTGAATCCAATGCAAAACTTACCGCGTCTAACATAAGTCGTTCCCCTAAAACTACTCATTCAAACTTGATATCTCTTTATTTAGAGATAGTTGGGTCGTAGCCTCGTAGAACTCGTGGAGTTTATAATTGTCGAAAAGAAAATATGTAATATTTATAAGATGAGATTGAATTGTAAAAATTTGTATTTGTATGTTATTGTTGTATTTTTGTATATAATAATTATAATATTCCAATTCCCATTTTTTTTTTATGAATGCATTTTTTATTTTTTCGACTTGATTTTTGTATATGTAAATATCATATTATATAATCTCAATCATCATAAATATCATGTATTATATCATTTGTCATCATATTATAATGTTTTAATAATGTTTCAAATTAAAGGAGAGACCATGAGAGAGAATAATTAAATGCAGAGGGGAGGAGAGAGGTAAATTAAATAGTATATTATTCGGTGTGTCCTATCCGGCATGAAAAGAGGGGAAAAAGTTGAGTTTTTTTCCAGCCAATAAGAAGGCTGGAAAAAACTCAGCTTTTATATATAGAGGAGATGCGGCGAATACGAAGCAGTATGGATTTACAACGGTTATACTCGCCCTACCGACATCCACAGGTGGACATGTCATACTCCGTATATGATTGCAAAAATGTTATGAGTCTTTCCTTTATACAAGAGCATTGCACAACCATTACCATAACAAATCTATGAGAGTTTGTATATTTTTTTTAGCATTTAAAGTTTTTGGGTTTCATTTCAATCTTTTAATGTCAAAATTAAAATCTAATTGAGTTAATACGTGTTATTTTTGAGTTTCATTATAATTTTTTGAGTTCAAACCATAATGCCATGAGAAAGACGATTTTAACAGTAAAACCTGTTTCCTGCAACATAACAAACTAAAGAGTAATTTGCTAACCAGAAAAATTTAACAACATTCCTGTCTTTTTATTCTCCATAAATTTAATTCATCAAATAAAAATGCAACAGCTACATAGCCTACATTATTCCACTCCCATGATCCTGATTCTTAATTTAATTCATTAATTTAAATGTCCAGATATTATCAAGGATTTGCAGTAGTAAATCCATCAACCAGTGGCTTGGTTTTTACCATTGGCGTGGCGCTCGAGCTGTGATTTCTTCACCATTTGCTTCATATATGAAGTTTGGAAATTAAATTTGGCCGCTTCAGGAGGATCATCCACAGTCGTGGGAGAATAACCAGGAGAAGTCGGAGTAAAAGTAGGAGAACCCGGAGAATAAGTAGGAGAAGACGGAGCATGAGTAGGAGAAGTCGGAGAATTTCCTGAAGAATCGTCCATAAAGGAGCATCCATAGTCATCAGAATCAGAATCAGCTTCACAGCAAATATCATCTATAAACGCACAACTACGGGAAGATGAGAAGCCACAGACCATATCGTCATCAGAATCATCATCAACAGCATCACAGCAAGATTGTTGATTTTCAAGAACTTGAGTAGCAGCTCTTTGATACATATGAGAGAGCTGAGTCGAGAATGCGTAGGCTCGGCCACCTCCGAAGTAGGTCTGTCTAGTTTGCATACGATCCTTGACAATGCCCGCCTGATCATAGAGGGACATAGTCATCTCATCCTTTATCTGCCCTCCGTACGACTGCAATATGATATTCCTCTTCTCCTCGAGTAGTGATCGAGCCTCATCTAGCTCCAATCGCTCTGCCATTTCCTGTGCCAATGCAATTCCTTCAGCTATTATGACCCGGTTTTTCTCCCTCTCCACCTCTAAGCCAATCCGCTTGTCTTCATCTGATAACTCGTCTTTCAATGGCCTCCGGATTACAGCTGTAACAGTATTAGACACAATTATTTTATTCAACAACGGATCTCTGTAACAACACTTGACCTGCAACAGGTTTGCTGTCAAATTGTCGTCGACTTTTTCACTTTGTGGGACGGAGAGGTACACCAGGAATTGTTTTTCTTCATCTGCATAAACATCCCCAACATATACCACCCCACGTTGACTACCAATAGTGTCGTCAACTGTGTTTTTATATCTCCCGGATATGATATTCTTGATTCGAAACTCAGGAGACCCCGACTGAACCTGAACTTCAACTTCCTGGGCCACAACACTCAATAGCCCACCAAGGCATAGTGCAAAAGCATCTTGAATGACCTCAATCGCTTCAATGTAAGAGAAGGTCCCTCCCGCCCCATCTGATATCGCGTGGAGTGCTTTGGAATCGTGATCAGCCCCAAACCCAAATGTGTAAACCTGGGCTACATTTGATCCCGGCTTTACACCAGTTTCTACAGCATTTGCATTAGATCTAATGGACTGGGGAAGTCGATTGAGGCACGAGATGAAATTGCGATTGTCAGTATCTTGACCATCTGAAAGGAGAATGATACTAGTTACCGGGTTCTTCTGACGTCTCTGGTCCAAGACTTTGACAGCAGTTTTCAGTCCTGCAATTATGTTAGTACTCCCCTCTGCCCTAATGAAGTCCACTATTCTTAAAGTATCAGCTCTACCCGCTTCAGTCATCCTCGTTAAAGGGGTTAATCTACGAGCATGCGTTGAGAAAGTAATGATGGAAAGACGATCCGTGGGGGCTAAGTTATTAATGACAAAACAGACAGCTTGCTTCAAGAGTGCAAGTTTTTTCCCATACATACTACCACTCACATCTAGAACAGCTACAAGATCAAGAGATGGACGAGCATCAGAAGACATGTCCTCATCAGCTCCAGGGGAAAGCCGAGGAGCACGGATACCAAAAAGGACCGCGAATGAATCAGATTTGTCTGACTTGCTTAAAGCCGGGTACTCGGGTACGGCCTTGACAGTCATGGCAGTGGTCTCACCACCTCGATGGGGAGAAGACTCTTGGGAAGGTAGGGGCTCATCATCGTCGAAACTAGGACCTGAAACAGAAGGACCCGCTACTGGAGCATACGGGGATGACACTTGAGTCCATGTAGTATGGCAAGTCGGACAAATATTGATATGGCCGCCGCCATTCTGAAGATTTTGGAAGATGCAGTTGTTGTGGAAGTTGTGTGAGCATTCTGCAGTGAACACTGTTCCTGTACTAATGTTTCCTTTGCAGATGTTGCATATATCCTACAAAATAAAATGATCGAAATCATTACACACTCGTTTGATTAAAATACGACCCACAAATAATAATAAAAAGGTAAACAATTTGATCATGATAAAGGGATTCAGAGTATTATATCGCGTGCAGTCATGGTTCATAATCTCGGCCTAGTTTATTTTGCATTAGTCGAATTTTAATGCTTTTTCAGATTTTCACTCTACTAATACTAGAAATCTGCCGAAAAATAAATCACCAACAGTAAGTCATCCGAGACAGCCGATTGAGGACCGATTATACATCGATTTTGACTTGACTAATACCGATATTTTAACCATGAACAAGATAATACAGATCAAATAATTCAACTAAGAAGATCAATTAACAAAATTACATAACAAAAATATATACTCTTGCAAATCAAATTATAGTTTGAAAACATCATAAATTCGTAAAATCATGTTAATGTACTAATCCCATTTTAGGTTTATTGCCAATTATGTTCAATTTATCGCAAAATGTATTCTTTGAACCCTAATTCAACTGAAAAGTGAAAATAGTAGTGTAAAGCAAGGGAATTAGAGACGTAAAAGATTACCGGGACGGTAACCATGGCTTTTGTTAAGATTTGACGATCGAAATTCGCAAGAATTCTCAAAACTCCGGAAAGTTTTTGAAGCAAGATGAGGAAGTCCTTGGTTTCTTGGGAGAACGGTATATTTATAGATTTTGATACATGGGTTAATCAAGCTCACAAATTCATGTTTAAGACGGTTATGACCTATACCAAAAGCATGGTCATCGTCACTATAATCTTTTGCGTCTCTAATTCCCTTGTTTTACAATATTTTCGACGGTGGATACTCTAATTTACACTAGAAACAGAAAATTGGATCTAATTGTGTGTGTACATTTTTCGGTCTAGAATTAGGGTTCAAATGTGGTTATTAGGGTTCAAATTAGGTTTTCAAGTGTGGTTATTTGGGGCTTTCAAAGAATCGAGTCGAGTAACGTTATTTTCGTCTCAGTTATTTAAGGATAAGTGATTAAGTGACAGTATGCGGCCAAAATATTGGGACGGGGGCATTTGAGTTATTTTCAAGTTATCTATGTATAGCAATCAATATGCGACAATAACTATTCGGGTACATGCGTACAACTGATCGGCCAAAACCCGTCAACCCTACCCGGCCCAACACGAATATTTTCCTGACTTGGGCCCTAAAGTAGGCTTGTGGCCCTACCCAAAAGGCATGTTAACTCTTAAACCCGATTTAAATGTACGTCTTAACCTGACCCAAAACTGGACCTGATCACCTCTACATTCGTGTCAGGGGCGGATCAAACTTGAGCCCTTGGTTTGATTGTGAGTTAGCTGACGGGTTGATTTATTCGGGTTGAATCAGTTTTTTTTATTTTATCTTTAAAATGTTAAGTGCATGGCCACTCGTGAGTGTCGCCAAATGACAACTAAATTTCCATAAAACAAGCTCCTCCTTTCCTCTTCTTTCATTTTTTTTTATCTCTATTTTTTTTTCCTCAACTTTTCCTACATTGCATTTTTTTCCTCTCTTGGGTAATTTTTTAAAGATTCATATCAATTCATTAATCTAAGGTAATATTATGCATTTTGTTTTTGTCTTGTTAATTAAATGTTTATTATTCATATTTTTAATTTGTTTATTTTCGTCGTCTGTCATTGTTGTATAATTATATGATCTCACATTCTCACTAAATGGACATTACATAATTCTTCTCTTGCATTTGCATATCATGAAAACTATATGAAAATTAATAGTGTTTTGACTTTTGACTTCAAAACATAA
Organism: Heliosperma pusillum; assembly: GCA_022085475.1. Taxonomy (NCBI): domain Eukaryota; kingdom Viridiplantae; phylum Streptophyta; class Magnoliopsida; order Caryophyllales; family Caryophyllaceae; genus Heliosperma; species Heliosperma pusillum. The sequence goes on along the minus strand of JAIUZE010073302.1, from coordinate 396,959 downwards.
ATTACTGCTATGTAAGTCCGTTATATGATTACAAGTCGATAACATGAAATAGGACCGTTGTATAAGTTTTTGTCTAAACATAACGTAACGATTTCGAATAAAAAAAAACAGGTAGTAGAAGATGGCAGATGGGGAGGATATTCAACCTCTTGTTTGTGATAATGGAACTGGAATGGTTAAGGTAAACTCTATACCGTAAAATGTGAATAATATTAATCTCTAAGGCGGTCTCATATTAATTAATAATCTATCATGAGACCGTCTCATAATGCTCATTAACCCATTAATAATGTAAAACCAACAAAAAATGATCACCCGTGGCATGGGTCAGTCGTACATAATCTATCATGAGACCGTCTCACTTAAGAATTTGTGTCACGAGCTGCATTTTTGTACCTATCTTTTAGTCCGACCATGTACTAACCCTAAGTACGCAAATCCTCATTTCTGACGGCTGGCTCCGTCTGGATATAATGTGACCAATGTGAATATTTTCAAGTTTACTGTTAGAAAGTGACAATTTGTTACAACTTTTTATCATTAAATGGTCACTTTTACATATAAAAATAGTGACATTTTTCCGGTCTTATGGAGACTATCTGATCTAAGTATTCGATTTAGGCTGGGTTTGCTGGTGATGATGCTCCAAGGGCAGTGTTCCCTAGCATTGTAGGCCGGCCACGGCACACCGGTGTTATGGTTGGTATGGGCCAAAAGGATGCGTATGTTGGGGACGAAGCTCAATCAAAACGTGGAATATTGACACTAAAATATCCGATTGAGCATGGTATCGTCAGTAACTGGGATGACATGGAAAAGATATGGCATCACACCTTTTACAATGAGCTTCGTGTTGCCCCAGAAGAGCATCCGATCCTACTGACTGAAGCGCCTCTCAATCCTAAGGCAAATCGCGAAAAAATGACTCAAATAATGTTTGAGACGTTTAATGCTCCTGCTATGTATGTTGCGATTCAGGCTGTTCTTTCACTCTATGCTAGTGGTCGTACCACTGGTAAGTAAACACATATCAAAACCGCAATTATAATGTTGACAGGTTTTGAACCCAGTTTCCGAGTACTATAATATAGAGACTTTACCGGCTAGCTTAGCTGATATCTTCCCTAATACTAGTGACAAAAATAGTTACGGAGTACTCCCTCCATTTTCCTGTTTTATTCCCATTTGCTTTTTGGAGGTCAAAGTTTTCGAAGTTTGATCATAAATAAGTTGGAGAATAAAAAATATGAATTTATAAAACAAAGTACTCCTATTCTCCTAATGTATAGATGTCAAAAAATACGGTCAAAATTTCGGCTTGGAAACCGCAATAAAGCAAATGGGAAGAAAATAAAAATACAGGGGAGCATTATCTAACTGGTTGATGAAATGGACTTGTAGGCATTGTGTTGGACTCTGGAGATGGTGTGAGCCACACAGTACCCATATATGAAGGGTACGCTCTTCCACACGCAATCCTCCGTCTTGACTTGGCTGGCCGAGATCTCACCGACTACATGATGAAGATCCTGACCGAGCGTGGGTACTCATTCACGACTTCAGCAGAGCGAGAAATTGTCAGGGACATGAAGGAAAAGCTTTCTTACATTGCGCTCGACTATGAGCAAGAAATGGAAACGGCTAAAACCAGCTCGGCTGTGGAGAAGAGCTATGAGCTGCCTGACGGACAGGTGATCACCATTGGCGGGGAAAGATTCAGGTGCCCGGAAGTCCTATTCCAACCGTCTTTCATTGGAATGGAAGCTGCTGGTATCCATGAAACCACATATAACTCCATCATGAAATGTGATGTCGATATCAGGAAAGACTTGTATGGAAACATTGTACTTAGTGGCGGTACAACCATGTTTACTGGTATTGCTGATAGAATGAGCAAGGAAATTACTGCTCTCGCGCCTAGTAGTATGAAAATTAAAGTCGTCGCACCACCTGAGAGAAAGTACAGTGTGTGGATTGGTGGATCTATCTTGGCATCCCTTAGCACATTTCAGCAGGTACGATGAATCAGCAGGTCCGTCAAAAATTCTTACTTTCGGAATATTCTTATGTTAACTGTGTCTGTTTTCTGAAACTGCAGATGTGGATAGCAAAGGCAGAGTATGATGAATCAGGGCCGTCAATTGTGCACCGGAAGTGCTTCTAACTTCATCAAAAAGCATTCGACGAAGAGAGTACGAGTACAACCCTTTGTTTCGAGAAGGGTGTAAGCTATGACCCTCATAAATTTTTTAATGGCGAGCCTAAGTAGTCTTTTCAGTTTAGGTTGTTTTCATGTTTAGATTTTGTGGGATGAAACCTTCACTGGGAAATTTGGATTTATTTAACAAGTTGGTTTATCAGTTATTTCCTGCTAATTTGATTTACAGTTTGCATTCACTGTATAACAGCATTCACTATACAACAGTTACAGCTCATTTCATGAAATTTCCGACGGTGGTGTTTTTTTGTTCTATATTTTTCCTTTTCTTTTTTTAACTTCGGGTACATTATATGCTTAACGTAAGACGATCTCTTACGAGAATTAGTGAAATAGTTGGTGGAGAAAAGATGATAACATCCAAGACCTGTAACTACTCGCAGTCGCAGCAACAAAAAGTTAAAATCGTGTATTGGCTAATGCCCTAATTGGTATTGACATGCACTCAAGAAGTAAACAAGCAAAGACGACGACCGCCTTTTTTTATTCCATTAATGGGTTATAAATGAAACAAATATAAAGATCATCAAATAATCTAACCTGAAAATACTTGGAAATGAATGGAACATTCATGTGGTTGTTGGAGCAGGATGATACATACCTAAAATCCCTCTCTCTTATAATTTCAGCCTAATTTGACAAGATTACTTTACAACATCTATGCACCTCAACATTACAAATAATTTGGCAGAGGAATAAACAAATTTCGCAATCATTAAACAAGTCTCCCAAAGGCAGCCAAAACTGAGAACAATCACAACCTATAAATCATATTATGAACATCTCACATGATTGTGCAGTTGCACTTTGATTCCAGCTTTGGAGGCTTCATGCTATTCCCGTCGTTGGGAATCCCTACATTACGAACCATGGGTTCGTTTGACTTCTCATCGTTTTGCATGAGAGGAGGTTTTACCTCGGTTTCTGTTGTTCGTTTCTTTCTGGCTTTTTGCGGTTTTGGAGTCCTAGTAGAAGAAAAACCATGTGGGTCCCTCCTATCTGGGATCGTGACTGTGGGCCTTGAACGTTCGAATGGTTCTAGATTTTCTTTTTCTTTCTCAATCGCGATACTTGCTGCCCTATAGGCCAGATCATGAATAATAGAGTTGCAGAAGAGAATTGTATCGGTTGCTTCTTCTAAGGTCAGACTCTTTCTCATATTCCCTTCCTGGTCTTCCATGGTCACCGTTGATTCCTCTGTAAGAAACAGGAAAACATAAGGTCAAGTTGATATATGGTCCGTATGCAAGCCGTTATCAAGAGAACTGGGTAAACCCTAAGAAATTTAGTACCATCCTTAATGTATGTGCACAGGTAGGACAAAATCGCAACAGAAAAAATAAAAATAAAAAAATCGGATGAAAAAGTCTAGGAGGATGCATACCACCAATTATGTCAGCTTGACCAGACTCGGCAAACTCCAAAGACGCATCCTTGCCATTTATATCATGATGCATTAGAGTTGAAGAATTTTCCAAGTCCTCTCTAAAGACCATGTCAATTTGAGACCCTGGAGAGCTAGGATGCGAGTCACTAATTTCTATTTCCGACATTGTAGACAGAGAACATTGAAGTGGATCTTCTTCAACATCCTCTTCGGGAATCCTGTTCTCTGACGGAGTACCTTCTTCTGCAAGCAAAGTTTCATCCAACTCCAACGCTCTTACGTTTTCGATATGACCTATTCTCTTTTGTCGATCTTCATCAGTTTCATGTAGGGCGTGGCTTTCACCTACAAAAGCCTCAGTTATTGGCGCCCTATCAGCAGAAGGATCATTATTGGACGATTCTGCATTTTCTAAAGACACTACTTGATCTGAAGGTGTTGTAGGACTTTCACCTGCGACAATATGCCTTACATTATTGAGAGACCCTTCTAAACTTCCTTCATGGGAGCTTGTTGAAAGTCCAATACTTTGATACACTGGCACTGAAGTTCCTGATACTGAAGTTACAGTACTCTGAGGTTTTGAGTTCGAGTTCGAGTCCGATAATTTTCCACTTAACTGTCTCCGAATAAACGCGTCTCCGTGTCTAGCTGAAGTCAAATCAATGGAAGATGACGCAGATAGGCTACCATGGCCAACAGAGCTCCGTAAAGAACTGGTTAAGTCTCTTGCATAAGATAGGTCTTCAAACGAAATCGCGCTGCTATTGATGGTCCTACCGTGAGCAATAGGCCCTTTAACACTGCTAGACCTGTTCAAAAGAACAGAAATGCCAGCACCTTCTTTATCATCAATATTACTAGTATGAGATGGATCGTCTACAGCTCTATATTCTTTCGCTACTTGCTGCTCGGAAATGACGTCCATATTTTCCATGTTGCTTTGTCTAAGTTGACCATCATGATGTGCAGCTTCAGGTGTGCACTCTTGATTTTGAGTAATCTCAGATACGTCCCTTGACTGAGAATCGCTTAAAGGAGCCTCAAATTGTGATTTCTCTGAGTTATCCATCAAATGGACTGAAGAGCTACTTGTGGGCCCCGTGTGTTGGCATTCGAAACATATATTATCTTCACTATCTGGCAGTTTATCAGGACAATAGCGGCTGCCACATATAGAACAAATCAAAATATTACTATGGCCATCAATAATCACAACACCTTGAACATCCATTTGATCAGCTGCTATAGGACGATCACACGCAGTAGGATGAGATGAAACATGATGGCTCTCATGTGCAGCGTCTTCAGGTCGAGTATCCATCTTATCAAACTCAAATACCTCATCATGAATATCAGAAAAGGTTGCCCTAATACAATCAGTAGCACAGTCGTCTTGATGTTGATCACTTCCTTCAGTATCAAGTGCTGCACTTGTTGTCAGGTCAGAACTTGCATTGCTACTGGTTGTAACAGAAGAATTCCTCGATATCAGTGAGTGGTGAGCGGAACTGGTCTTTCCAGAATGGAAGGTGGAACTTGGGACACTGGATAAGAGCGGTCTGAACATATTCTGAGGACTTCTTCGATCCTAGAAACAACAGATGGTGTACTTACATAAGATAGCCACGAAAAAATGTACAAACTTCTTGGTAATAAGAAACTTAAGACGATGGTTCTTATAAATACACTTTGACAATTATAACTTTACTTTAGGCGCAAAACACGAAGTTTTTTTTTAATAAAATAGCCATTCTGAACTTCAATACTGTGTCATGTCCGACATTAGCAACTGAGTCTGAGTAATATAGGTTCATTCCGCATTATCACCTCAGTCAAAAGTTTAACCACAACTTTTAATTATTACTACAGTCGACTTATTTACATGATAAAGGTAATAAAATAACAAGATGCTGCCACACAGTGACACAGGTAACTTCATAAACATACACATCAGATACAATTTATTCCCATAAATACAATTTATTCCCATAAATGAGCTACGTGTTTGTTTCTCTGCACCATTATCATTATTGGCATCATATAATTGTCAATTTGAGTTTTGGCATGGATACGACACTAGATATGGTAATATGTAATAATAAGCAGAGCAAATAATAAGTACCCTTATGGCAGAGTCAAACGATCGCTTTGGAGCAGAACTTGGGGCAAATGTCTTCATAGATTTCTTCGTAAAAGCTAATGGCCTTCCACCCGGATACCCACTGATCCCCTTTCTAGACACAGGGCGCTCAGAGACACTCACAGGAGTAGACTGCAATGAGTCAGCATCATCATCCCCTGATGACGCTATAGAACCTTTACTGTGTGAGCTCAGCCTATCTCGATCTTGACTATGAGAAGAACCGATGCTTCTAGACGGAGTCGGAGACATTGACTGCCTGCCAAATTTCGAGGATGAGTCTCTGCTTGTTCTTGATGCTGGCGAAGACCCTCTAACATAAGATGCCGGTCGATCAGCCAACGAAGTCCGGAGATTAGGAGGTGCCTCTAAGGAGAAGCCAGGAATGTTAGACTGCCATGCTCTGACTTTTGGTGATGCTGAATTTCCACGACTCGTCCTTGCAGGAGAAATACCCCTCATCCCTGACATACCTATTGAACTAGGAGAGCCACCAGTAGATCTCCGAGAAGTTGGAGTTAAAGATCTTGGAGGAGGGGTAAAATGTTTGATTGGGGGAGGTGACGGCCTTCGTGATGGAGAACTAGACCGTAAAAGACCTGAATTTGAGTGAGGAGCAGAAGATGGTCTTCCCTGAAAAGTACTAGTCCCAGACCGAGGAGATGGACTCAAACGCTGGGGACTGGCACTGCCTCTACTACTTCTCTGACTTTTTTCCATCTGTAACATAGACGTCAGAATAATCAATGATGATAGCAAAATACCAAGTAGGCATTAGGCAAGTACACCATTTTTCCAGCCACTAGCAGCGAAAACCAATTCAAAGAACAAACCAAAACTATTGACTGGTCGAGGGATTAAAAGGCAGAAGATAAACTTCATAGAACCCTACTATACTTGAGTAATCAATGAATTTTGACTCACAGTAGATGATCTTGAAATGGAGATTGGCCGGCTTCGAGCTCTACCACTATGTACTAGATTGGCGGCGGCTGGTTCATCATCCAATGATGGAAAAAGAGGGGTCTCCGGAGGAGTTAATAACCTTCCAATTGAAGAGGTAAACATGATGTTAAAAATACCGCCTGAAACTTTAAGAAATACAAAGCACGATGCCCGGCAAGTAATATCGATAAATGTCATGCTTGTTATCCATTCATTCACAACACTTATAATCAAGCACATACACACAGTCGCAGATCGTCATTAAAAGATCATCATGCCTAGTACTCCGTATTTCAAAAGAGAAGGAAATCATGGAATTAGATAGGAAACTGTACGGAAAACATATAGCCACTATCTTACTAAAAACAAACAAAAAAGAAAAAAAGAAAAAAAAAAGTGACTACATGAATAAATGGCCAACGGGCAACGACTAGATTATAAATAACACCAACCACTCATAATCATTCTTGTCACCCTCGAGATTGAGCAGATCACTGTTCTCTCCTCGAGCAGGGATATTGATTCCAAGCTTGAGATCCGTAAATGGCTTGGCTCTGGAAGCTGGAAATTCACATATGCAAGTTACACAGAAATTTAGCACCGTTAAGCATTGAATTACCAATGAAAGACTTCACATTTCAAACAACAAACCCAGTATAAAAGCAGAAGGAATTACATAATAAATCTTCGAAATCATCAGTTGACTCAAGAAGGAAATGTTGTCTTTCTCTGCTTTGCAATTCGCTAAATAGGGCAAGATCATCGTCTTTTTCTTTAAAAGATAACACGCCCTCGAGACTACGTCCTCTCTTATGGCTATCACTCCGGGAAACGCTCCTGGAAGAGCGCCCCAAGGACGGAGAAGGTGGCATCTTGAATGCCTAAATCAGTCCCAACTTTGCCGCCAAGCAATCAGCCCATACCAGTATACTACCCTGAAGCAATCAGCCGGAGAAAATAAATAAGCTTGTGATATCTGCCCACCAAAGATAATAAATTCCCTTACTAATAAAGTTCTCGCAATCAAAATTCAGATTCCGACACCAATTTTTACCCTAGATACAGTCATTTAGCTTAAACTACACTTCATTACCACATAATTCTCGTTCAGACGTGCAATAATTTTGACAGGCTTTGAACAAAGTCATTATAATCACCCCCTCCAGCTAAGAGGAACAGCCTCAATTAGGGCAATAAGTGGCCACGACTGCAAAATGGTAACTATATATCCGCTCTCGCTCAGAGCAACATTGCAGTTCAACTTGGCGCGAGTTCACTACAGGTCAATCAAACTATTGTGCTCAAACATGTCAACACTTCACCACATTATCAATTAAGTCATCACTCATACTCCCTCTATTCATATCATTTCCATACGATAAATGAATACGAATTTTGAACAAACGTATGAAAATGAAACGAATGGGAGGAATATCAGCAAACAATTTCAAGATCTTCAATCAAAACAAACCCATAATTCCCACACCACAAACAACTATAACAGCTTACTTAGTCAACAACATTACAATTAAAACCTCATAATCATACTAAATTCTACTTCATTATCATCAATTCCACCTAATAAAACCCTAATCAACATCAACAAAAATCAACAACATTACATTAAACACCTCATAATCATACTAAATTATACTTCAACACCATCCATTATACCTAATAAAACCCTAATCAACATCAACAAAAATCAACAACATTACATTAACACCTCAAAATCATACTAAATTAGAAAATTATACTTCATTACTATCAATACCACCTACAAAACCTAATTAACATCAATAAAAATCAACCCTTTTTCTATTTTCCCAATTAGAAGATAAACTTACCAAAAAATATATGAACTTGGAACTTGTATGACTTCAAGTCAATGACTTTTCAACACTACCCACTTCATAAAATGCCCTCAAAATTCTTCAATTAGCAAAATTAATTAGAAATATAAACTATTGGATCTATTGTAGATCAGATTATGATAGAAAACCCAGTAATCTTCACTACTGTACTTAATATTTCTCCAACTAAATAAACAATACAATTGTTTTTCATACAAAAATAGACAAAATGTGAACAAAATTAACAAACCCAGAAAAAAGATTCAATCTTTTTCACAATTATAATTTGTTGATTTCATCAGCAAATTGTTTTCTGCTCTCAAACTTCTGTGAAATCTGTAATCAATTAATTTTATTTATTTTATAAAATTAAAAGAATATAAATTGCGAGGTGGGTTTTTATCAGTAGTTGTTGTTTTGTGATTATTACAGAATGTGCCACACACTGTTAATATCCAGTTCAGCTGTGGCTTTCTTTCCTTTACATCCCTCTATCCCTTTCAATATTTACGTTTTCGATGTCTCGATTATTTAAGTCTTCTGTAAAACGGTTTTACAATATCACACTGTATATATTAATAAAGGTTGATCCCAAAGATAACGAGTTTACCTTGTGACCATGAAGTCAGGGTTCAACTCCCATGAGTCCACTTTAAATCTTTAATGAGGCGGGTGGTTTATCCTGACCTTAGAATGAGTAAAGTCTATCCTTAACCTAAACTATTATTGTCCCAAAAAAAGATCACATTGTATATAACCGTACAAAAGACCTTAATGTCTTCTTATAAAAATTCGTGATTGGTGAAAGTTATTTTAATGAGATTTTAGGTAAAGGGTTAGATGAATAGGTAAAACATTTTTATATAATAATTTTGTATGTTTTGACTTAAAGTACTCCGTATAAACTAAAAATGTTTGTTACTACTTACTCTTGCGATATCATCACTTTCTCTTAGATATCTGTCAAAATTAATATATGAATTATTATTATAAAATACAATATGTACTCACATAAATGCTCATTCCGCAAGAAATCAAATATTATGATTTCTAAGTAATCGTATAATTTTTCGACTAAATGTTTTTTTAAGGATTAAAGCCAAATGCAGACTTTAATAAACATAAACGTTGTATACAAAAAACAAAGGGAGTACTAATAATTTTTGTACATCTTTTGCATTTTATAAAGTGTCTATCTCTCAGTGTTTTTATCGTTAATTCAAATATTAAGAATTGATCGGAACAAACACTATAATATTTTTGTTTGAGTTTTTCTTGTTAAAACAGCTCTACACAAGTATTTTTTTTTTATTTTGGATGTTTTCTTTTCTTTTTTTGACCTCTCTTTTGTTTGAGTGGAGAGTACTATTTGAAAGTATATGTGTGTACTATAATAATGTGTCTAAAAACATTCATTACAATGGTCTTTGGTCGTATATGTGGTGCCAAAACAAGACAGAATTTTACAACAAAAGAATTATGTTATTTGGGTAGATATTTTGTTCATATATTGGAGAAGAAAGCATAGTATTTTATTGATAGGTTAAGCATTTAATATGGTGGAGCATTATTGTATTTGATTTGATATGCTTAGGAACTCCTTACATAAGTATATCTCAAATACTCCTACAATTTATTATATTTATTATGTTTTACCTTTTTACGACCTAATTAAATAGAAAAGATAATTGATAACTCGTTTCACTGTTAATAATCTACGTTATAATTTGCTTCTACACAAACAATGACATTGATTGAACCAACGTCTACAATCGCTTTCTCATCTTTGTACATAAAAACACCTTGTAATAATAAGTAACTCAGATATCGCGACAAACAAAAAATCTTTCCGATGTCGCCTAATCACATAACTATCCATATGATCACATGAGCCATCCATGTGAGGAATAGTTAGGTTTGTCACAATCTTTAGTACATGCTAGTATGCTACATCTATAGTTCAAGTTACTAAATTTACCTAATTATATAGGCTTTTTAATAGGCTACAATGAATATAATTATCATTAATTAACCTATAATTGCAATATAAACACCTTTACATAATCTCACTTATTGCATGAAATGAAATACTTGTATATAAGATGGAATGCAATTATGAAGTCCTTTTCATAGAGGTGGGGGGTTGTCATATAAAGAAGTTCACAAATGTAATCGTCTCACATGTTGCAAGTGCATTAAAAAGCTAACCGCTTACCTTGGTGGGAATTTATTGTAAATAAATCATCAAAGATTAAACGTTAATCAAACGTAATAATAAATTAATTAATAGGAGTATATTGTTTTTTTGGTAAAAAAAAGTTCAGGATAAAGGCTATACCTAGGGGTGCTAACGAGCCGAGCCGAGCCCGAGCTTGGCCTTGCTCGGCTTGTGCTCGAAAACTAAATCTCGAGCTCGAGCCGATCTCGAGCTTACCCGAGCTTGAGAAAAATGTGCTCGTTAAAAAGCTTGCGAGCTTTAACGCGAGCTCGAGCCAAACTCGAGCTCAAATCGAGCCTATATATTTGTTGATTTTCTGATTTTTTTTCTTCTTCCGATACTTTCAATAACAATGCGCAAAGTTTATATGTAAAAATATTTGGCAAAAAAATGAGACATTTGATATATGTAATACAGATGTATAACCGTGATAAAATACTTTTATAAAATAAGAGCAATATCTTATATAATTACACATGTTCGAGCTGCTCGCGAGCTTTTCGAGCCGAGCCAGTGTTTGCTCGGCTTGACTCGTTAAGCTCTCGAGCCGAGTTCGAGCCCGAGCCGAGCCCGCACGAGCCGAGCTTTGACCGAGCTTTGACCGAGCCGATCTCGAGCTGCTCGCGAGCTGTCTCGTCTCATTATCACCCCTAGTGCCTATACCCAATCCAAGGTTAGGGCAGATAACCATTAACCGGACTCCAGGAGAGTATATAATGCCAGTAGGGGTGAGCAAAACCGTATATCCGATACAGTTTTCAAAACCGTATCGGATATCCGGTTTTAAAAATCTCAATTTTGAGTATCCTTATCCGATACGGATTTTCCGTATATCCGGAAACCGGATATCCGGTTTTTCCGTATATCCGGTATCCGGTTTTTCATTTAATAATGTAAAATTTTATGTCTTACTTTTATTTTTTTTGCGATTTTATGATTTTTCTTAATAAGTTAAAAGAGTATCACATATTATAAGAATAAATAACTTAAAAATGTATAAAAGTAGTAAGATTGAGTCACGGATATACTCGACATTTAGTGGTTTTATGATTTTATTTTTTTATTTTATATTAAAAATAGAAACCGTATCGGAAACCGTATATCCGGTTTCAAATTTTGCCGATACGTATCCGATACGGTTTTTTATAAACCGTATCGTATATACGGAAATTCGTATCGGATATACGGAAATCCGTATAATTGAAACCGTATATCGTACGTATCGTATATTTTAATGGTGTGTATAGATTGTCTATCAATCCGGCAATCATGGCTATATTTTAATGCAATGAAAATCGAACCCCTGACTTCAAGGTTAAAAGGTGAACTTTTAACCATTGGGGTCAACCCTTGTTGGTAATAATAGGAGTATAGTATTAAAGAACGTAAATTATAGTATGAGACCGCACTATTTTTTGTTGAAATGACAAATTTTCTTTGTAATAAGTAATTATTTACAAAAATGATTACATTTTAACATAAAATAATCATTATTTACAGTAAACTCGATTGTCCTACTATAAAATGGTTGCGCATAATAACTACACAAGTATTATCCTACAAATGATTGCAGTACAACCATCTTAAAATTGTCGAGCTATTACATAAAATTGTCGAGGTATTTTACAAGTTATTGGGTTATCTTACAAAGTTATTGAGTTTAAGAATTATTTCTTTAAGGTCAATAACTTTGTAATATAACTCGACAATTTCGTTTATAAAACTCAATAAATTTTTAACAAAATTCGACAAAATTGAAAAGGTTATATATACATATTGTATAACCAGTTATATAATCTATTAACTGTAAATTAAACACAAATTCTCATTGAAGACATGCACTATCCGTGACAAGCTGAAGACGGATATTGCCCTTTTTACAATATGCAAGTGAAGAAGACAAGTGGAGAACAAATGAATCCCTCAACTTGTCCTCCTACTTGTATATTGTGAGAGAGACACTAACCATTTTCAATTTGTGACGGATAGTGTCCGTCGTGAGACGTAAATTAAATTAAATTAACCCACTTGGTTATTTGTTGGGGGGACTACGGGATACTTCATTTGGAACTTTGCACAATAAATAGAATAATAGTAATAATAATAATCATGTTGATTGTTGACTGCTTAGTACCTACTTAAGTGAAAGGGACCACAAAATAAAATGATTAATCAACCTTTGTGGATTTGTGGATAATAAGGATCTACGAATATATATTATTTTCAACTCTAATTGTCTACTCAATATCAGTCCTTGCAATACAATTTTAATCTAATGTAAAACCATTTTATAAATGTAATTCGGTTAAAAACTCATCTGGTCGGTTCTGATATGTAAATAATCGTTTTGTTAAAGGGCAAAGGCATATACTCATAACATATTTGTACCTTTCTTTTGTTTTTTTAATAGAAGTCGTGGAATAAGTTTGAAAGGCTCGGTTTCAAAAGTCGAATTAAGACCTTAAATTATTAAGAAAAAATGAAAAAAATAAAAAATTGTTTTTATCACATAAAAGTTTTATTATCCTGTTAAATTTGTTTAGACAACTCCGTCTTTTATTATATAGTTTAAGTTTTGGATAATGATAAATCTACTACCATTTTTTTTAATGTAAGAGTTTAAATAATAAATTATTCATATTATTTAGCTTGTATTTGAGTGATATTAAACAAAATGATAATAATGTTTCATCACCCTATTTTTTATTCAGTCCAATTTACAAGTACAGTTTTCAGACTATAAAGATACGAAGTAATCCGTATGATTGTTGTTAATAATATACGGAGTATTATTTAATGGCTAATTATCCGAGGAAATGTCATATATAGAACTTTAATGAAAAGTGAGCACAAGATTAAAATAAAAGTAGTTAAAAGATGAAATGACACATTACACATGCAGGTTGTTGTGAGTTGTGACTGGGCCATGAGTGGCTAATACTTAGTCGATCTCATGGTTAACCAACACTTAAGCTAAGTAGTAGTTAGCTTCTAATCACATAATTAATCACCAATAATGCAAATCACCAAACATTATCAGCTTGTCTTACTGAAGCTAGTAGACCTGGCAAAAGCAACCCGACTCGATTGACCCGACCCGTGACCCAAAATTGACCCGAACTACAACACCCGAATGTGACCCGAAAACCGATTAGACACGACCCGACCCGAACATGACCCAATCTTTCTTGACCCGTAACTGACCCGACCCGAAAATAACCCGATCCAAAACCACTCAACCCGAAAATGACCCGATAAAACATAACTTTAATTGAACCGAAAAGACTTAAAATGGCCTTTTGTCTCATATTCTTTGACCCGAAAATGACCCGAACCGAAATAACCCGACCCGGTTGACCCGAAACGGACCCGACAACTAACCCGAAACACGAAATGGCCCGACCCGACCCGAATTAACCCGAAATCAACGAAAGACCCGAACTGACCCGACCCGAACTAGCCCGACCCGGTTGACCCGTTTGCCAGGTCTGTCTGAAGGCAAGCGCTATCCGTCATAAGCTGAAGACGGATAGTGCCATCTCACAATATCCGTCATAAGCAAATGAGGGTCCATTTACCCTTCACTTGTCCTTCTTACTTGCATATTGTAAGAGAGACATTATCCGTATTCAGCTTATGAAGGATAATACCCGTGTTCGATGAGAAATTGTGAAACATTATTGGTCAATGCCATAATCATCAGCAACCACAGGTCACAGGATACTTTGGATTATCATTTTGAGGAATGTGATCAGTTGGGTTGACAAACTTGTGTAAGTACTCCATCTATTTTGTAATACACCGATTCTCATTTCAGACGGTCATTACCGTGTTAAGTATAAGACGGGTTAAATATATATATCAAATTATCTCACTTGTTGCCTAGAAAATACCAAAAAAGTTATCTTTATTACCACCAATTGATAGTATTTTACCCGTCTTAAGTTTTAGACGGATAATATCCGTCTTAATCAAGACTCACTGTTTATAATATAAGTCGTTTTTTTATAATATAGGTTGTTTAAATTATCTCAGAAGAACAGAAAACCTAGTGAAAGATGATACAGAGTATATTATGAGTTGAAATTCCATTTTCACGTATATATTTGTTGAAATTCTCCCTATATTGGTGCTATTTGCGTACTTTGCAACCGATGCTACTCTATACCAGGCTCACCTCACTACTTCGGACGATGTTACTCCGTGTCTCTGGTCAACTACCGGTGGTTACACTGCAAACCTATCATCTTAAGCACCATCACCACAGCGCACATTGCCCGTTTCACGCAAAATCGTAAGATGTGAGACTACTTGTTGAGTCAGGTGCATTGGGCTTATATAGAAACAAGTGCACAATAATAGTCTACAAGCAAATGATTAGCTATCATAGAACTCATGGCCCAATTTATAAGCCCACTAACTCATATGAACTACTTATAACTCACATGGTCCCTTCAAGTATACATATACCATAAAGCGTATTATGAACATTTCCATTTTAAAGTGATGAGATTTATTTTAACACAAATTCTTCTTAAAGACGGACACTATCCATCACAAGTATCTGTCTTTAGTAAACGAGTTGTTATTTTAATCCCACTTTACTACCCTTAACTGATCATTTCACCACCTTGGTACCCTCGACTATTTCTCACTTTGATCAACCAAGAGTATAATTTCATTAAAACTCCACATACTTTAATTTTGATTTTTGAACAGTTTGTTACCTCACTTGAGATAAACGGACTATTATAGCCACAAATAATACAGACTCAAACATCCTGAATTTCAATATTTCGTTATTTTTCGTTATATAAAATACAAGTGCTGCTAATTTTTTTAATCACTTGTACACCATAGTATATTCCCCTAATTTTCACAAGAGATTCTTGAACCTTATATAACAGCAACACACCAAATTTACTACTAATTTTGTCACTAAATTAAAATAGTTTTTTTTATTAACCTACTAATAACCCCAAGTTCCCCCTTAAAAATCAAAATATACCAAAAATTATGCTTAAATGATCCTATATTGTACACACAAATGGGCCAAATTAGCATTTTGGGGAAGCAAAGAAAGAATATACCATCCATAATTCCATATAATATAATTCCATATATATATACAATCAATCAAGTGATGAACCAAAACAACACAAAAACTCTTGCTTAACGCAACTACAATACACAACTCACAAGGCCCAATTTCAAGAATCCTGATTTTTGCCGCATAATTAGTGACTCATACATATAATCTCTTCTTTCTACACGTACCCTTTTTTCTCAATTCTCCAAATATTTGAACTTTGAAATTTTCTTCTTTTAATAGCTTAAAAAACTCTCAAAAATCAAAACACCCTTTTCAAAAAAATTCAATCTTTTTCTTGTAGTCTTCAAAATTTGTTCAAAATTTCAATCTCTTGTGGCAAAACTTCAAGAAGTTGCAATCTTTTGTGACAACTTACAAAAGTTTCAATCTTTGGTGAAAAAACTTGAGAAAGTTTCAATCTTTTGTGAAAGAAAGAATTTGAAAAAGTTTCAATCTTTGGTATGGAGGAGATTGCAATTCAATCATCTTATTATGATGGTCTAAAACTTCCTCAATTTTTCATGTTCTTTACCATAATCTATACAATTTCACATAAAGTGTTTCAAAATTGGAATCCAAAGCTTAAATATGAAGCATGTAGTTGCTTTTTATCACTTTTTCATGGAACTCCATCTGTCATTTTAGCTGTTTCTGCTATATTCCTGAATGCAGAAAACCCTGAAAAAACATCAGTTTTTGCTGCAGAAAACACAGATTTTCAGAACATGGTACTTGAATTCAGTACTGGGTATTTCATAATGGATTTACTTCATTACTTTGTGTTTAAACCAGATGATGTGCTCTTCATTGCACATCATTTAGCAACACTGTTTACTCTTCTTACCTGCAGGTTTTTGGTTAATCATGGTGCTTTTGCAATCTTGGTTATTCTTGTTATTGCTGAGGTTACTAGTGCATGTCAGAATGTTTGGTCTTTAGCTAGGTTAAGAAAGAATGATTTAGTTATTGCTGCTAAGGTGTATGATTTCTTGGTTCCAGAATTTTACACGTTTTATACAGTTGCTAGAGGTGTTTTTGCTCCATTGTTTGTGATTAAAATGATGTTGGTTTATACAAGTGGGGCTGTGGATGATGTGATTCCTACTTGGGTTTGGTGTTCTTGGATGATGCTTACAATTTCTGGTATCTTTGCTAGTTTGTTGTGGATTTTGAGTCATTGGATTGTGTTTTTCAAAGAAAAGATGAGCAAACAGCTTTAGTTGGAACACAAATTCTCATTTGTGACGCGTGAAAGCTTTGGACATCTCACACCGATTTAAATAATGATAGAAAGGATTGGTGGTTCAGAGATGTTGCAAGTACTTTTTCGTCACAAGCAAGAATAGTTGTAGTTGGTACTTACTTTGATCAGTTTGGTGTGGTGTTGCATTGTAGCTGTTGGGTTCAAGTATAAAGTACTTCGGCGACCTGGTTCTCAAACAAACTCGGTTATTGCACGGTTGCAGATGATTCAGTTCAAGGATTGGCCAACTGAAACCTGAAATACACAGCATGAAAGTTGATTAGTGTAGGGTAGTACTGTATTTTAGAACAATGTTATTGCATTTGCTGAAAAAATATGACCAGAACAATAAAGCTTGCAGTAAGAAATACTCTGTAGCTTGTTGCTTCCTGGTAATTGTAAATAGTACAGTAAGCTCCTGTAATTCTTGGGTATGCCTAGATAGTTTGTGTACATAATTTGTTACTCTTGATGCAGCTCATATAATTGAGAAAGATGTATTAGCATGTGATGTTTCGACTTTCAACGTCTAAGTTTCGCTTCATCTATGATAATCTTGAAACTCTAATCAATTTTCAGATCAAAGTCTTCTGAACCCATGTTACATGGTGATTAACTTACAACAGTGCCAATAGAGGCTGTATACCTTACAAATTTACAATCTTTCGACTTTAGATTTCATAATTTCGTAAATTACACCTGCCAGACATGATAAACCAGCTTATTAACCCTATTAATCAAATAAAGATTAAAAATTGGGCTATCTTACTACGAAAGTACGAAGTACGAAGACTGTCTCAGACAAGACTTCTGTTGTCTCCGCGTTTGAGGAAGCAATGAAATTGGTTAAACTCCACAGACAGTATTTGACAAGCTCAGCCCAAGTGTCGATTATCCGTTTGCATGGTTGCATGGTAACGGAGCTCCATATATGTACCATCTCCTATACGGCTATACGCTTTGCTCTCCCAGGATTCACAAAATTATTTAGCTTGGTCTTATGTTACGCCTAACACATTGACTGAAAGCACTTGCAAGACAAAGTAGAATGACATAATTTTACTAAGGCACATGGTCATCGACTAACACGACTTGTCACTCATACTTGGTTAAAGTTATCACAGACACGAGTCCTTATCCAAGCATCAGACTTTGTTTCTTTTTCTTGTGTGTGAAAAAAACACGAGTTAACTCATCCAAAGAGATCAAAAAACTTCTTCTCCCCAGTGTCCTAGAGACTGTCTGAACCTGAAACTTGCGAGTTGCGACAGTTGACCTGTGCTTGCAAATTAGAGACTTTAACAAGCCATGGAAAAGGTTTTAATGGACATTAACTTGGCAAAAGGGGAAATCAGCCAAGGCAGCTGGTAAAAGAAGAATTTGAGGAACTTAAGGAGCACTTCAAGCTTCTGACGCAATAGAAAAGTGCGGAATTCCTTCGGCTGGTAGATGCAACGAATAAAGGCTGTTACAGGATCAAGGGAATAAATATGCAACAGTGGTACTTCTAAGAAATAGCATGTCTGGCAGAAATTCTCAGCAAAGAGAAAGCATACAGAACCTGCATTGCCTGATGATATGGGTTGCCAATCAGCTTAAAAGGTCTCCTGATGATCCATCTTTTGGATTCCTCGAGATTTCTTCTCCCTAAGATGTTTTAAATAGCCACAGAGCAGCATCCAACCGCCATCTGCAAGCAGAGACCTCTGCAGGGTAAATTTCTGTCCAGAAAATCTTGTAGGCACACACAGACTCATACGTACTAATGTGAAGCTTAAGCCAATTTGACGCGCTCATTCCTTTCAGTCCATGAAATACTGTCAAAAGATTGAATGGTAGCGTCTTTGGGAGTGAAGGGAGCCAGTGGGCAAATTTTTTTGATGGATATTGAACCCAATTCATGAGTACCATTCCTTAAGGTCCTCACTCCTCAGTGACCTTAACAGCTTAGTTAGCTAACCTACGCAGCATGTAAATCAGATACAAGTATACAGTAGCTTAATCAGCCAGCAGATCCAACAGTTTCTTGTTTATTGTTTTCGTGAAACATAATGTGTTAATAGAAATGAAGGTCTATAAGGCAAAATGGATTTGCAGTACTTTATGCTTTACATGCACAGAAACAACGGACTTATTTTGCATCAAATAATACTGGATTGGTGAGACTCATAAAGTGGTAATCTGCCGAGGAGGAGCAGTTATTCTACCAGGGGAGAATATCATGCACAATTTGCACATACCTGGTCTTTACGCTCAGGAGGTTCTATGTCAAAACGAGGGTGACGAAAAAACAATTAGAAAATTTGACTTGTTATACTGTTTTCAAACACTATATATGTGATATACAGTAGAAGATACAAGGAAAACAAAATCATGGTTAGCAACACTTAACAGAGAGAACCAAAAGCACATGAGTGGAAGAACCCATGTTCTCTACACGGTCTCTTAACCGGAATACAAGGCAGCTGACAATAAAGAGTTTTGAGGACCACATAAAACAAGCAAATTCGTTGCTCTAGACATAATAAAGTAAGTACCCTTCTTATGATTAATTTATGAATGAAGAGCAATGTAGCCAGCAAACTGATTCTAAATTATTTTCAACATTGAAGATGCCCTCTTGTCCGTGTATGTCTATCCCCCTATAGGACATTCACGTATCAAATATGAGTGACCGCAGAAGCTGCCAATGCTCATGTGTACTTTTAGGGAGTCAGTAAGTATACATAAATTTCTTTTTGTCCCTTTTCGGATTACATCCGTTGCGCAAAGACAGTCTTTCTTACCAAAGACAAATCCAACAGGGGTAGGTGATTATGAGTTGGACACCCACTTCACCAAGTGCTTGCCTCGTCGAAGACTGAAGGTCATAACACTTAAACAGGCAAGGCCAATAGAGAAATTAAATCTACCACATTTGAAGCAACTAGACAATGACCAGTGGGATTATTCCCGGCAGTGCGATGGAGCTGAAAAACGTAAGCCCCTTTTTTTAAGGTCATTTTTATTTGCCCCGGCCCCAAATGAAACATCCGAGCCAGTGGAGGCGATAATGCCAACCATCTAGATACAGAACGTGTACCGTTAATAAAGCTCACATTGTTTCACAATGTCCAGTTACACATACTGATCCCAACTCCGTGGTGATGATCAGGTTTGGATCAATAATCCAGAGCTAACAACGCATCCAATATTCACGACATTGCTGATAGGAAGGGATAACGCGATTGCACCATTTTGCATCAATATCTGCCCTGGAAAAATAGAATACTGGCTCAATTTTTCAGTTCAAGACACACAGGTTTTCCTGAATGCTCGACACTGTGGAAAATAGGGAATCACCAAAACTAAAAGACAGGTAATGGAATATGAACATTAGACAGTACATAGGAGAAGGAATGAAGGCTGGTCTAGATGCTTAAGTTCTTGCTCTTCAAAATGATGAAAGTTTTCTAATGTTCAACATAAAATCCCGACAATCTGGACTCTAAAGGGCATACCATATCACTAAACACATTCTAATCTAGAACCAACGTGAATTACAGTATGTAGCTGAGTGGAAGTTCTTTATAGCTCGTTTGCTGATAGGTACCTTGTAACCAGTGATGATAAAATGCATAAAAATAGAAGGTATAGTACCTGCTCTGTAGTAAGATTAATTTCCGCTCAGGTGGCCTTCTCCACCACAGCACATCATTCCAACAGAACACTTTCCTGGTAGATAATGGAATACGATTAATATGGTAGATGTTAAGAACCATTAACAGAAAAATCAAGCAAACAATTAGTCAAGTCAAAGTTCCCTTTGTATTTTGTATAGCCCTTTATCGAGCAAATCAATAGCAGAATCAAAAGAAGCTTTCATAATTGGAGTACTAAATTAAACTACGCTGGAAAAATCCTCGGACAGACAGGCAATAGGAGCTCAAAATGCTACAGTTAGGCGAGCCATGGTTTACACAAACGGTCACCAAATGGATCAAAGTAGAAGTCTGTCAAAGCGTACATGTGCTACTGTGTTATATGTCTGTGCAAAGAGCATAGTAATAAAAACATAAGCAGTAGACGAATCAAATAACTTGCGCACACGCAGGATTCAGTAATGAATGCGCATGGAGTAGACATGTAATAAGTGAGGTTCCTCCTTGATAAATGCTTCTTTCTGCTTCTTTTCTAGGTATAACAAAAACCCATCTCTTACTTAATTGCTAGACACACCAACTAGTCAGGTATGTTACGATATTACACTACGCGATCTGTAATACTACATACTATTACATACAAAGTTCACATTGAACAAGACCTACATAATCATAGCCTTATTTAAGCAACTGAAATCAGACGAAGTACAAACGGAAAATCAATAAGCTTCAGTAAAATTTAACAATTACAAATGTACCGTGAAACGGGATCTTTTAGTAACCACTTATACAGTTATACCCACTAATAGGGTAGTGTTTGGATCCGTTTTACAACTATATTAGTGTAAAGCCGCCTTACACAAGACTAACTAAAAAAAAAGACAGCCGTATATTCGCGCTATGAACTAGTAAGAGCATCTCTTATGAGGCAACTATTAGCTAAACATAGCACTTTTCAAACTTTGTTCCTCTATGATCATGTCAAAATTATGAAATTACCACCATTAATCACAAATTCAGAAAATTAAAACTTCTAAATTATAAAATCTCACCTAAACATTAACATAATTGATCAAAAACAAGCAATCTAACTATATGTAGTCTTTAGGAACAAAGGAAAAGTAAGGATTAAAGACGAATATGAAGATGAAATTGACAAAAATGAGACGAAAGCGGAAAATGAAAATTGATTACATTTACTGAGATCAATATGCATCGATCTTGAACTCAGCTCAACTGAATTCAGATTTGATTCCGGATTCTATTGCATTTTTGAAAATCTAGGGTTTCAAAATTTAAGGATTTTGTTAGGAGTTGTTAAATTAGCGGGAAATTGATGGCGGGAAATGGGGAAGATTGTTATGAGTTGGGCTATATGACAACTGGGCCAAGCTTATGGAACGAATACTTGTATTCTCGATATTCGACGGGTTTGTATAAGCCCGTCCTATAGCATAAGACGGCTCAAAACGAAAAATAAATCGGCAATATGCTTGTATTTGTGTACTTTTATTTTAAAATTTGATATAGTGAGATATATTTAATTACTACCAATCATTTAAAAGAATATTAAGATCTCAACGGAATTTATATGTTTATATGTTGGCCTAATTTTATTTAGTTGGTTTTGAACTCTTGATATTAATAAGTCGGTAACACTGATAAAATGGTTCTACATAACTACGTGTGAATTATCTTGTTTAGGTTGAGACGTTGAGCAAAGTCGTGGATGTTAATCCATTGTCAAAACAATAGATGCTTTGAGAGACTATCTTGCATGAATATGTCTTCTAAGAGTTTTGTGCTCATAAAATTATCGAGAGGTTTTGCGTTGAATAATATGTATCCGATTGTAAACGCGTTACTGTAGTGGGACTTATTAGATGACTCCTGTTTTGCAAGCTACTCGGATCGCACATCTATAAGCCACCCCTACAGTTTTGTCCCTTAAAGGGCCTCGCTAATAAGCTTGACTAAAAATTTTACGCCAAAAAATGCATCTATTACTATTTATAATATCGAGTACATATATGTGATAGTTCGGTTACAAGCTATGGAGTACATGTCATTTGTCAACAGAGGTACAAGTACTTTAGGTCCAAGGCTGTCCCTTAGAAGACAAGCCGTCGGCAGCTACGGTTAACCCTTTTATACGAAATCGGGTCTTCTGGTTGGATCGGTTCAACGGCCAAGCCTTGTGCTCCAAAGCAAAAATACTGATTCATCAAACTTTTACTAAACGAACTTACCCTCCTATGCTTGTCATCCATTATCATTGATCTCCCACCACTTAGAGGTCCACTATAAAATTTGGATCCTGTACGAGTTTTATTTACGGAAGTCGGTGAAGAGACCAATGATTCTAAATTCGGCGTTGAAGGAGAGTGCTTTGCTCGAATCACCCCATGCGTTAAACTTGCAGCAAATTTCTCCCTGGCTGATGGGGTCGGAAACCCGTCAATTTTCAAGAATCTTTGTCGTAGTGAGACCGGTTTATCATTCAGATTCCTGGACATAGTAACCGATTTAGTCCCACTGACCTCTTCTTTTGGCTTCCCCCTTGACCATTGGAGGAGGGACTTTAACCGGTTTGAACCAGAATTAGTAGAGCCCGACTTTTTGATCCCATTACTCAGGTTGAAATGGGTGGGTGTTAGTTCACTTGAGCATGAACTGAATCTGCTACTTGGCAATTCACAACTAATGTCGGAGTCAAACCCATCGCCTGTACAAGAGAGAAGCTCTCCATCAGGGAATCGGAAAGAAGTCCCGGGACTAGTTCCGATGCCCTGAATTTTCAAGAGCCTGCCACATGTACTACTTCTTGATGCATTGTTCGGATCGTTACAAGCCCTAATTAGAGTCTCAGGTATAACAGTTTTGGGACGCTGTTTCAGGAGATCTATAGGTGTCGATCGATCAAGATCCCGGATATATAAATCCATCGAAGGGTCGCCCATTAGTAGATCCACGACACTGCACGGAACATTTTCTGTAATAGCAACGTGAAGGGCGGTTTTACCTTCGTTGTTTGTAATATTGATGAGGTCTTTCAATGTAATAATCTTGTTGTTTAGTACCAGCTTCATGAGCTCCATTTGCTGATCAATTCGATGGAAATGTGGCGCTCGAAAACCAACCACAACCATGTGCAGAAAAGTATCTCCATTATTGTTTCTCGATGTAGCTAACAAGGGAGATGCTAGGACTAGAGTCTCTACTACAGAAGAGTATCCCTTATATGCAGCAACATGCAGTGCTGTATTCCCTTGATTATCCGTCATGTCGATGATATTATACGTTCTTATCAAATGGTTTACCACCTGCAGCAACAAAATTGACAGGGTTGATAGAATTCCAACATATATTGGACGTAATAATAATCACGGCGTCAAAAATTGGTTTAATTCTGTCTTAATTTGCCTGATTTCGACTATTGCACTGTAAGTGTAAATTCGATCCAAATAGTCGCAATGTGGCACCATGCTCGAAATCTGATACTATCAATATGTTTTTACTGAACACTATTAAGAATGCTAACATCCCTAAATTCACTAACAAAAACGAAAAAAATTTACAGACAAAAAAAAAATACTCGGTATACGCACTACAGAGTAAGAAATGATCTCACCTCAACCTGGCCTCTGCCAGCAGCAGAATGCAAAATAGTGTAACCCTGGGCATCTCTATAACACGAAACATCGGAACACTCCAAAAGAAGATCCTTAAGAATCTCCAAATTCCCTCCTCTTGCAGCAGCATGAACTGCTCTACTCATCATCTCTTCCACAAAATTCTCATCTGCATCGGAACTGCCCTTGTTCACATCCATAGCATACTCAAGCAACAGCCTGAAAACCTCAGAATTCTGACTCCGGGCAGCAGCGTAGAGGATGTCGGTAATACCATATTCGCCTTCCCCGAACACAGCAAGCGGATCTCTCTCAAGCAAGTCCTTGACAAATGCCACGTCACCGGCTGAGCTGGCAGTGTAAAGAAGCCACCCACCATACCCTGCACGAATAAGCGTGTTTTGCTGATCCAGATTGCCACTCTTAGGCTCACAGTCCAAAAGAAGGCTCCTAGCTACCTTGGCCCGACACCGGGCCACGCGATTGCGTGCCTCGGGACCCATCCCGAGATCATCCTCCCAGACGGCTTCAAGACGGCGAATGCGACGGAGGGAAGTGAGCTTGATAAGGAGGTTAGGGTCAATGCGGAGAAGTTCCGTCACTACGTCACACATACCATTGGCAGATGCCCAATCTATAGGAGTAGCATACCACCATTGATCACCTGTGCTCTCCCAACAAAGTGGGAAAACCGGGTTCGCCATTTTTGTAGAACTAAGAATGGAGACTCAGAGAAAACTAGAAAATATAAAAGGGATACAATTATAAAGTATGAACTATAAAACACAGCAATTTAAGAGGGAAAGAGGTGGGGCAACTAACATTTTTGTACTTTTGTCTTTTGTAGATTTCACCCAATGTGGCATATAATTATGTTATATTCCTTCCGTTCTATTTGTTTGTTTATATTTGCTTTTAAGACGGTTTTGTAGGAGAATCGTAAGCAAGTTATACATTTCTACCCATGTTACGGCGGGCCCAATTGCATCAAATTTAAATTAAGTAATGACACATTTTGATTATTTGACACAGTCAAGCGGCCAATTTACCAAACAGAAAAGATAAACAATCAAATAGAACGGAAAAAAAAACCGCATTACAGGAAAATCAATCTAGTTTCCTTTCATTACAGGGAAAAGGGGGAGTATGCAGGCGTTTTCATGCAGATGGTAGCATAGCTATCTTACCAGAAAATGAAAGAGAATGAGATTCTATAATGCCCGTGAATACTAGATCCTCCTAAAAGTGAAAATGACACTACAACACCATGATAGTGAAACTGTGAAAGTGAAATAGCACCCTCCTTAAAGCTGACCTATTTTCTACCGATCCCGACACATGAACATACACTCGAACCCGACACTTGTAGCCAAATTTGAGTCACGCGAAACTAACTACTACATTAGTCATAACTAAAACAAACCGTCGTACAGTATGAGATAGTCTATTCTCAATAAATGAGTGTTTTTTTTAATAAAAAGACGGTCTTACATCACAAGACGGACTCAGTAATGATGTACAATACAAGTAATAATTGCCATTTATGCTCCTAATGATTTAACATTATATAAAGTACAAAAAAGACAGTTCTTTTTGGTATATAGTCAGTGTATGAAAGGATCCAACATGCATATTGTTGGATGAGAGATAACAAAGTGTAACTTCTACTGCATTCAATTATTCATCCCATATTAACCTAATAAAGACACCAACTTTGACTATCTAAAGGGGTCCACTGCTTTACACTACACATGCCAGACTTTACCAAGTGACAGAAATGAAGAATCTAGGAGAGGAACTCCGCATTTTTCTCTCAATCTCTATATTTTTATCTGTCACCAAATTATACTATGCTACCGTTGTATGGTGTGACGATATTAAAAAAAAAGACCATTTAATGAGAAATAACGATTCGACTATTTTATGTTAAAAAAAAAAGACCATCTTTTATTCATTAAAAGTTGACCAAATTTTGACAGTTGTCAAATATTTTTTACATAAAATGGGTACTTTTGTCAATAATTGGTCTGTTTCCCCGTCGCACCATACAACGGCCGTAACCGATAACAAGTGATATTTGTCTCTACCTTGTGTCATAATAATACAGACATATTATTATTACTGAAGTGCTTCTTGGATCCAGAAAATTGATTCCTCTCTCTTTTACTTTAGTTTTTTAATCTTATCAAACAAGGCTCATGCCATGTGACACTGAAATATTCTAATTCCAGATCAAGTTCAGGCATCCAATGTAAATATCTAATACACTAATACCCAATATTAGATACTAACAGCGGCAAGTCGCGTTTTATACTCCTACCGTTCCAATTATAATGTCATACGAAGACCGAAGTACTTAATTTGGGTGGTCGACTTATATCAACTTTCAGTAATAGGCAGTTTGTTTTGAGACTCGAATGTGACAAGTCTGACATTAGTTTAACAACCAAAGTGCTATGAGGACAATGTAAATGAGATCCTGGTTGTAGCATTTACGACAAATATATCTACAGCCGGGTTTTAGATGGTCAATATTTAAGCAACCTTATACTTGGATGAAGCACAATACCAAAGGGGGCGAAAGGGTGTGATCTACATACTGTAGGAAAGGATAAGAAAAAAAAAAAGGTTTACAAATAGTAGCAAAACAAAGTTGGTTGGAATATTTGAAAATAGGTGCATGAGAAGAATGTGAACTAGAATTAAATGCATACCCAAGATGTAAGAGTCACCGACTGAATCCAAGATATCAATCCCATACCCGAATTTAATGGCACAGCTGATGTACAACAGTACAAGAATGAAACCAATGTTTCTTGTTCCCTAGCAACTTGCTGCATATTTAGGATTTGCATGTAGAATCGCTGATTATAGTTATCTCCGCCATGGACCCGGCTTCTGCTGTCCTTTTAGTACGTTTCGGTACATGGCCCAACGGCTTAGTAGTTAATATTTCAAACTTGAGGGTCAAGGGTCCGAAACCTTGGCCCAACAGCTTAGTAGTTAATATTAGGAGGTCCCTCAAAAATATGAATGTGTACCTGAGAAAACAATGGAAAAAAAATGTGAAGAGCTGCGAGTGAAGATAAACAGTAATCCAAAAGGCGGCCGATCAGAAAGATTTGCTTAGAGCAAGCAGTCCATCATCTAAACCTGCTTCATCAACCTTACATAAACCACAGCATTGCAAATAGGAGTAATGCACCAGCCATAAGAGATATCTATACTGCAAACTGCAAAGCAGTTGGAACTCGGAAAAAATTTCAATTACAGCACTGTAATTTAGTTAACACCCGTGTTTAAGGGAATCAAATATCAGTGCAAGTTTAGGCATTAGGTTATACAGACTTCAATCTATGTAAGCTAAACTTCACAAGCAGTTTTTCCATTATTATATCCATTTCAACTCCATCCTTTCGACTAACAAAGCCCTATTCGCAGACAAGTGATTAGTTTGAAGTATATGTATACAGAAATATATACGAAAAGGTAAGCTATACAATTAATGAAGTTCAAAAATACCTTGTTGAAATATGACAATGAGAGATCATGTCTGAGAAAGTAGACTGGTATTTCAACATTGTAATTGTTCAGTTGACTACATTTTGTTTGGAATCTCTCAGCTGCTTCATGTAATTGTCAATCCTTTCAGCAGTCTCAGACATGCTTTCCTGGTTGTTGACTTCATCAAGCAACAAACGACATGTTTCATGCCTTAATATAAGCCCCTTATCTATCATCTCCTCAAAAAGTCGGAAAGCCCACTCAGACTTGTTAATTCTACAAAGGCCATGTATCAACAGAGAATACGTCGAAACGTCAAGGCTCAGATGATGCTTACTGATCATATCATCAAGCAGTTCGGTCAAACGATCTGTCATCTGCAATTTGAGACAGACCTTTAGCAGTGGGTCGAACGTCTGAAGATCAGGCTTACAAACCGCTGACTTCTCCAAATCTTCTAGTATGTTAAAAGCCATGTGTTCTTCACCGTGATAGCAAAACCCAGCAATTAATGTATTGTAAGTCTCGGTATTTGGAGGAACGCCATTCTTAGGCATCTCAACTTTAAAAACATCATAGCCTTCCCTTATAAGACGAGCTTTTCCGAGGGTATGGATTAATGCATTATAAAAGGTCGTGTCAACTTTACATCCAGATGATTTCACTATGTCACCCATCATTAAGGCATCGTCAAGTTTACCCGCCTTCGCTAAAAAGCTCATTATAGTTGTGTAAGTAACAACACTAGGTTGACATCCTTGAACTTTCATTACATCAAGTAACTCATAAACCTTATCCCAATGGAGCAACTTACAATATGACTTAATGATAATCGAATAGCTAATTACACAGGGAGAAAATCCATACCCTATCATCTCTTGAAGGGTCCAATCCGCTTCTTCGACCCGTTTGATTTTACACCAACCATGTATGAAAATATTAAACGTGTGCAAATTAGGTGAAATGTGTGATTTAAGTTCCATGAAGATCACACGGGCCATCTCAACTTGATTCTCTTTACAAAGCGTATCAAGCAACAAATTCATAGTCTCGGTATTCTTCTCCAATCCAAATGTTCTCAACTCATCAAACGTCCTCACAGCATCTCTCCACTGACGCGCACCAGCAAACCTCCTCATCATTTTAGTCACAGTATCTACAGACACCAAATTTCTCTCGCGCATTTGACTCACTAACTTCCTCATCTTATCAAACTGCCTAGCCTTCCCTAATATATCCACCATCAAATCACATGCTTCAGACAAATGCTCATAACAAGACCGCGATTCTGCCCATCTAAAAACACCCAATGCAGCCTTCCA
Organism: Heliosperma pusillum; assembly: GCA_022085475.1. NCBI lineage: Eukaryota > Viridiplantae > Streptophyta > Magnoliopsida > Caryophyllales > Caryophyllaceae > Heliosperma > Heliosperma pusillum. The sequence continues at coordinate 367,761 of JAIUZE010073302.1, read as the reverse complement.
ATCATCCCTAAAACGACGTAGCAACAAATCGACAAAATCATGACTTAAACTAATACCCTGACAAAACTCATCATTCGCCAACGAACACGAAATCTCCTCCTCACTCCTACCCACATGAATCTTTTTGGCAATCACTTCAACCTCAGATGATCTTAATTTCCCCCCAAATTGGCCATCTGGGTAAGTACAAAAACCCGATTTTTCAACATAACAACAATCATAATTCACACCAATAGCAGATTGAATCAACAAATTCCTAAACCCTTTATTCAAATTATGTCTATTACACAACCTCAACAACAAATGCAGCATTTTGAGTGATTATAAACAATCTCCTGCACAATTAAACCCACTAAATCAAATCAAAACAACTAAAAATCTCCACTATTTTACAACAGTAAATACCCATTTTATAAACAGTAACCATTTGTGTATTTTTTTTCATCAAAAAATTACTGTCCTAATTCCTAATTACAATTAAAAACAAACAGTAAGATAATATTGTTGCAGATTTGGCATTAAAGATTACCTGAAGTTTAATTAAGCCAAACAATACAAGCACCGGACAATGGGCGTCTCGCGGTTTCGAACCTGAGACCGTAGAAGTCCCTTATTGATTTTAAGCTTCGAAACTAATATTCGGGGTTTATTTAAGACGGTCATTATCCGGCTTAATCTGAAGACGGATCAAATAAATATTGAATTTTGCCTAGAAAATACAAAATTTTGTATTTATTATCAGCATATAGTCGTATTTGACACATTTTAATGTTAAGACCGATAATGTCCGGGTTAAGCAACACTTAATGATTCGAGATAATGAGTTATAAGGGTTGGAGGTATTTCATTAGACGTAATTTTGTAAGTTTATCTCATCTTATGTTTAAGCTTAGATTAATGGATTGGGCTACATAAGTTTTCGAAGAGTAACAATTTTCCCAACTGAAATGGACCGGACTATCGAGTGTCCAAAATACTTACATTTGAAAAAGAAATTAGAATAATGGTGACCGAGAGTAAAAAAAAAGGGGACTGTTAAACTTAGAGCTGAGCAAAAATATACGATACGGTTTTATTATACGTATCCGATATGATATATGGTTTCAATTATACGAATTTCCGTATATCCGATACGAATTTCCGTATATACGATACGGTTTATAAAAAACTGTATCGGATACGTATCGGCAAAATTTGAAACCAGATATACGGTTTTCGATACGGTTCCTATTTTTAATATGAAATATAAAAATAAAATCATAAAACCACTAAACGTCGAGTATATCCGCGACTCAATCTTATTACTTTTATACATTTTTAAGTTATTTATTCTTATAATATGTGATACTCTTTTAACTTATTAAGAAAAATCATAAAATCACAAAAAAAATAAAAATAAGACATAAAATTTTACATAATTAAATGAAAAACCGGATACCGGATATACGGTTTTCTGATATACGGAAAAACCGGATATACGGTTTCCGGATATACGGAAAATCCGTATCGGATAAGGATACTCAAAATTGAGATCTTTAAAACCGGATATCCGATACGTTTTTGCTCACCTATTATTACTCACTCTCTTATAAATTGGATAACATTTGTAAAAATGATTGTAGCGTAACAGCGTGATCATTGCCTTATATTTATTGGAGATACCTTAACCTAAATATTAATACACAACTTAGTTTTCAAGGGTACCTGGTAATGCCTCATACATTCACATAAGTTATTTACCTATTACTTAAATTTGGTATTGTTTGTTGTTTTCCTTTACCTATTACTTAAATTTGGTATTGTTTGTTGTTTTCCTTTAGTATTGACAAAAAATGACCTGTCTTTACTTTCTTCAAAAAGGTCATTACATAAATAACGTGATTATGAAAAGTTTCTTATTATGTTAGTGTTTTTTCATTCTTTGGTGTCTAACTTTGTTTTACCATCCTGAAAATTTGTTGAATATGTTGTCTATATCTCGATATGGTGGTAGTGTCTCATGTCTTTCTAATTTTGTTTCCCTCCGTATTTAGAAATCTTTTATGGGGAGCATAATTTTGTTCATAATAGGGTTTTCTATGACTTGCCAACATCTTTAAAATGTGATTTGACAAAACTATACAACTTTATATTACACAATTACATTATCAATTCATGACGGCTGCATTTCCATTTATCTATATTATCCATTCATTAGCATGTTATACAACAATTTTTTTGTGATCTTCATAATAATTTTCTTAAAAAAAACATTGATCATTGGGCTCTGGTGTCATTAAATATGTATTTAGTGTAACTCTTTTGCTTGCCAATTGTCATGATGGTTTAATTGAATTAGAAAAACTGACTAAAAAGGTTGTTTGTAACCTATAATAATAATAATAATAATTGTGTAGAATGTAAGTGGAGTGGGTGCAATCTGATCTATCTGTCCATTTAACTCTAATATAGTAACTCTCTCTACTGGTAGTTAGTTCCACTAAATGTAATTTGGTTATATGCCATCGGTACTCTATATTTATTAGAGAAATGATTTACCTTTACTTTGTATTGAGTATTTCGAGAGAAAATTGGAATAGCGAAGTTATTATTTGATTGGTTAGCGAAATAGCAGTCTGATTATTTTTAGTAAATAAAAAATGACGTCCCTCTCACTTTTTTTTGCAGATTTCAATAGTGGTTACATTTAACCGTTTATTTCTTGAGATAATGGCGTTTCTCCCTACTATCCCTAAACCTTTGTTGGCGACCGAGGTCGACAAGAAATTGAGAGAGTCGTTCAGGAATTTTCATTCGCAAACAGTTTATTTCTTGAGATAATAGTGTTTCTCCCTACTATCCGTAAACCTTTGTTGGCGACCGAGGTCGACAAGAAATTGAGAGAGTCGCTCAGGAATTTTCATTTTGATGCGAATGATGTGAGCTCTTTACTTACACTACCAGATCCTGATTTAATTTCCAGCTTATCCTCCCTGCCTGACGTGTCGACCAACACTAGTTTCCTTGATATGAATTCGAATATTTTCGTCAATTTGCTCGAAAGCGTTGAAGGAAGTGTAAAATTTCATTATTTGATGAATACGTGATGAAATCATACTCATGATATGTTTTGCATTATTCTCTGTACATTTTATTTCGCTTTTGTGATTTGCTATCTCAAAACCTATGCACGGTACTAAACAATCGTGCTAACGCAGGATACGAAACGTGGTCGTTTTATCGGATACCCACCTGAGGATAAGAATGATGCTGTTTTGGTTTTCGAGTCAGAGTTAGATTGTCTAAAGCCAAACCAAAAATTGAATTCACAAGTTTTTAAATTTTACACTACTACAATTTAGCACTTGGGCCACGATAAAATTCGTGTCACAAGTGCTAAATTTCCGTGGCTAAAGCATATTGTCACGGGAATACCTTTCGTGGCCCAAGTGGCCGTGACTAACTGATATCCATGGGAAAAACAATATTGTGGGGAAAATTAAATTTTTAGCCATGACTTCGCTCGTGGTTAATAACTCCCGTGGCTAAAATATTATTCGCGTGGCCAAAAGTAATTCCCGTGGTAAACGTGATATATATATAAAATAAATTAATATAATGAAAAATATTTTTTCTTTTCACAACCAAATATTTTCACATATTGAATTATGCAGGGCCGTATACTTGATTTGCTAGTTAAGCTAATTCTTTCAAACGTCATTTCGTTTCACCAATAATACAATCCTTATTTAAGAAAGGAACAACCACAAACATGATGTGGCAAACTCTCCTTTAAAGTGGATTTTTATGGGATCACTTCTCATTTGCGAATTAATTAAACAATTTTATATGATATCACAATTATTTTCGAATGAAATTAGTACAAAATAACTGCAACATGTTCACTGCTCATATTTTATACTTCATATACATCAATCTATCTGATTAATTATCATTGAACTGATTAATGATGATTGAACAATATCATTAGTAAATATCTTTCATTATTAAATTGAAAATGAAATAAAAATTAACATAGTCAACAAATAAAAAATTCCAATGTATAAGTTTGATAACATTCAATACAATTGAGTAATAACATTCAATACAATTGAGCAGCAACTAAAGGAAAAACCTAACATAATAAAATTTCATTTTGTTATTCGTGACATAAATATTTGACTAATTGTTACGTAGTTTGCTTATTATGACGGAACAAAGACGCAATACAATATCAGAATAGTGCCCACATAACTTCTTTGACTATTTTTATTGCTCAAAAACTCAGTATATTATTTATAACATCCAATAATGTGTGAACAATAAAATTAATGGAGAAACTTGTGATTATTTCAGATACGGATGAAATATATTTTTTTTTTTATGAAAATAGAGCATTCAACGAAATAAAAAATTAGGCTTAAAAAATCAAATGTTGCATATACTCGAAACTAAGAACATCAATCAAAACAATTTGTAACAAATCTTAGTACGTAATAATGAAAAAATAGTGAAAAGACGACTGTAATATTAATATTATTATGACTAGCAACAATTTTAAGAGCATAATGTCAAAAAAAAAAAAAGTAATTCTTATTTGTGACGGACCGATCCGTCGCAAGCTTGTGACGGGTCAAATTCCCCTCACAAAGAGCAAGTGGGGGGCAAATGGATCCCCCCACTTACCTTGCCACTTGCTCTTTGTGAGAGGGATTTGACCCGTCGCAAGCTTGCGACGGGTTGCCCCGTCACAAGCAAGACTTATTGTATAATAAGAGGAGCACATCAACAAATTCAAAAGAAATGAGAAATAGAAATGGGAGATTGCCGAGAGGTGAGAAACTGACACAGTCAAAGATGAGAATCAATAGAAATGATGGAGCAAGGCTTAAGGTTAAGGTGTTAAGCATTGTATAGAATGTGTGTTATGGAATTATGGGCCATGTCCGTCAATAATTATGGGCTATTATACAACAATCAATAAAATAATTTGGGGTACGGCTTATATACAATAGAATGCTTGAGTTTATCTCACTTAAGATGACAAAATATATATTCGTTGTATGATTATAACGGGTCAATTAATAATTCATTTGAGTAGGAAAAACAAGATTTTTTATAGTTCATTGGAATATTTCCAATCCATGGCTTACACAAATACATGGAGTAAGGCACTAAGGCGACATTACACAAAGTTCTCTTAAAACGAGTTCCATAGTAATTATTTTTTCTTTCTAATAGGATTGTACATTTGTTTTTACAATTACGTTATTGCAATACCGTCTTCCATAGGATTAACTAACGAATCCCTTTGTTAAAATAATGTCTTAATATTAGTTTGAGGTGGTAGCGTTTATGAACCAGGCGTGGGTTCTCTCTCTCTCTTTCTTTTTTTTTTTTTTTTTTTTACTACGAGCTATTATTTGTTTATTTTTGGGATGGAAGTAGCAAATTGTCAATTTGTTTGATAACATCAAATTCTTCAATGATATTCAAACATGTTGGTAATCATTTGGTATTGTCACATTTCGAAAATATGAATATTAGTTTTGTATAATGAGTGTGGTGCGGACACGGCGGAATCATGTCTGTCAATTGTATTCTTAAATTTCAATCGCTTATTAATGTGTGCCATTAAGGCACACGTTAGAAAAACCGTTATAAGTTTGTGCAATAAAATGTCACAACCATGATTTGATACAAAAATTAATCATGATTATTTTTCTAACTTTTTATAATTAAACTAATTAAAACAGCAGACCCGTGCAATTTGCACGGGTTTAAGACTAGTTGTATGCAATGTGAGCACGCTTAATTGTGGAGTTTTGTGATGACCTTTCAAAGATGAAATTTAACATTTATTAGTATATTTAGAAATTTGAATGCTTTTAAAATGATTGTTGTCTTTCAAAAATTATATTAACTATCACTTGAAGATAAAAGTGATACTTGATTTACATAGTTTTGCTGAAAAATACATTATTTTGTCAAAACACTTCAGTTTTTGATGTTGACTTCCCGATTAATGAGTTTAAGTCATTTTTTGCCAAAATTAACAAAAATATTTTCTCAAGAAGGTAATTTAATCAGGTCGTCATTTTTTTTTCTTAATTTAGCGACCTTCTAATTTTATTTTCTCTTTTACCAATCTTTTTCATTTTTTTTCCTACGCAAATTATTTTCTATAACCATCGTACGTACGATGAGAAACACGTGAGAAATTACTCTTTTTTAAAGTTAAAAAATAAAAAAATTTATTGTACAACTGTTAATAAAAAAAGTGGTGACTTTATACCAAAAAAAAATTAAAAAAAATTGTTGTACTATAGAATTTCTTATTTTTTTTCATTTTTTTAAAGCGTACATAAGAAATTAATCATTTTTAAAATTCATTTTCTATAAATATTTCTTATAAACACATTTACTAAAATTACTCCTTTAAAGTACACTTTAATAAAAAAAATTGCTTCTCAATCAACTCCAAATTTTTATGTTATTCCGTCTTTGTTTGAACTTATTCCGTTTGTCATTTAACCAATTTAAATTTTGAAACTTATGATTATTTAGACAAATGGAGAATAAGTTCAAACCAATTACTCCGTATAATAAGTCACCTGAATTGCATTTGAATCAATTTTTGATCAAACTGTATTTTACCCGAGTAATTTAAAAAAAAATTATAAATGAGTAATTTTAGGAAATAAAAAATTATAAAAGAAAGTAATTTCGAACTTAATATTTTCTAAAATGATTTCTTATTATACTTGATCGATTCTTTATTCAAAATTTTTATATTATTTATAAAACTTATTTTAAATTACTATATTTTCTATCTTATTTTACCTCGTGATCGTTTATTTTCAACCTATTTTTTTTCTTTATTGATTTATTAATTTGTTGAAGATTATCTTTTATTTTTATTTTTTTAGCGTATTTAGTCTATTTAATCATTTTTTATCTAATTCTTTTTTTATTTATTTATTTCTAAAACATTAACCAAAATTTATTTTTCACAAACTAAAATTTCAGGCAATTGTATTGGTTGGACTGATTATCCAATTGTGTGCTAACTTATCTATCTCAATTGAAGCCTCCTCAACAAAGTAATGCTATAGACTGTGGATTCTTCGTGCTTTATTACATAAATCGCTTTGTTGAACAACTTCCGGACCAAATGGACGATTTAGATAACAGGTCATAGGAAGCAAAACTGCAAATGGACTCTACACAGAGCTCGACAAGCAAGAGAAACCGTCTGATGATAACAGGTCGGTCATAGGAAGCAAAACTGCAAAATCAATATATTGAAGCATACTTGGGAATATATTGAAGCATGATCTCATAAGCTTTACAAGGGATGCGTCATAGTCGGAAATAGTGAAGAATACTTGGGAAAAAATATGAATCTGGTTATGTTTTTGATGACCGTATATTCGTATCAGGAGGGTTTTAAAGAGGCTTGTAGAACTTGCACATTGTCGAGAAGAACTACTGTTTAAACAAACGTATTGAAATGACTTGAAAAGAGGAAGTACTTGACAAAATACGGGTAGATTTCTTTGTAACTTTCGAGTTTATTGATGCATCAGCCGTCATGGTAAATTACACAGTTATCCTAACACCTAACCAAGCTCTTCCTTAACTAGAACAAATTTACATGGTACACAAGAAATAATGTTAACCTTAAATGTCTAATATTATTCACTTCAAAATCAATAAATCTCAGCTCTAATCATCTAAACTACCCTTAATTCACCGAGGTTAAGTTAGCTAGAATAGCTACATTCTCTGATTCAACCCCCTTATGATTGATGAGGCCTCGGAGTACTTGTGGTCGATTCTTTACATGTTAATGGACTTCTTAGAACATGTCATCTCGATCTCGTTGTCTGGAAGATCTATGTAAAAATTCCTGCACTAACTTTGAGAATGCAGTTGAACTGTCTTTCAGTAGTTCTGAAGGAGAATTGTACTCTGCCACCTTACCTGCATTCGACAGAACAGTATGTCAGTAAGCATGCAAGTGATGCAAAACTGGTTTCGGAGTGATATAAGTTATCGAAATATAGAAGTTTGTTGACTGTTGACCTTGATCTAGAACCAAGACGAGATCATTGTCGATCACGGTAGGTATCCGATGGGCTACTGTAATAACTGTACATTCACTTGTTTCATCCTTCAGAGTCTTCTGAATTAGATTATCAGTTGCTGTATCAACAGATGCTGTCGCTTCATCCAAAACCAGGATTCTTCTCTTCTGCAATAATACTCTAGCCAAACAAACTAACTGTCTCTGTCCTACACTCCAGTTTTCTCCGTCTTCTGCGACTGGCACAATTCAACGATAATATAATAAGAAAGGTTACACACAGTATACACCACTAAATGTTAGGCTATATCAGATATTATCATACCAGGAGCATCAAGTAGCCTGTGGTTCTGCCTTACGATTGTAGCGAGGCCGTGGCACTTGTTAAGCACCTGAAAATTTGGACAAAAATGGTTTATTTCCCATAAATATCATATGAGACGGTCTCGTCCAAAGATTATCATGAGATTAACCGATTTATTGGAACAGCTATCCCACAATATCGAAATGAGACTGTCTTTAGTGACTAATTGAGTTATACCTCCCATATTTCTTGATCAGAGTGTTCTTGAAGCGGATCTAAGTTAGCTCGTACGGTTCCTTGAAAAAGTGTTGGATCTTGAGGAATGATACTAAGCTTGGATCTCAAATCTTTTAGTCCTATTTTCCGAATATCGATCCCATCAATGAGAATATGACCCTGTGTAGGCTCCACCACCCGAAAAAGGGCTTGAATTAGAGTAGACTTTCCACTGCCAGTCCTGCCTACAACTCCGACTTTCATCGTGGCAGGGATAGTGCAGGTTATGCCTTTGAGCACCAAGGGTAGAGAAAGAGCATATCGTATGTGCACGTTTTCGAGTTGAATACATCCTTTGCTTGGCCAATCGGGTTTTGGCCGGCTATTCTCAATGATTTGTGGAGCTTCGCTGGGTAGTCGAGAAAACTCTTGAACCCTTTCTACCGATATCATTTTGTTCTCTACATTGCATAAGTTCCATATAATCCATGCTTGCAAAACATTCATATTAAGACCATATGTAGCAGCTAGTCCAGATAAACCTGATATCGTAAGTAACCGGGCAGTCAGACAACGAGCAAAAGTTAGCTAAGTCGGTCCAAGTAAGAAACAAATGACAATAGAAGAGCAAGGGCTCGAACTCAGGGGAGTTAATACCGAGATTGAAAATTTAAGGGGACGTAAATAGGAATGCAGTAGAGTAACACAGGGAAAATAAAATTTGCTAAAAAAAATTCTAAATTTTTCATTCGCTCAGCCCCCTTGCTCGGGCATTGGAACAATAAAGAAGGCGGCCAGGAACAAGGCAGAAAGTAAGGAAAGTTACTTGGGTCAATAGCGGAACTTGGCATCATCACAAGGATGCTCAGAACAACGAAGAAGGCTAAGTTGAACAGCAAATTTGTTCTTAGCGAAAGCCATTCCATTGCAGCAATGTTGTGGAAGGTAACTTGTGAGTAATCATTCACCAGCCTAAGTACTTTTTGACGGAAGCGATCTTCTTGATTGAAGCACCGAATAGTTGAAGATCCCATCATGCTTTCTGAGAAGTGGTGAAGAATTGGTGCTTTTCTAACGCCGACCATCCTGGCTAACTCTCTGGCAGTAGTTATATAGTATGACTGCAGCAAATGCATAAGAGAACAGCATTGTCATATCAAAAAGGATAAAGCTATATCAACCTACGTTGCTTAGATTTGATTGAAGTATCCTATAGAGTACCTGATACCAGCAAGAGATTGCAATAACCGCGATAAATATAAGCACGACTTGCCAAGCTACTTGAGACATGAGTGCGATTATACTGATTAGCTGAATCAGAGCAAAAACTAGTCCAGCTAATCTGTAGGGAATGTCCATATCCACAGTGCTCTGGTCAGTTGAAGTCTGAAACATAACAAAAACCGGATCAATAAAAAGAACGCAGTTAATACTTGGTATATAAACTTGAAATTAAGAATGCTTACTTACCCTGGTAAGTATTCTACTTGAAGGTGTGAAGTCGAAGAACGAAATAGGAGCACTAAAAACAGAGGAAACCATATCATGGAACATGCTATGAGCAGTCTTTATAGCGATAGTAGAGAGAAAAACAGTCCTGCCTAAAATGAACACGCAGCTCCCACCGGAAAATAGAAGAAAATATCCAATCAATTGTTTGTTACTAACACGCCCTTCTATCTCAGTCGCCCAGGCGATCCAGTAACTGCTACACATTTGCAATCCTTGGAAAAGAATTTGACATAAGATAATGACGGGAACAAGAGCTCCTTTATATGCAGCAAGGACAAAATCGGAATAAACATGCCAATTTACGCGTCCTCTTAGTGTTTCCTCTTCGTTACTTTTCTGTACACTGTCATACTGGATTAAGCAGGGGAATGTTTCTTCGATAAGTGATATGGGCACTCCTGGGACCGACTTTTTGGTCAAATTGTTTCCTCCGTCGTTAGAGTGTACTTGTTCAAGAGATTTCTTATGAGCGGCCATCTGACTAACAAGTTCACCACTTGCGTCCCTGATTAAGTCCTCATATTTTCCTGACTGGATAATTCTGCCATCTTTCATGACCTGTGAATTGAATCGGGAAAATGTTAGATAAGGTTTAACAAAGGTAAGGCGTAAATAGACATAAAGGTTTTTATCTCTATGCATTTACCAAAACAAGGTCTGAAGCATCCAGGAATTCCAACTGATGGGTTACGTACACCACCGTCTTATCCGACAGCATCTCCATCAAACATTTCTGTAATAAGAATAAGCACAATTGAGAAATGTACACTTCACCAGTGCCAAAGACTCTCAGAGGCTCGGGAGTGCAGGTGCCGTACTGAGCATTTTTTTTATCATACCCCACAGCCAAGAATAGTGAATTTAGGCAGCAATGTAAATTGAAATAACTAGAAAGAAACAGAAAAAATTCATGCTTACCTTGAAGAGGTGTGCACAAGTGTGAGCATCTACAGCACTGAAAGGATCATCAAGGAAATAGACGTCTGCATTACTGTAGATAGCCCTAGCTAGCTGAATACGCTGTTTCTGGCCTCCGCTTAGATTGAGCCCTCGTTCTCCGACTACACACAAATCAGCATCTGCCCACATCTGAAGATCTTTGTTCAAAGCACATGCTTCTAGAACATCTTCATAAAAAGCTTTATCCATATCCTTTCCAAACAGTACATTATCTCTGACAGTCCCAGTTTGAATCCAGGAGCTCTGCGGAACATAAGCCTTTGAGCCGAATACTTTACTCTCACCACCAGAAATTCTCGGAATTTCACCAAGAATACTGCAAAGTAGGCTTGACTTCCCTGAACCAACTGATCCACAAATGGCAACCTTGCAACCTTTTTTTAACTGTAAACTTTCACTTATTTTTACAGTCGGTTTCCGCGTACTATAATCATTCAAATTCAACCCCCAGGAATATTCTCCTGTCTGAATATCGATTGCGAGATTTGATGCTTTAAATTTATGGTGATCAAGTGACACCTGATCCTCGCCCTTAAGGAAGTTCTCAACGCGAGCAATTGATACCCTTGTTTGTGCTATAACTGATATAAGTTCCGGGAGATTGTATATGGGATCTTGTAGGATCCTAAATGTTGCTAGCGCAGAGAGAACGGTTCCTGAGGTCAATGGCGTCTTGACTAAAATGCATACACCAAAAGTAACACCTGAAACTAAAGCGGGTGAAGCCCAAAATAGAAAAGCAACAACCGAGCACGTATATAAATACTTGCTTAACCATGACTCCTCGGTTTCTCTTAGTTTAAGAAGCTTATCTCGAAACTTGGATTCCCAAGAATGGAGTTTAAGCACTCTCATATTCTTTAAAATTTCCGAAGTTGCTTTTATTCTTGAATCCTTAGCTTCCATGATTTTTGAATGTAAGGTCTCTTGGCTATTAGCTAAAGGACTATTGCAAACCATTACCAAGATGGTCGAAGAAAGTGCGGCAATAGCAGGAGTAGCTCCAAGGTTTACGTAAAGAATAACAAGGGCGAGAAAGACTTGCAAGGGTAGTAGCCAAATACCGTGGATATGCCAAAAGAACTCTCCAATTCTCTCGGCATCAACATTAATGAAGTTGATGATTTTGCCATTGCCTTCTCCATCAGCAAATATCTTTATGTTGAGGGACTTCTTGTATACCAATGAAACGATAGCTGCTCTAACTCGAACACCTATCCGAGAAGCACCAAAGTACCATAGTCTTTGTGATATCGACTCAATGCTCTTGGCAAAGAAAAAGACTAACGCAAGGGTTATGCCTTGTTCATAACCAGCACCTTCCTTTTTTGTTGACATATAATCAACAAAGCGAGTGATGAGTACAGGACCTACGTATGAAGCCATCGTGGTTATCCCTGCAAAAATTCCAGATGACTCGTAATTAAAATCATATATAGAATTATACTCCGCGTATAGCATCAGATGACTACTACTTCAAACACAAATTCAGAAAATAAAAAATGTGATAAGAAATGGCAAGTGAAGAAGCATACAGGCTAAGAAAGCATTGGCCAGCAACGATCTCCAAATGGTCGAAAAAATTGCTTTGGGTAAAGAGAACACATCTGTTTTCTTCTTGCGAATCGACTCTTCCAACAAAGATGAAGCATTTTCCGCAGTCTCTGATTGCGGAACAGGTGGGATATCCGATAATTCAAGCAACTGTATCCTACCAACTCTAAAAAGCTGATTAAGCCAAGAAAATGTAACTTTGCTCCAAATACCCGAGTTAGTATACGACAATTTCTCCTTCTCAACACTCTTAATTTGAGGAGGGAGCAATGATTTCTCAAGTTCATGCTCATTCCTCTTCTTACCACCACAAATCGACAACGTTACATTGAGGCACAGAAGAACAGACAATGGCAATCCCAAGAAATCAATAAATTCAGCCTTAGGGAAATCTAGATTATAAAAACTCATACTTGTCCAATTCTTCATCATATAAACTATTACCAAAAACATATAATATACCAATGAATATACCCACCAAAAAACCAAAACTAAAGGCCATGACTTCTCTTCTCTACGAATTCCGACTTCCGAATACACAAGAATTGCAGTGGCTATAACCCATGTCAAAGCAGATGAAATTGAACTGAATGACATAGTTTTATTACACCAATACAATTCATATATAGGATAACATAAATATAAAATACACATTATAATACTGCAAAGAGGGGTCATTATTCTAATGCAAAAATTGGGATTATTTCTACCATAATTGAAATTCTCTGTTATTTTCATTTCCCTTACACTAATATTATTCCTATTCTTCAATATATCTACTAAAACCCATGTAATAAATAATATACAAAATACTACATTTGCTACCTCAATCCCAATCTCCATTGTTAACCTCCCTAAAACCCCATATAAATCAAAACCCATTTGCAGCATTGTGCTGTACCTGCAATAAAAACATAAACGTCATAGGTTATTTATCGATTGGCAAACCAATCAGCAATAAGAGGAGTAATTCACTAACAAATACAATGAAAAAAACAACTTTGACATAACCCCATTAAACGTAAAAACTCAAAAGTCACTTATCGACTGATAAACCAATTGGTTATTTATCGATTGACAAACCAATTGGTCATTTATCGACTGACAAACCAAATAGCAATATGAGGAGTTATCCACCAACATATATAATGACACATACCGATTCAACATAACCCCATTACACCTCAAAACACAAAAGTCACCTATCGAATGATAAACCAATTGATCATTTATCGACTGACAAACCAATTACACCAATAAGAGGTGTAATCCACTGACATATAGAATGACATGCCAATTTCACAAACTCCAATACACATAAAAACTTAAAAGTTACTTATCGACTAATAAACCTATTGTTCATTTATCGACTGACAAACCAATTAGCAATAAGAGCAGTAATCCACTAACGTATATAATGGCACACCAATTTTACATAACCCCATTAAACGTCAAGACTCAAAAATCACTTATCGACGGATAAACCTATTGTCAATAAGACGAGTAATCCCAGACGTAACTTCACATACAAACATAACATAACACCATTGATATATCATAGAGTATATATGTACATTACCAACATGACTCTAACGAAACGAAATATAAAATCAATTGGCAATAAGAGAAGTAATCCGTTAACGTAACATAGATATGACATAACAATATAACATAACACCATTGTTATAACTTATAAGATATGAATATAATAAAAGGGAATAAATTATATTTACATTACCTGATAAATTTGGCCTAAGAGAATGAAAGGGTTTAAGGAGTAAAGTTAAGTTATATGTAACAAAAAAGCACGTGGCTTTGTAAGGTAGTGAAGAGAGCTATCTATGCTTGACACAAGGTGGCTTGTGCTTTGATGACACTATGCATTGTCCTACCATTTTATTTGATTCTTTCTTTCATCATCTATATATAAATATAAAATTCCTAAATATTATTTTAAAAAAAATTAATGTATAAATATATAGATGTTCCTTTAATATTACCAACTTTATCAGACTTTTTCAGTTGTCCCTCGTATATGGGATTACTTTATCCACTAACTAAGTCATAGATCCATTAGACCATTATAATAGTTACTAATAAATTATGCAAATTATCGAATAAGATCGTACTCCTTTCGTGTCAGTCCCCTCACAAAATAAAGCAAGTGTAAATATGCTGATGGTAATAAATGAGTGCATATACATATAAAATTTATCTCAAACTATACGTCTGTATTACATAATAATTATTTACGAGTAGTAAATTATTATGAGTTGTTCATTTTGGGTCTAAATACAAACAAAATCTTAAATAGTTAAATAGCCTATATGAGAATAATATTATACAAATATGGAGTATCATTTATATTACGAATAAAATATGAAATTTGTTACTCCCTCCTATTCCATCTATTCTTCCATATTTCCTTATTTGTCTATTCAAGTTTTCTTCCCTATTTCCCTTTTTGGATTGTTTTGTGTGGTCCATATTGAATTGCATGTGGGGTTGTGTATTTTGTGTGACCTAAATTGATTTTCTTATTCCTTGTGCAAAAAGCAAAGGGGAAGAATACATGGAATAGGAGGGAGTACTTATTAATGAGTGATCAGGTATATAAAGTTGTGTACTATTTTGTTGATATTATTGAACACTAATCAAGTGAAACGGTGAAATTGTGTAATAAGTTATAAAAGACGATAATTTTACGTAATAACAGAAATTTGGTTTAGCTTTCGTGCATTGGATATGTTTAACTTCGACGAACACACAATAAGAACCAAAGTAATAAAGAAAATAGATTTTAATTCGGTATTACCATCTTAGGGTATACGATAAAAAAAACCGTTTTAAATAAAATCAAATCATACAAAACTATCATACAAAACTAATATTCCGTCCAAAATGTTTCAGGTTAAGAACACAATTTGTAATCTTTATATTGATTGAACGAGAATGATTAGAAAGGAATGTAATAATCTCTCATATATCCTTAAAATGAAAGGTACCATCTCCTAATACATAAAATCTAGTTTTGCCAAATATGTTCATGGTCACGTTACTGTCTTCCTGATTGTTACCATTTTATTAAAGTGCCTTTATTCTCTCCCATATATGAGAAACATTGTATCATATCATATAATTGCACTCATTCTACCAACACTTTAGGAAATGTGTTTTTTTACCATAACACATTTACACTATCCCATTCAAATTTTACCTCATTTATCATTGTTAAACAAAAATTCTAACTTAACACAAATATATCCGTTTTAGTTAAAGTAATTTAAGTACCCACACAAACACATATTCCCTCCGTTCCGGTCAATTATTATCCTTTCATTTTGGCACAAATACCAAGGAAAGAGCGGGGGTCATTGGTTGATCAAATTACTCATAAAAATCCTTCCAAATATAGAAAGGACAACAATTGACCGGGACGGAGGGAGGTACTATAATAGTTATGCCTTTTGTTTTAAAAATGATTGGTTTGATTTAATTAAATAATTAAGTTATTATTATTTAATTGCATAAAACATTCAATTCGATAATAACGAAGAATCGAGATTTACTAAGATTTGATAGTAGTGGATTACAAAAGCTACTCCATTTATTCTAAATTAATTATGCTAGTTAATTAACTAAAGCAATCCATGGTAGGCGCAACATTTTCTACCGACAAATACCGCAATTTTCTTCAGGGTATTGAAGACAATTTTAAAAATAATTTTTTTTTAAAATTGAACTTTTCATTGACAAAACAAAGAAATTAACCCGACTTAATCATTTATTTAATCGATGAAAATTCTTATCGCTCACATTAACCGATATTGATAGTTTGCTAATAGAATGTTGGTGAGTTGGTGCCATGTATTTGGTTATATCCTCCTTTAACTCTTCTTTATAAAGTGCATAAGCACATGCAATTATGCAAATAGAGTACATAATAGTGCTAACACTTTTGTCTTTTCATAACTTTCCTACACTCACTTTAAACTACTCCATTTCTTTCTACATGCCCATGAATTTGGAAATGATTAGATACAAAGTGTGAACTGTAGAGTGGATGTCTGATGGTAACGATCACATCCAAAAAATTGTTAACTACGTACGTTTGTAAAATAATATTTAGATTAGATTAGCACATATACAGCAACGTTTGTAATATATATTATACCTTTTCACGATATATTGCACATATACTGCAACGTTTGTAATATATATTATATTTTTAAATTACAAGTATTTCGTATGAGACTACAACATGTACCTAATATAAGAACGAAAGATTTTACATGTAACAATCGTATTCCGTTGATCGAATATGTTAATATATTTTGAATATCAAATCGTTAAGTTTTAAGATATATGTTTTGAAATATTTCGTCTATAAATTGTAATGTCATATTTCATATTCTTCATATGTCGTCATGTACAAGTCGTTAATTACAAATGAAATTATTATACAAATAAAAACTCTTAAACATAGTATTAAAATATAATCTCCATTGTTAACCTCCCTAAAAACCCATATAAATCAAAACCCATTTGTAGCATTGTGCATAACCAGCACCTTCCTTTTTTTGTTGATATATAATTAACAAAGCGAGTGATGAGTACATGACCTACTTATGAAGCCATCGTGGTTATCCCTGCAAAAATTCCAGATGACTCGTAATTAAAATCATATATAGAATTATACTCCGCTCAGATGACTACTACTTCAAACACAATTTCAGAAAATAAAAAATGTGATAAGAAATGGTAAGTGAAGAAGCATACAGGCTAAGAAAGCATTGGCCAGCAACGATCTCCAAATGGTCGAAAAAATTGCCTTGGGTAAAGAGAACACATATGTTTTCTTCTTGCGAATCGACTCTTCCAACAAAGATGAAGTATTTTCCGCAGTCTCTGATTGCGGAACAGGTGGGATATCCGATAATTCAAGCAACTGTATCCTATCAACTCTAAAAAGCTGATTGAGCCAAGAAAATGTAACTTTGCTCCAAATACCCGAGTTATTAAACGACGATTTCTCCTTCTCCACACTCTTAATTTGAGAAGGGAGCAATGATTTCTCAAGTTCATGCTCATTCCTCTTCTTACCACAACAAATCGACAACGTTACATTGAGGCACAGAAGAACAGACAATGGCAATCCCAAGAAATCAATAAATTCAGCCTTAGGGAAATCTAGATTATAAAAACTCATAGTTGTCCAATTCTTCATCATATAAACTATTACCAAAACCATATAATATACCAATGAATATATCCACCAAAAAACCAAAACTAAAGGCCATGACTTCTCTTCTCTACGAATTCCGACTTCCGAATACACAAGAATTGCAGTGGCTATAACCCATGTCAAAGCAGATGAAATTGAACTGAATGACATAGTTTTATTACACCAATACAATTCATATATAGGATAACATAAATATAAAATACACATTATAATACTGCAAAGAGGGGTCATTATTCTAATGCAAAAATTGGGATTATTTCTACCATAATTGAAATTCTCTGTTATTTTCATTTCTACCATAATTGCATTATTTAACTTGAAATTGTTGATATTAAAACTCGATTATTAAAATATATTAGTCAAAATTGTAACTTTACTAAGTCTAGCAATTTGTATATTCAGTTTGGTAAGTTGTGTAGCTTATTTATTGTAGTCTAGTTATTTGTAGTATAGCCTAGTTCTTTGTCACCTAGTTCTTTGTACCATTGTATTTACATTGTACTTATTGACTATAAAAGAAAGAGAATACAATCTCCCAAGGCAATGAAGAATTCATCTTACACATTCTTACATCGATACCAACCACTATTCTACCAACCTATATTATTAATTTTGTGACACACTTTGTTGATCATATAAAGACCAAATCAAGAAAGGGCACCATAAAAGTATACAATTCACTATGCTTAGACTCATTCGACTAAAGTTGGCAGGCCAAACTCTTCTTTGAACATTCAATAACAAATACACAATGCATATATATAAAGTTAAGAAAATAACAATAATGGTGGAAAAGCACTAACTTTTTAACAAGTTATTATAGCTTGTGGTGGGTAAATGTAGGCGTGTGCATGGTTAAAGTTGTCTCACTCTTCTTGTGTGTCCTTCATTTAGTGCTCTACTTTTACTTTTTCATACCCAAACAATACGAGTACTATTTTTACGTGACTAGCACTAGAATTAGCACAAATTCTCATTATCGTTTCAGAACGATATTATCGGTTTTAAACTTAAGACAGGTCATATACATATCAAATTATCTCACTTATTGTTTATAAATAATATACCAAAAAATTTATCTTTATTATCACCCCTTGATAATACTTGACGACTCGTTTTAATCTTTAGAACGATAATATATGTCTTAAACAAGAGTTACTGCTAGAATTAGATATGTTATAGAAATTATATAAGAATTACTTAATCAACGAGTTAATAATAACTTATGCACATGAATACTAATGCATAATGACATTATATTAGGTCACTAGGTGTAAGTGTGTAACCTCTAAATATCTACTGCTAAATAAGTGAGTCAAAATTATACTGTATTTATTTTCTCCCTCTAAATATCTACTCTCTCTTCTTTTTCATATGTTCCATTTTTTTAGGGTGGCCATAAATACACTCGTAAAATATATCGAAGACCCTCAATTATTTTGTATACATTAGACAAAACAACCCTTATGTCATCCCACTTGTTAAAGTTCATAAATAACATAAGTAAAATCTAGTGTCTCGGTATATTTTACGAATGCATTTATAGACACCCTTTTTTTATCATTAAAGGTTCAAATTTCGTTTGGTACTGTGAATTAAGTAACTAGCTCGAACCTATTTTAAACGCTAATAATATATGTTTAATCCAATTAAATCTAAATAGTCAAATTTTTCTCCATATTCTATATCTTTGTAATAAACAAGTCCCCGTTTCCATGATCCCACCCAAATCAGGGGCGAGGCCAGAAATTCTATAATGGTGTAGTAGAATTAAGTCTATTATTGAAATATTATATTCATCGATATGGTTGTCTTAAACGCATCACATATATAATTTATTAATTTTGATCAATGTACTCTCTTAAATATTGACAACGTGAAAATTAACCTAAAAATTCCTTGGCTAAGAACTCGGATGCCAACCCGAAAAACTATTATAAAAGCTCTCAATTGATTGCAATACTAGTCTACTACCATCTAGGTAGCACATACACTTTTCCTAACTAGTCGTCCCGTGTCCGACACATAGACATACGTAGGGGTGCTAACGAGCCGAGCCCGAGCTTGGCCTTGCTAGGTTTGTGCTCAATAACCAAAACTCGAACTCGAGCCGATCCCGAGCTTGAAAAAAATGTGCTCGTAAAAAAGCTTGCGAGCTTTAACGCGAGCTCGAGCCAAACTCGACCTCAAATGGAGCCTATATATAATTGTTGATTTTTTTTTTTTCTTCCAATATTTTCAATAAGAAGACTCGAAAGATATATGTAAAAAAAATTGGCAAATAAGTTAGAAATTTGATATATGTGATACAAATATATAATAATGATAAAATATTTTTATAAAATATGTTGAAAATCTTCTCTAATCACACAAACTCGAGCTGCTCGCGAGCTTTTCGAGCCGAGCCGGTGTTTGCTCGGCTTGACTCGTTAGGCTCTCGAGCCGAGCCAGAGCCCGAGCCGAGCTTTGACCGAGCCGATCTCGAGTTGCTCGCGAGCTGTCTCGTCTCATTATCACCCCTGTCGGACACCATCAAATCTCCTCCGTTTATACTCAAAATTTGCGTGGAAGCTTTATTTGAGCCAATAAACTGTTTGTGTGATTTACTGCCATTTCTGACCCGGAGCCAAAAAATACCGAAAACCGTGTATTATAGGATGTAATTTGGGCCGTACGGGAGGTCGTACTGGACTGCATTTTAGTTTCTCACGATTTTTGTACCACGTGTCCTGGGTCGTGGTAGAAGTTCTCATGTTCGATTAAACCATCAGATAACACGTATTTATCCATTTTCTCGATAAACCGAGTTACCCCCGAAAAACGTTTATCGCATACGGACACCATCAAATATCCTCCGTTTATGCTCAAAATTTTTGTGGAAGCTTTATTTGAGCCAATAAACTGTTTGTGTGAATTACTGCCATTTCTGACCCGGGGGCGCAAAATACCGAAAACCGAGTATTATAGACTGTAATTTGGGCCGTTGAGGAGGTCGTACTGGGCTGCGTTTCAGTTTCTCACGATTTTTGTACCTCGTGTCCTGGGCCGTGATAGAAGTTACCATGTTCGATTAAACCATCAGATAACGCGTATTTATCCATTTTCTCGATAAACCGAGTTACCCTCGAAAAACGTTTATCGCATACGGACACCCTCAAATCTCCTCCGTTTATGCTCAATGTTTGCGTTTGTAATACCCGTAAAATCCGTAAATAAAATATAAAGGAATTTAAAAAAAATAATAATAATAAAGATATTTATGAAGCTAAAATCAATAGGTGATAAAATGGAAAATTTGGTAACAATGCGATTACCGCGATCTTAAGTCACTAAATTTAATAATCAACTTTATCGTCACACATTGAGAATAAATGATAGTAAAATACAATACTTAAATAAATTCACTCTTGATAAAACAAGAAAGAACATATATAACTCTGGTGTCGATAATTGGTGAAATTGTATTGCATTTCGTAGTTGTATAAAACACCGTCGCGTGCATCATTTTCCGTCGCGCAAAACCCGTCTCAATGCCACCTTAGTCGAGATTGCAAACATCCATAATAACTCTTTTGGACAACCCTAAGCATGCCAAGAAAATGGACCAATGCATGAAACTCTCATGCTTCCCCTTTGTCCCCCATGCTCATGCCACTCCCCCTTCCCTATGCCTTCTTTTTATTTTTCCAACCCTCCTCTTCAACACTCCATTTAATCATATAGAACCTTCCCATCTGATTTCTCATTCATTCAAACACACACACAAAAAAAATAATAGAAAGAAAGAGGGATTAGAGAGAGAAACCGAAAAGAGGAAGAAGAAGAAGAAGAAGGAGGGAGCATAAGGAGGAGGATCTAGCCTTAGCACCAAGATACTCACTTGGTGAGAATGTCTAAACCACCATTTTATGTTTATTAACCTTAAGAACACCTATTCATTTAGTTTAAATCATAGAAAAATAATTAAACAAGTTTCCATTCATGCATGCATGAACTTAAGCACATAACAATCATCAAAGTGTCAAATCCGCAGGTTGATAATTAACAGAATAAAAATCCAACTTAGACTTGTTTTATTGATATGAAAAAAATATATGTCGTAGGTATTCCTGTCTATAACCAGTGTACAAAATTTTGTCAAAATACCATGAGTCGTTTGCAAATGAAAAATCATAGAATAAGAACATGATTCTGGACAATCAAATCTGCTAATCCCAATGTTTGTGTCTTAAAAAGTAACTTAAATGATTATTGAGGACAAACCCTTTTACCACAATGAACTTAAATGAATATATAGTATATTAGGCCCTGGAATCAACTCATTTGAATTTATAATCTTTGTAATCTACTTAAAAACATTTTGTGACTCATATTATGACCACTAGTTAAATATCCGACCAATAGTACATCTTAAACCTATTTTTGGCTAACATTGTATAAACATAAAAGTTGGTAGACTAAATAATAGACCTATTGGAGTTTGTTTCGTCCAAGAATATTGAGTATTTGATTTTATATTATTGTTTCAACACAAAATGACAATCTGGAAATCTGATAAAATATTGTTCTTTAGATTGATAGTTGGGAATTTACCTTTTTCGAATAGACCACTAGTAGATAAAGTTATACTAAAGATAAATTCTTGATATTTGACTATGATAAACTTTAATGAGAGACATACATGTTGGCCTTTTGAAAACCGATATTTCGACTATTTAAACACCCGAACCAGCCCAAAACTTTCTGTGACTCGGAAACCGTCACGTTTTACTAAACAGAAATTTCAGAGGCCTTAGAGTCGTTTGTGGACTATTAGTATTTGACACTTAAAGTTATAAGACATCTTAAATAATCCAACCTAACTGGTATTACCCCAAAAAGTTAAGTAATTAAGGAGTTATGACGTTTTGAAGTCACTGTTCAGAATCTGTAAAACCGTAAAGTATGTATAAGATAGTAAACTTGTGTAAACCAAGTGTATAAGCTATAACTTGTTAAACTAAAAGCACCAACTTGATAAAATACTCTTAAATATTCTGACCATGAACTTAGTTTGCTTTCTTAAGAATAAAACTCGGAATAAAACGTTCAAAATGGAAACATACCAAAAACCGAGAAAAATACATAAAACCATTTGAACTAGTTAAGAACCGACTTGAATAATTTAGTAATGAGTACTTTATGTATATTGTAGACTCAGGATTTGTAGAAGATGCACTTTAAACTTCTAGACCAGCTCATAAGGTAAGGGAAACACTTGTCCATACACTTTTCTTGAACTATTGAGTATTGTTTCAAATGTTATACTGTGTATAATGTTTATAATGATTGTTATTATAAGTTTGGATTATTGTGATGAAATATTGAAAAATAATTGATGTTATTTCATCCTTTGAAGTGTTGAAATATAATAATGGACTCATAACTTTTAAGAGTTTGAAAACCAAAACCGTTTGATCTTTTGTACAAGTTATGGAGATGGTTAATCTCAAGAAATGGATGTAATTGTTTGGAAAGGGTTTTGATTTTTGGTTTGAACGGTTTTGGTAGAGGGGTAGGTTGTTCCCAAATAATAAAAGGGGACCTCCTATACAGAGCTTCTGGTGGGGGTTAGTTGATCGAGACCCCGTCCTCTTATCTTCCTCCTTGGGGTTGGCCCTTGGAGGGGTGTGCACACTCGGGATTTTTGGACAGTTATTGTACATGGTTTGGTGAACCCCGTCTTATCCGGACTAGGGCGAGGGAATCCTCTCCATACGGCCTCTATCCATTACTTACTAAAGAAAGTGAAGAAATGTTTTCTTCGAAGGAAAGTGTTTTAAGATTTGGAAGGACTAACTATTTTGGATCGGATTTCCTTATTTAGAAACTTGAACTTCTCAATGATATTCTACTTTCTTATGAATTCTAAATTTTAAGTAAAACTCTTATTTACTTTTGGACTGTTTACCTTACTCAACATTATTGTTGACCCTCTTTTGTTTTTGTCCTTAATTGGAACTGCTATGACCACTATTGTGAGAGCAGATCGTGTGACAGGTAATCCAAGGAACTAGGACGTGGGAACCACGGGAGAGCGCGCGCGTTATTGTTTTATTGGAAACCAATGTTTAGACAATTATCTTTATTTTGCATCATCAAACTTATTCGCTTCCGCAAACATTTGGATTTGGTTGTAATCGGATTTTACTCTTTGGTTTTTAATTCACATGGACATTTACCCCTTTGAATTACATGATTTAAATACTTCTACTACAATTGGTTCAAATGTGACACATCCATATTCCGAATTTTACATGAAAACTCTATTTTTAAATATAACGGTTTATGGGGGTGTTACAGCGTTGGAGCTTTATCTGAACCAATAAATTGTTTGTGTGAGCCATTTCAAACCCGGGGCCACAAAATACCGAAAACCGTGTATTATAGGCTGTAATTTGGGCCGTTCGGGAGGTCCCTTTTCTCGATAAACCGAATTACCGCCGAAAAACGATTATCGCATACGGACACCATCAAATCTCCTTCGTTTATGCTCAAAATTTGCGTGGGAGCTTTATCTGAGTCAATAAACTGTTTGTATGATTTACTGTCATTTCTGCCCCGGTGCCGCAAAATACCGAAAACTGTGTATTATAGGCTGCAATTTAGGCCGTTTGGAAGGTCGTACTAGGTCTGTTACATTTTCTCACAATTTTTGTAACACGTGTCCTGTTTCGTGGTAGAAGTTACCATGTTCGATTAAACTGTCAGATAATACGTGTTTATCCGTTTTCTCGATAAACCGAATTACCCCCGAAAAACGTTTATCGCATACGGACACCATCAAATCTTCTCTGTTTACGCTCAAAATTTGTGTGGGAGCTTTATCTGAGCCAATAAACTGTTTGTGTGATTTAATGCCATTTCTGACCCGGGTCCACAAAATACCGAAAACCGTGTATTATTATAGGCTGTAATTTGGGCCGTTCGGAAGGTCGTACTGGGCTGCGTTTCAGTTTTTCACGATTTTTGTACCACGTGTCCTAGGCCGTGTTAGTAGTTACCGTGTTTGATTAAACCATCAGATAACACATACTTATCCTTTTTCTCGATAAAACGAGTTACCCCCGAAAAACGTTTATCGCATACGGATACCATCAAATCTCCACCGTTTATTCTCAAAATTTGCGTGGGAGCTTTATCTGAGCGAATAAACTGTTTGTGTGATTTACTGCCATTTCGGACCCGGGGCCAATAAATACCGAAAACCGTGTATTATAGGCTGTAATTTAGGCCGTTCGGGAGGTCGTACTGGGCTGCGTTTCAGTTTCTCACGATTTTTGTGCCACGTGTCCTAGGCCGTGGTAGTAGTTACCATGTTCGATTAAACCATCAGAAAACGCGTATTTATCCATTTTCTCGATAAACCGAGTTACCCTCGAAAAACGTTTATCGCATACGGACACCCTCAAATCTCCTCCATTTATGCTCAAAGTTTGTGTTGGAGCTTTATCTGAACCAATAAACTGTTTGTGTGATTTACTGCCATTTCTGACCCGGGGCCACAAAATACCGAAAACCGTGTATTATAGGCTGTAATTTGGGCCGTTCGGAAAGTCGTACTGGGCTGCGTTTCAGTTTCTCACGATTTTTTTACCACGTGTCCTAGGCCGTGGTAGTAGTTACCATGTTCAATTAAACCATCAGATAACGCGTATTTATCCATTTTCTCGATAAACCGAGTTACCACCGAAAAACGTTTATCGCATACGGACAACATCAAATCTCCTTCGTTTATGCTCAAAATTTGCGTGGGAGCTTGATCTGAGCCAATAAACTGTTGCTCTGATTTACTGCCATTTCTGACCCAGGTCCACAAAATACTGAAAACCGTGTATTATAGGCTGTAATTTGGGCCGTTCAGGAGGTCGTACTTGTCTGCGTTTCAGTTTCTCACAATTTTTGTACCACGTGTCCTGGGCCGTGTTAGGCGTTACCATGTTCTATTAAACCATCAGATAACACGTATTTATCCGTTTTCTCGATAAACCGAGTTATCCCCGAAAAAAGTTTATTGCATACGGACACCATCAAATCTCCTCTGTTTATGCTCAGAGTTTGTGTGGGAGCTTTATCTGAGGCAATAAACTGTTTGTGGGATTTACTACCATTTCTGACCCGGGGCCACAAAATACCTAAAACCGTGTATTATAGGCTGTAATTTGGGCCGTTCAGGAGGTCATACTAGTCTGTGTTTCAGTTTCTCACGATTTTGTACCGCGTGTCCTGAGCCAGGGTAGAAATAAACATGTTCAATTAAACCATTAGATAACACGTTTTTATCCATTTTCTCGATAAACCGAGTTACCCCAGAAAAACGTTTATCGCATACGGACACCCTCAAATCTCCTCCGTTTATGCTCAAAATTAGTGTGGAAGCTTTATCTGAGAAAATAAAATGTTTTTGTGATTTACTGTCATTTCTGCCCCGGTGCCGCAAATTACTGAAAACCGTGTATTATAGGCTGCAATTTAGGCCGTTTGGGAGGTCGTACTAGGTCATGTTACATTTTCTCACGATTTTTGTACCACGTGTCCTGGGTCGTGGTAGAAGTTACCATGTTCGATTAAACTATCAGATAATACGTGTTTATCTATTTTCTCGATAAACCGAATTAACCCCGAAAAACGTTTATCGCATACGGACACCATCAAATCTCCTCTGTTTATGCTCAAAATTTGCGTGGGAGCTTTATCTGAGCCAATAAACTGTTTGTGTGATTTAATGTCATTTCTAACCCGGTCCACAAAATACCGAAAACCGTGTATTGTATGCTGTAATTTGAGCCGTTCGGGAGGTCGTACTTGTCTGCGTTTCAGTTTCTCAAGATTTTTGTACCACGTGTCTTGGGCCGTGGTAGGCATTACCAATTTAGCATGTTCGATTAAACCATCAGATAACACGTATTTATCAATTTTTTCGATAAACCGAGTTATCCCCGAAAAACGTTTATCGCATACGGACACCATCAAATCTCCTCCGTTTATGCTCAAAATTTGTGTGGGAGCTTTATCTGAGCCAATAAATTGTTTGTGTGATTTAATGCCATTTCTGACCCGGGGCCACAAAATATCTGAATGCTGTGTATTATAGGCTGTAATTTGGGCCGTTCGGGAGGTCGTACTAGGCTGCGTTTAAGTTTCTCACGATTTTTGTACCACGTGTCCTGAGCCGGGCTAGAAATAAACATGTTCAATTAAACCATTAGATAACACGTATTTATCAATTTTCTCGATAAACTAAGTTACCCCCGAAAAACGTTTATCGTATACGGACACCCTCAAATCACCTCCGTTTATGCTCAAAATTTGGGTGGAAGCTTTATCTGAGAAAATAAAATGTTTTTGTGATTTACTGTCAATTCTGCCCCAGTGCCTCAAAATATCGAAAACTGTGTATTATAGGCTGCAATTTAAGCCGTTTGAGAGGTCGTACTAGGTCATGTTTAATTTTCTCACAATTTTTGTACCACGTGTCCTAGGTCAGGGTAGAAGCTATCATGTTCGATTAAACCATCAGATAACACGTATTTAACCATTTTCTCGATAAATCGAGTTACCCCCGAAAAATGTTTATCGCATACAGACACCATTAAATCTCCTCCGTTTATGCTCAAAATTTGCGTGGGAGCTTTATATGTGCCAATAAACGTTTTGTGTGATTTACTGCCATATCTGATCCGGGGTCACAAAATAACGAAAACCGTGTATTATAGGCTATAATTTGGGTTGTTCGAGAGGTCGTACTGGGTTGCGTTTCTGTTTTTCATGTTTTTTGTACCACGTGTTCTAAGCCGTGGTAGAAGTTACCATGTTCGATTAAACCATCAGATAACACGTATTTATCCATTTTCTCGATAAACCGAATTACCCCCGAAAAACGTTTATCGCATACGGACACCATCAAATCTCCTCTGTTTATGCTCAAAATTTGCGTGGGAGCTTTATCAGCGCCAATAAACTGTTAGTGTGATTTACTGCCATTTCTGACCCGGGGCCGCAAAATACTGAAAACCGCGTATTATAGGCTGCAATTTAGCCGGTTCGGGAGGTTGTACTAGGTCATGTTTCATTTTCTCACGATTTTTATACCACGTGTCCTGGGTCGTGGTAGAAGTTACCATGTTCGATTAAACCATCATATAACACGTATTTATCCATTTTCTCGATAAATCGAGTTACCCCCGAAAAACGTTTATCGCATACAAACACCATCAAATCTCCTCCGTTTATGCTCAAAATTTGCGTGGGAGCTTTATCTAAGCCAATAAACTGTTTGTGCTATTAACTGCCACCCATGGCCACACAATACCGAAAACCGTGTATTATAGGCTGTAATTTAGGCCGTTCGGAGGTCGTACAGGGTTGCGTTTCAGTTTCTCACGATTTTTGTACCACGTGTCTTGGGTCGTGGTAGGAGTTACCATGTTCGATTAAACCATCAGATAACACGTATTTATCCATTTTCTCGATAAACCGAGTTATCCCCGAAAAACGTTTATCGCATACGGACACCCTAAAATCTCCTCCGTTTATGCTCAAAATGTGTGTAGAAGCTTTTCCGAGAAAATAAAATGTTTGTGAGATTTACATTCATTTCTGACCCGGGGGCGCAAAATACTGAAAACCGTGTATTAGGCTGCAATTTGGGCCGTTCGGGATGTCGTACTCGGTCATGTTTCATTTTCTCATGAATTTTGTACAACGTATCTTGGGGCTTGTTAGTAGTTACCCTGTTCAATTAACCCATCAGATAACAAGTTTTTATCCATTTTTACGATAAAAAGAGGTATCTCCGAAATCGTTTATCGCTTACCGACACCATCAAATGTTCTCTGTTTATACTCAAAATTTGCGTGGGAGCTTTATCTGAGCCAATAAAATGTTTATGTGATTTACTGCCATATCTGATCCGGGGTCACAAAATACCGAAAACCGTGTATTATAGGCTATAATTTGGGCTGTTCGAGAGGTTGTACTGGGTTGCGTTCGGGAGGTCTTAATAGGATATGTTTTATTTTCTCACGATTTTTGTACCACGTGTCGTGGGCCGTGGTAGAAGTTACCATGTTCGATTAAAACATCAGATAACACGTATTTATCCATTTTCTCGATAAATCGAGTTACTTCCGAAAAACGTTTATCGCATACGGACACCATCAAATCTCCTCTGTTTATGCTCAAAATTTGTGTGGGAGCTTTATCTGAGCCAATAAACTGTTTGTGTGATTTACTGCCATTTCTGACCCGGGACCACATAATACCGAAAACCGTGTATTATAGGCTGTAATTTGGGCCGTTCGGGAGGTCGTACAGGACTGCGTTTCAGTTTCTCACGACTTTTGTACAACGTGTCCTGGGCCGTGGGCGGAGTTAACATGTTCGATTAAACCATCAGATAACATGTATTTATCCATTTTCTCGATAAACCGAGTTACCCCCGAAAAACGTTTATCGCATACGGACACCATCAAATCTGCTCCGTTTATGCTGAAAATTTGTGTGGAAGCTTTATCTGAGAAAATAAAATGTTTGTGTGATTTACATTTATTTCTGACCTGGGGGCGCAAAATACTGAAAACCGTGTATTAGGCTGCAATTTGGGCCGTTCGGGAGGTAGTACTGGGTCATGTTTCATTTTCTCATGAATTTTGTACAACGTATCTTGGGCCGTGTTAGTAGTTACCCTGTTCGATTAACCCATCAAATACCAAGTTTTTATCCATTTTCACGATAAATAGAGGTACCTCCGAAAAACATTTATCGCTTACCGACACCATCAAATCTCCTCTGTTTATGGTCAAAATTTGCGTGGCAGCTTTATCTGAGCCAATAAAATGTTTGTGTGATTTACTGCCATTTCTGACCCAGGGCCACAAAATACCGAACACCGTGTATTATAGAATGTAATTTGGGCCGTTCAGGAGGTCGTACTGGGCTGCGAATTTGTTTCTTATGTTTTTTTTACCACGTGTCCTGGGCTGTGGTAGAAGTTACCATGTTCGATTAAACCATCAAATAACACGTATTTATCCATTTTCTCGATATACCGAGTTACCCCCGAAAAACATTTATCGCATACGGACACCATCAAATCTCCTCCGTTTATCCTCAAAATTTGCGTGGGAGCTTTATCTGAGCCAATAAACTGTTTGTGTGATTTACTGGCATTTCTGACCCGGGCCCACAAAATACCGAAAACCGTGTATTATAGGCTGTAATTTAAGCCGTTCGGGAGGTCGTACAAGGCTGCGTTTCAGTTTCTCACGTTTTGTGTACCACGTGACCTGGGCCGTGGTAGGAATTACCATGTTCAATTATACCATCACATAACAAGTATTTATCCATTTTCTCGATAAACCGAGTTACCCCCGAAAAACGTTTATCGCATACGGAGATCATCAAATCTCCTTCGTTTATGCTTAAAATTTGTGTGGAAGCTATATATGAGAAAATAAAATGTTTGTGTGATTTACATTCATTTCTGACCCGGGGGCGCAATATACTGAAAACCGTGTATTAGGCTGCAATTTGGGCCGTTCGGGAGGTCGTACTGGGTCATGTTTCATTTTCTCAAGAATTTTGTACAACGTATCTTGGGCCGTGTTAGTAGTTACCTTGTTCGATTAACCCATTAGATACCAAGTTTTTATCCATTTTCACGATAAATAGAGGTACCTCCGAAAAACGTTTATCGCTTACCGACACCATCAAATCTCATCTGTTTATGCTCAAAATTTGCATGGGAGCTTTATCTAAGCCAATAAAATGTTTGTGTGATTTACTGCCATCTCTGACCCGGGGCCATAAAATACCGAACATCGTGTATTATAAAATGTAATTTGGGCCGTTCGGGAGGTCGTACTGTGCTGCGAATTTGTTTCTTATGTTTTTTGTACCACGTGTCCTGGGCCGTTGTAGAAGTTACCATGTTCGATTAAACCATCAGATAACACGTATTTATCCATTTTCTCGATAAACCGAGTTACCCCCGAAAAACGTTTATCGCATACGGACACCATCAAATCTCCTCCGTTTATTCTCAAAATTTGCGTGGGAGCTTTATCTGAGTCAATAAACTATTTGTGTGATTTACTGCCATTTCTGATCCAGGTCCACAAAATACCGAAAACCGTGTATTATAGGCTGTAATTTGGGCCGTTCGGGAGGTCGTATAGGGCTACGTTTCAGTTTCTCACGATTTTTGTGCCACGTGTCCTAGGCCGTGGTAGTAGTTACCATGTTCGATTAAACCATCAGATAACACGTATTTATCCATTTTCTCGATAAGCCGAGTTACCCCCGAAAAACGTTTATTTAACACCCGGAAATGTACCCTATTTTTCTAGTAGAAATATTTTACGAAATCTTTTCAGCAAATTTAAGTTTAAATTTAGAATTTAAAGTTTCGAGTCGAATTTACAATTTCCGAGTTTGTATTTGGAATTTGCGCGAGATTCCATGAGAATCCCGTCTTAAGGCGAGTTTGACTTTTCTTGACTTTTAAGTCGTCTTTGACTTTTCTTGACTTTTAAGTCGTCTTTGACTTTTCTTGACTTTTGAGCAGCCTTTGACTTTCGTTGACTTTTCCGACTCACCCTTACTTATACTCCCTCATACTCCCTAAACCTAATTCATTTCCCCACAACTCAAATTCATTTCTTCTTCCTCACCTTAAACACCAAAAACCTAGCCTCCATAATCATCCAAGCTTAGAATCTTCATAGCTCGTTCGTTTGTTGCTCAAATTCACGTAAGTTCGTCTTATTCTTCCCCTCTTAGCTTCCTCTATCCGTTTTGGTAATAAAATTACCGTCTTTCTCGCTTTTTAAATTATCCGTCTTTCTCAAGGTGAATGATATTCATCTTTTATTATCTAATTGTATGTAGGTGGAGACTATGAAGGTTTAGAATCGATTAAAGACGCTAAAAGGTAACGGTGAAGGGTTACTCGGTATCATTTACGTGTTATACATGCTTTATATGCTAGAAATCGTATTAGAATACGATTAGGAAGCCTATAATTCATGGTATGATTAATGAATGTTGTTATATGATGAATATTGATGATGTATAATGATTGTTGATGATTATTAGAAGTATATTTGAGAATTGAAATGATTTGGAAATGAATTGAAGGCTCTCGGATGAACTGGTGCTCCCTGCCGGTCGACCGGCCGCCGGTCTGTCAACCGGCTGGGAACACATCAGTAACATCCTTGAATTTTTGGGAAATTTTGTATAGGGGGTTCTGTGCCGGTCGACCGGCCGCCGGTCCACAGACCGGCCTAGACCACTTTTCTCTGTTTTTCTATGATTTTGGATTTTTGCCATGTGTTCTGAGCCGGTCCACCGGCCGCCGGTCCCCTGACCGGCGTGGAACACGGCTGTGATCTTTTCCTTTAACTTCTAAAACTCGTAATTTATAATAGTTCGCATGATCCGTTTATCGTATAATTTTACGTAGTGACTTATAATATTCAAGTTTTGGATATATGATATCTTATTCGCTTGTATCACATGTTTCGTGACGGTTTTCGATATGTTCCCACTTTGAGTCGGTTTTTACAAATGATACGGTTTGAGCACTATTTTGTCTTGTGCTTTGTACTCTCATTCCCTTGGCTACCTTCCCGTTCGTAAGGCTGGAATGTCGGAACGGAGAGGTATCCTACGGCTTAATTGCATGTGTAGTGGGCATACGACGACGTTGTTGGGAGTTGAACGCTATGCGTTGATCGACCCGGCCGTCAAATGTTGTGTACTTGCGAGGTGGTGTTATTTGCATGTAGCGTACCGCTTGTTATGTGGCTTGAGCTCTTTTCCGCCTCTTTCGTGAATTTTCGACCGAATTTGGGGTACTCGGCGTCTATGATTGACCGAGTCTTGGATGCGAAACGTTTATCGCATGTCGAATCGGTACATGATTTATTCCGAGAATCTGGTCAGGTTTAGACTAGGACCGTATTATTATCGTCGTCCTACCGGAGGAAATTAGTGTACATATACGAAATGTGATCGTGTATGCGTTCAGGGAAATGTCATCTCGTGGATGCCTGTTAATCATACTTGCCATGTACACGATGCTAGTGCGTTTCATTTACCGTGAGATTGTCGTCTTTGAGTCGTCGTTCTTTGAATGCGTGATTTCATGATATTATTCATGGTCATTTCATGATTGGACACCGTCAATGTCTTGGTTCGTGAATGGATGATAATATGTTGGATTTATTGTGATCATCGCATGACTTGACTTGGTTTGTCTGTCGAGTCTCAATCTTATCAAACTTATACCGCTAACGGTGAGATGCAAGCCCTAGTGAGCGTATTCGGTTGCCTAAGAGTGTCTTCCCCGAGTCTTTGAATAACATGATGGTTTCGGATTTGATTTCCCATATGATCTTATCATTTTTATCGAATTGCCTATCTATTCTTATCGTAACTCACATGTATATCTATATATGCATGCTTTACTTTTGTATTTCCTTATATGTACGTTTGATGTGATATGGCTGGGAGAACCCGGAGTTACTCCCCACTGATTGTGGCGTTCATGTTTTTCATGAATGAACAGGTTGCTTGCATGGATGGCTTTTTGCTTATGCTATTTTGGGTTCGGGTGTGAGCTAGCGGGCGTTGTCCCTGGATGAAACACCTCTAGACGTTGTTTAGCTAGTTGCTAAATCGATTAGAAAAATACCCCATCTATTTCGAAAATACCCCATCTATTTCGAAAATACCCCATCTATTTTGTAAGATCACTTTTACTTGTTAACCTTTTGGAGAGACTTCGTCTCTTGATGTAGTATAATTCGTACTTTAGTTTGTAATATATGACACTCCTCGCATTCTTTCCTTGCATGTATAAAAGTTTTTGAAACTTCATATTTCCGCTATATAATTCACATGCTTGTATGTTTTATCTTTCCGCATTCGCGAGGGTTGTCACAGTTTATCGTATACGAACACCATCAAATTTGCTCCGTTTATGCTCAAATTTTGTGTGGAAGCTTTATATGAGAAAATAAAATGTTTATGTGATTTACGTTCATTTCTGACCCGGGGGCGCAATACACTGAAAACCGTGTATTAGGCTGCAATTTGGGCCGTTCGGGAGGTCGTACTGGGTCATGTTTTATTTTCTCATGAATTTTATACAACGTATCGTGTTAGTAGTTACCCTGTTTGAATAATCCATCAGATACCAAGTTTTTATCCATTTTCACGATTAATAGAGGTACCTCCGAAAAACGTTTATCGCTTACCGTCACCATCAAATCTCCTCTGTTTATGCTCAAAATTTGTGTGGGAGCTTTATCTGAGCCAATAAAATGTTTGTGTGATTTACTATCATATCTGACCCGGGATCACAAAATACCGAAAACCGTGTATTATATGCTGTAATTTGGCCCGTTCGGGAGGTCGTACTGGGCTGCGTTTCTGTTTCTCATGTTTTTTGTACCACGTGTCCTGGGCCGTGGTAGAAGTTACCATGTTCGATTAAACGATCAGATAACACGTGTTTATCCATTTTCAAAAAACCGAGTTACCCCCGAAAAACGTTTATCGCATACAGACACCATCAAATCTCCTTCGTTTATGCTCAAAATTTGCGTGAGAGCTTTATCTGAGCCAATAAACTGTTTGTGCGATTTACTACCATTTCTGACCCAGGGCCACAAAATACCGAAAACCGTGTATATATGCTATAATTTGGGCCGTTCGGGAGGTCGTACTGTGTTGCGTTTCAGTTTATCACGATTTTTTTACCACGTGTCCTGGGTCGTGGTCAGATTTATCATGTTCGATTAAACCATCAGATAACGCGTTTTTATCCATTTTCTCGATAAACCGAGTTACCCCCGAAAAACGTTTTATCGCATACGGACAACCTCAAATCTCCTCCTTTTATGCTCAAAATTTGCGTCGGAGCTTTATCTGAGCCAATAAAATGTTTGTGTGATTTATTGCCATTTCTGACTCGGGGCTACAAAATACCGAAAACCGTGTATTATAGGCTGTAATTTGGGCCGTTCGGGAGGTCGTACTGGGCTGCGTTTCTGTTTCTCATGTTTTTTGTACCACGTGTCCTGGGCCGTGGTAGAAGTTACCATGTTCGATTAAACCATCAGATAACACGTATTTATCCATTTTCTCGATAAACCGAGTTACCCCCGAAAAACGTTTATCGCATACGCACACCATCAAATCTCCTCCGTTTATGCTCAAAATTTGGGTGGGAGCTGTATCTGAGCCAATAAACTGTTTGTATGATTTACTGCCATTTCTGACCCGGGGCCACAAAATAACGAACACCGTGTATTATAGGATGTAATTTGGGCCGTTCGGGAGGTCGTACTGGGCTGCGTTTTAGTTTCTCACGATTTTTGTACCACGTGTCCTGGGCCGTGGTAGAAGTTACCATGTTCGATTAAACCATCAGATAACACGTATTTATCCAATTTCTCGATAAACCGAATTACCCCCGAAAAACGTTTATCGCATACGGACAGTACATACGGACACTTATAAACAAGGAATGAGAGGTCGAAAGACTAAAAAAGATTGATTAGTAAATGGGTTTAGGTGGAAAATGAGAATGAATTATAATCAAAGTCAAATTTTACTTTCAACTATTTACATTTAATATCAAATACTAATACAAAAATAAAATCATGTCTTATTTATAACTATAAAATATATATTTTATTAAATTTAAATAACGTGTCATGTGTCCTAAATTTTACAGAATGCCGTATCACGTGTCCGTGTCCGTTTTTGTGCTACCTAGACTACCATAATGTAAATTTTCAAATAAAAAAAGAGATTATAATTAGATTGTTTTGCTTTTATTAGGCTCTTTACATTATTCATTAACTTTTTTAGAATTGGTGTTTTACCTACAATTAATAGGAGGATTAATGGACTAAAGAACACTGCACCTAACTACCTAATGTAGGGTCAAAGAAACTAAGCATTAATTAGTCTATTTATGAATTCGTAATTGCTCATTCATGGACACCTTTTACTCTTTCATGGACTCTTTTCCATAATTTTTCCACTGCATACCCTTTTGACTTTTACAAAACAAGAAATCTCCTTGTTCTACAAATTAATCAAAATATTAATAAATTCATCAATTATACACTTAATCCATATACATTAACAAATAACTATTGTAATTTCATCAATTATACATCAATTTTTTGTACCAAAATCAACTTGTTACAGATCCAATTAGGTTAAATTTTACAATGAGGGTTTTAATGAA
Organism: Heliosperma pusillum; assembly: GCA_022085475.1. Classification (NCBI taxonomy): domain Eukaryota; kingdom Viridiplantae; phylum Streptophyta; class Magnoliopsida; order Caryophyllales; family Caryophyllaceae; genus Heliosperma; species Heliosperma pusillum. The sequence goes on along the minus strand of JAIUZE010073302.1, from coordinate 331,592 downwards.
GAAGTGGTGGTTGGGGTGGGGAAAACTGGTCGTGCGGAAAGCGGGGGAGCATGGTGGGGGAAAGTTCGCTGTGGGGGCTGAAGTAGGGTATGGATGGCGGTGTTCGTCGGCCTGAGTCTTATGGCGGTGAATGACAGTGGATCCGACTGGTAGTGGCGCATGGGAGGGCGCGACAGGTTGCAGATGGTCGGTGGTGGCGTGTGGGTAGGGAGAGGGGAGTCAGTGAGGTAGAGGTGGCATCAGGGAAAGGGTTTATGTGAGGGTGGAAGGGCGAGGCTCCGGTGAGGGAGGGACGGTGGTCCGATTTAAGGTGCGGCTCCGGCGGTGAGGCAAGGGCGGTGATGGATGTGGTGGTAGTAGGGTCTCAGCCTCTCAGGCGAGATAAGGTTAGGTGGCAGGTGGTGGTGGTTGTGGTGATGGAGGTTGGGGATGCCATTTATTTTGTTTGAAGAGAGATGGGGATGAATAAAATGGGAAGGGTAATTGTGGAAAACATGTCCATAATTGAGTAAATCATGTCCATGAAAAAGGATAACCCTTAAATAATGGTGCAGCTTGTAAAAATAATTTTCACAAGTTAATGGTGTAGCAAGTGCATCACCCGTAACCCTAATCCCAATCCCAAATTAAAGCTAATGACGTAATTAAATATTTGTCGTTCAACGCGATCATCAATTCATCATAAGGATCATTATTCATATTTCCCAATTCAGGCAAAATAATTAAAATGATGTAAACCCTAAAATTTTCTTTTTATACTATTCCTTTGCTCATCAAACGTAGGGCATGACCTTTTTTTTATTTTATAAAAAATCATAAAAATTGGTTAAGATCCATATTGTAGTTGTATTAATAATAATCCATCTAGTGTTTTTACATCGACTCATATCATCGTGCATTATAATTGTCCCACATACGATTATTATCAGCTGGCATTTTCCTCCACACATTTCGTAAACTCTTGTATATCCTATATGAGTTGTATCCAAGGTGTAAATCTTACTCATATAAGAAGATAATTACATAAGAACTACACTCTAAAGTAGTAAAGTACAATAAAAGGTTTTTCTAAAAGGGCTTGTTTTTTTTAACTTAATCATGCAATTTGCACATTTTAAAGTACTTGAACCTCCATTTTTAAGTAGAGTTGGTCCCTTTCAGTGGAGTTATATGCACTAATTATTATATTTATCTATATACCCATGCTTTATTATATTTATCGACAATATTAATCCATGCACATGGAATCCTGAATTATTTGGAGTGTTAATAATAGTTAAATAGTACTCATATTAAAGTGGATAATATATATCATAATTGCTTATATTATCATTAGAGAAATATATTAAGATTTGTATTGTAGGGACTTGTATCATCAGCCACAACGAATAACTTTCATTTTGCATTATGAGACGGGGTCAAAATATTGTATTCCGTCTTAAACATATATTTGTCTTTGGTTAAAATATTTCTTACACAAAAAAAAAACTAATAAATAATTGAGACAGCGAGAATAATACTATCAATCAAGCTAAGTACGAAGTAATTTTTACTTTTAATTAATCTAAATGTGCTAATGATGGTCATTTAAGCTGATTCTCTTACTATTTTATCACAATTGAAAGGTACTTCATACTCAATACTAATTAATTGAGATTAAAAGAAAATGTAATTTAAACACGATCAATCAAACAATGTTTTTGTTCTCAAAGTCCGAAACATGTAACATTTGGTTAAGTTGAAACAACTCCTTCCCAGTTAATCTAAATCATTCTCACGTAATTTTGGAAGTTCGAAATTTTTACGATACAATCAGCTCGGCTTTAGTCGTCCTCATTGATTTTACATCATTCATACTCCAAAGTGCGAAGAGACAAGTACTAGTAATCCCACAAAGTATTGTTGGGTCCTAACAAATATATAAGACAAAATTGATAATAAATAAAATGGAAACAAAAGGATGCTTTATTTAGAATGATAATAATTTGGACTTAAGCATATAGGAGTATTATTCACGAGCTTGTGTCCTAGGAGCTTACCTAACATAATAATTATTGGAGTATGTCCGTATATACAAGACGGTTTTTTTATACATATAAATTCTTATTTATTAATATTTATAATTTATAGTTAAGTATTTGATTAATAAAAGAATTGTCGCATATGGTAAAACAGTCTAATTTAATTGTGGAGTATAATGTATGCAATCATCTTCTTATGAGTAAGAATAACTTAAGACAAAATGTTGTTACTTACACGATCGCGATTATTCATATTATAGTTTACTCAATTTGATCTCTTAATAATGCAAACAAAATTTTATCCTATGCATTTTCTAAGTTATGATGATACTATTACTCGATCTTAAAGTATACTGCGGTTTAGGTAGAAGAATTAATCGAATGGAGTATTAATGAGCATACAAAACTTACATGACAACTATATCTAGATATGTACGGATCATTTATTTTTATTGTTAATTAAAATACTCTTCATAAAAAATAAAAAAATTAATCAGATAAATAGAACGAAGGAAATATCTAACGATTTTTAATAAATTACTTTGTTAGATAATGATGCTCGACAACTCGAGAGCTCGAAAATCAAAATAGAACTCCAAGGACCACAAAATGATTTTGAGATTTTAACTTTTATAGAAATTTCTCCCCACAAATATATACCTTAGTGAACACGTGAAATTTAAAGTAATTCCACTACTTGATATATATGGATCATATTGAATGAAGCTCTAGTATATCTAGGACCAAGTGCTTAAAACTGGAAAATAAAAAATAACAAGGGTAAAATGCAGTTTGGGTTAGATATGAGGCGTCGAGGCGGGCTCACATTAAAGTTTTGGCCCACAAACAAGCGGGTTTGGGAGGGACAGTTAGGCCTTTGCCCTTTGTAATTTTTGTAGTTGCCTTGTTCGTACCTGCTTATTTTATGGGCCTGATGGGGTGGGTTCGATACATAGTATTAGTAGGACTACCCAAAAACGATTATACAGTAGATCGGTAGGCTGGCTATGAAGCGAACTCATATTAAAACGTAATTGCTCTTTCATGGACACATTTTACTCTTTCATGGACATTTTACCATAACTTTTCCATAATCTACCCTTTTTCTAAAAAACAAGAAAATCAAATTCTCTCTTTACACTTCCTTTCAAAATTAATCAAATTCTCAACAAATCACTAAATTATTGATCTTAATTCTTGTTCCATTCATGACTCTAACTTATTGATTGTGCATCGGTTTTATTTGCACCAAATTAATTAGATTAATTAAATTAGGGTTTATGAAATTAGGGATTATGAAAATTGAGGTTTATGGAGAAGGTGTGGCAACTGGCAAGGGAGGCATCTGATGGTGGTCGAGCGGTGAAGGAGGGCGGCAGAGGTTGGCTAAGGTTGATACTTGATAGGCAGAGAGGCGTGCCGGTGGTTGGGTTGTTTTGATGTACAAGGAGGTGCCTGGTGGTCGGATTACGCTGTATAGGGAAGCGTGGTGGTTGTCGGGTGTGCAAGCGAGGGAGAGTGCGTGGGACAGGTGAGCGAGGGTGGGGAGAGTGGTCGGCAGATGCGTAGGAAGGGGTCGTTGGGGTGGTGGACGGGTGGGGAAGGGTGGTTTGGGTAGGTAGTTGAGTCGTGGTGGTTGAGGGCTGATGGGTATAATTGCAATGAGAGAAAAATTGGAAAATTAGGGGTTGAAATAGAAGGGGTAAAATGGTCAATTATGTCCATGATTGAGTAAATCATGTCCATGAATGAGCATCCCCTATTAAAACTGTAATTCTTTTAGAAAAATATAAGTTTGAACACGACTGCCCGTCTGACCGAGCCATCCACAAAGCAAATCAAGGTCACCCGCGAGCCAATCCTCCCTAACCCGACCCCCAACGGCCACCCCTCAGCTAAGGCCATGTCAAGGTCGAGCGATCCAACCACGGGCACACGTCCCATGATCGGGTCTCACCCGGCCCGTAATCAGCTCTACAGACTAGTAAAAGTTACGTTCCACGTTCGATTCTCCTAACCTACTAACTAATGCAGTTTTTGGTCTCCCTCCATTGCCATTGAAGCTTGAAAGCTAGAGCTCAAGTATAAACTACTTCTTGAATATTTCTTTATCACTTTAATTTACGTTTCTTCCTCTTATTTTGTTTACTATTGACAGTAATTTCATTTTTTTGCATTCCTTTTTTCTGCCTGTTTCTGCCCAAAACTCTGAAATTAATCAGTGCCCATTAGAATAATTAACTTAATTATTGTTTGTCTATGATCAAATTTGTGATATAAATTAACTTGCAGTCTGATTTGGGTATTTAGTTCCTCTCTAATTGTAATATTTGGATGCTTTTTTTTCCTGAATATTGCTGTAATATTCATGTTAAATGCAATTACGAAGTCTATTGGGTGGAAAAATTACTGTTTTTTAATTGGATTGGTTTTAGAATTTGGGAGATTAATGTTAATCTACAATGTTAATGGGTAGTAATGTATTTGAAATTTGAAGTCAGTAACATGGTAAATAGTATTCAGAATTGGATCATTGCATTGTGTTTAAACAGATTGGTAATGTAGAAAACAAATGACTGAGACGGAGGCAGTATATTTTTGTTTTTCCGAGGATGGTAGAGTTTGCTTTCATGTTTGAGACCAGCAAGGTTTTGTTTGAAGTAAAAAGGTTCGGTCTTTGTTGTCGGATAGATGAAATGAAACTGACTAGGATTTTTTTCATAGATGTGAGCCGTGTTTCAAAATTGTACTAATTCTATATTTTGAAGCGGAACAGGCGTCACACAGTTCAGTATTCTTCCATTGTTTCTGACCATAGTGCTAATTCATGTACTTTCAACTGCAAGGAGACTGTCTTGGGCTGGAAGTTTGCCTCAATATGCACTCACATACACCGTATATTTCACCTGCCTTTTGACTGTTTCAAATGATGCCGACCCCAAATCGTTTTGAAATTAATGGTTTTTTTTGTTTTTTTTGTGTTGGCTTGAAGTAACACTGAACCAACGAGATGGTCTGTGCGTTTTCTTTAAGATCAACAGCTATTAATGGCGTTAGTCGTCATGGCATTACCAAAGTTTATATATCAAGATTCTGCATCATGCTTTACAGTGCCGCCTCAACACTCCTCCCAAGAGCCAACCTCGCCCCACAAGTTTATACACGCTTTTCATCCTACTGCTCATCTGCCGGAGCATTGACTGGTCAGCTATCTGCTGCTAGTACAACACAACTTTCGGAAGAGTGGTTCGCTCTCCGCAAGGATAAACTTACAACCAGTACATTCAGCACTGTTTTGGGATTCTGGAAAGGGACAGGGCGAGCTGAGCTCTGGAGTGAAAAGGTTTTCGCAACTGCTACACAATCTATAGAAGCTTCTGGAACATCTGCCATGGAATGGGGGATTCGTAATGAGGCGGCTGCTATTGAGAAGTACAAGAGCATTACAGGACATGACGTGAACTTTATGGGCTTTGCGATTCATCCTGATTATAAATTTGATTGGCTCGGTACCTCACCCGATGGTCTTATTAATTGCTCTCCAGACTCGGGCATTCTAGAAGTAAAATGTCCTTATAATAAAGGGCAGCCTGCTTTGGCTTTGCCCTGGTCGAGAATCCCCTTCCGTTATATGCCTCAGATCCAGGGTCAGATGGAGATAATGGACCGAGATTGGGTTGATCTATATTGTTGGACAGCTAATGGGAGCACAATATTTAGAGTACGTAGAGACCGTGGATATTGGGATCTTATACATGAAATTCTACATGAGTTTTGGTGGGAAAATGTCATTCCTGCTAGAGCAGCCTTCTTAGCTCGTGGCGAAGAAGCGGCTAACTTTTATAAACCATCATCTAAACACAGACTAACAGTACACGTGATTTCCAAAAGCATCAAGTTAGCATCTGAGGCCAAATTATTGTGCAAGGAGATTGATGATCATGTTCAATTCTATACATGAAAAATCAAACCTTTAGGTAAAAGATGTTCTGTAAGCATATTTTTATGTAACTGTACATTTCATTATTAGCATTATTCTTCGGATAGGATGAGATAAGTTGGTCATGATTTTGAGGACCAACCTAGAAATATTGTTGTATACTGTATTGGCCTTATGACCTGTTTTGATTTTCGGTTATCTTTGTCTATATTTTCTACTGTCTTGAAAAGAATGTGTCAAGATCGAATTTGCAGGTAAGTATTTTTTGTCATTGCAGTTCCAAATAATGATTCATGTCAGCCGACTCCAAATCGATTTGGAATTGAAGGGTTGTTGTTGTTGACTACGATACGAGGCACTATGATCACCACACTGTCATAGCACTTGCTTAAACCTCGATGATAATGTGCAGGTGCCACTGTATCCTGCCATTTTGTTCCCGAATGAAGGTGATGGAGAAATCGAAAAAATGAAAATAGTGATGTATCATTAGATGAATGAAAGAGATTTGAAAGAACTCTCATTGAATCATCAAGAGAAGTATCCAAGTAATATGCGACGTTTATCTTCTACTGTCTGTTTTCTCTTTTTTGTTATGTGAAGCCGAATACGATATTCTTCTGTAGAGCCTTACTGTACGGTGCTGGTAGTTTTGGTAATGTCTTCTGAGTTCCGACTCCATTCGTCCAGCAACGTTAGAAGACTTGTGACGGTTTTGGAAAGTTAGAAGACTTGTCCTCTAACTCTTACGAGTACATGTTGAGAATACTTAATTGGAAAGTTCGATGTTTCTTCCATCCTAGTCATTTATTTACCTATATTACTTATGTGTGTCTCGATCATTTGTTTATCTTCAAATTTTGTTAAAAAAAAGTTAAGAGTAGTTTGATCATTTACATAACCTATTGTCCACTTTTCACTCAATAATGATGATACTCATAAATGGTTCCCTCGTCATTTACATAATGATGATACTCATAAATGTAAACAACGCTAGCATTCTAGCGTTATACTTCAAGTCTTCAACCTTGTGTCTTCTCTTGCACCAAGAGGTTATCGTTTTGAATATTCTAATTCCCGATCTTTTTCCAATAAAAATTAGTCTTGGAAAGAATTTGAACAGATTAAATACCTTCGCAAATATTTCCGTTTAATAGGGAATAAACGTTAAATAACAAGGTTAATGCACAGGCTTGCGAACTAGTTTATTGGTAAGACAATGCAATACAAAAAGTACTGTAATTACATAAAAGTGTCCCTGGTAGTTTTTCTTTTCATAAAAATTACTTAGCATTTAGTTTATGGAAATATAAATTATTACCAGAAAAGACAATTCTCTATACTACGAGTACTGTAACTTATTAACTTTCAGTAAATCCAACAGGTACGTTAAAATGACTTCATACATACACACATTTTCCAAAAAGCCTATTAAAAGTACAACAAACAGTGTTTATTAGCCAGTAAATTAATCCATCTACAGTACACCGTTATTCGAGCATCAGATCCTCGATTAACCCGAGTACCGGCAATGAAGGCAAGCATTATACGTGTGTATTCCCTCGAATATCGTACTCGAGGGAAATAGAGTACCATCCACCACTACCACTGACAGTTCGTGGAAGTAAAAAACAAGCACTTAAATCGGCTACTACCCAGCAACAAACACATCTCGGGTACAGCGAAAGAAACCCAGATGCTCTCAATATCCACATTGACGGTGCCGGAACAACACAAACAAACCGAGTCCCCTCGAAAATCAGCAGCTCTTGGTCAACGTATCTAAACGGAAACAGCAACTCCAACAGTCCAACCTCCTCGTCTTAATCCAGCCACAAGACCATCACTTCCATCTATCAAAACCTACCTTAACACCAGAATATTGCGATCTTCTTCAATCTCCAGGAGCAAAGCTGCATTATTCATTTACACCTCTTTTTTTTAACCTTGCTCCAGACCGCCCCTAAAATCAGGGGAGCATATGGCACAGTTCCATCCTCATAACTTCAAATAAAACTGAAAAAATAGACTGGGATCTACATCATACATAGGCATCCGAGCAAAGCAACATCGTCATCTAAGATGACACTCCAACGTGACAGCAACATCATCAGACAAACCAACGTGACAGCAACATCATCAGACAAACCAACGTGACAGTAACATCATCTAAGATGACAAACACATAACCGAGTGACCAAATTCCGTATGTATTACATCCTAAAATTCCAGATTTTGATCTACTAAGCCAAGCAACAAGTAAACCAATAAAGATTCTCACCATATAACCTCTAGCCATCTAGCTCATAGGAAAGGTGCTTGGAAGAACTGCCCCCAATATCATGCCCAGGTGAACAATCGGAACACACATAATCAAGAAAGAAGTCTTCCTCATGCACAACACCATCAATGCACCTCCCACACTGATAACATCTATATATACATTGAATGCATGCCCTGCATAAATGACCCGCTTGGTCTTTAGCCTGACAACTTTCAGTAGTGCAATCATAAACAAGCTTTGCCATTTTGCACTTCGGACAAATTTCAAGATCGATAGGACGATCATCTTCACAAGACACGTCGATGTTTCCCCTACAATAGAAGTGAGGCTTTTGGTAATACGGTTGCACATTATTCTCGATGCCCAATAATGCCAAAAGCTCTTCATATTGCTCCGAATTCACAATACGTCCAGCAACTCGGAGGCATTTTATTCCGGGGACAGCCATAAGCTGAAAAGCCTTTAAACAATTTATCATACCCTCAATTTTAAGGTTTATACATCCTGGCACGCTCAACTGCATTTGAAATTTCAAAATATTGTTATAAACTAAAGAAACAGAGACAAATTCAGTAAAAATAATAAAAATATAGATAAGCAGGCAATAATCGAACATGGTACCAAACTACGTTATAACAGTACACAAATTGAGAGAGTACACCCGACAGAAGATAACAAGTACCAAATGATATACCAAATACCAGTCAAAGTAAACTAGAACCGACTCTATGAATGGTTAGAGAAATGGGTCAACAAGTGGTGAAAATCTTAATAAACAAAACAACTTATGAGTCGAGGGATAAAGGACAGCGAAGAGACTAACAAAGTATTGAATACAAAGACGAGAGACCATTTCCTAACATGTGAAACTTTCTTATATGCGTGGATCTTGACTAGTCTACACCTATTGCCCCTTCAATACATAAAAATTGCTGAAACCTCCAGCATAGGAGCTGCAAAAAGGAATCTATAATTTAGTTGGTAAACTTATTGCGTGATGGTACTCAAGTCAGGGTTCAAAACCGTCAGCGTCTAAACCTGGCCTGTGATTGGTTTACACACAAAAAAAAATTATGCTACAAAAGAACCACTACTCAGGACACAACTCGTTCTCACTTCATTTTTTGCCACAAACATGAAACTAGTGGACAGAATAGTTGTGTCCGACACTCTCATCACGGATAAAACGTATCCAACAGCCAAATTGTAATAACCTACCCCACAAGAAACAAAATGTCAACACACACTAGACCTACCATAACAAGTTTGAGACAAACATTGATCATATACACAGACGAGCATAACATAAACTTATTATGAATTTAAAATCAAGAATTCAGAAACTGTAGTTCATACTCGATAACTATTAACCATACCATTATAAAAAATATTCCACAGCAAGGAAAGGAAAGAAAACAGAATGAATATAAGTTAAGGATATGTTTTCATGGGACGAACCTTGGTTAACCTAGGGTTACTTTCAAGAACGCGCCATAGACCATCGTTAGTGACTCCTTTACAATCCACAAGGCTCAAGCATTGCAGATGACCTTGAGCCCTATTAGTTAATTGTACAAGAACATCATCAGTGACCCGAGCATTCAGCGGGTAATCAATATGGATACTCTTCCAAAGAAGTGGATCATTCTGAACAGTGAACTGCAACGACTTGCAAACCCTTTCCACTACAACCAAATCACGAACGCCTAAATAGGCAAGAGCAAAGCTCAAAGCTGAATGAGGAGATCCATCGTCATCCTCATCAACAACACCACCACCACCACCAACATTAACACCAACCTCTTCGCTTTCCTTCTCATAAACACTACTACCACCGCAGCAAAAAATAACATCTTTCATGGTTTCGCCACCAAGATCAAAATCGTGTTTACTAAAAAACTCACCAAACCCATAACCCACATTGTTCTGACTCAAAGCTTGTGCGCTCTCGTGAACGCAACCATCACCCCTACTACCAAACATATAATTCTCCGTGGTACAACAACAACAACCATAACTAATACAACCATTATCGACAAACCTATCAGACCTAAACATCGTATTAAAGGTCTTATTTTGTCCAAGATACGGCTGGAAATCAACGGCCGTATCCCACCAAACATTCAACCCACCTAAAAGCGGATAATGCCCTTTACCAATACCAACACCCTCATCCCCACCATACTCCGAAACACCTAGATCCTCGAGCCAACCCGTAATGGCGGTAACAGTCGAACTAATATCCATCCCAAAAGGGTCAGCTGGCAAAATATCATGAATGTCCCTTTCCTGAGACCCCCCACGAACTAAATTATCCTCCGGCATTCGAGCCGAAAATATTGGACGGTGTGAATAATTCAACGCCATTCCTCCTAATATATTCACCAATCAACAACACCCCAAACACTAATCCAATACCTCTCTCCCAAATCAAAGCTAAAAAGATTTCAACTTTGATTTTTATTTTGATTCCGATTTCAATTACTCTTTTTTTCTCACATTTTTTTGCATAAAAACCTAAATTATAAAGGAAAAACAACAACAACCCTCAATTTTCAGATGGGGAAAAACCAAAAACTATTACCTCACCTAAAATATCACCGAGTTCTAATATAAATCAATAAAAAAAAACTATACAACAACAAAAAAAAATCCCTTTTTTATTTATTTTTCCACCGCAATTAATTAAGAACCCTAATTACTACTCTAACCAAACATCGAAATCAATCAATCAACCAATCAATGAATGAATGAATCAATCAATGAATCAAGGCATATTTAGCAACGACAATAAAATCCCAATCTACCAAAATTACCCCCAAATCAAACAAACCCTAGCTTCCGAAATCAACAATCTTCCTAATCAAAACCCCCCAAATATAATAACAACAACAATAACTATAACGATTAACTTGATTAATATGATCAAAATAAAACTTATTTATGTATAATATATATATAGAGATTAATAGAGAAATTAAACCTGAATTAATTAAAAATAAAGGAGAAATAGAGAGAGAGAATTGTATAGTTTGGGTCAATGTGGGAATGGTGAAACAACAAAAGTTGTGAGAGGAGAGAGAATGGGTCTTATTTATAGGTCAATCAAATAGTAATTTTTTTTACCGTTTTTTTTTTTTTTTTTTTGTTTATTTTTATATGGAGGAGAGGTAAAAGAGGGGAAGTAGACACGTGCGAGAGAAATTTGAGGTAAAATAGGTTGATTTTTTCTTTCTACTATTTATTTCTTTATACTATTTATAGCCTTTTTATGGTGATGTCTTACTGATTTATGGTTATAGTTGAACTTTTTTAAAACGAGCAAAATTGTCTTATACTCAAAATTTATAGTTTTTTAGAAGATGTGTGTTACTGATTTATAGCTATAGACTTGTAGACTTAATAGTTAATTTAAAAACGAATATGATTGTCTCCCAATAGAAATTAGTAGAATTGCCTTATACTCGAAATTTATAATTTTTTAAGAAAGTGTGTATTACTGATTTATGGTAATAGACTTATAGTTAACTTTCTTAAAATGAGTATAATTGTCTTCTAATGGAAATTGGTTACCTTTAGATAGATTGGAAAAGTTTTTGTATACGAGTAAATTACCTAAACGGACATCTTATATGAAATTAGTGTGACTTATAATATTCACAACCCTATAAACTAAAAAAAAATATAAAACACGGGCTACACATTCTATGTGAGAAACCTCACATATTCACATAATCGTTTGTTCGACACCGTCTTATATAAATTAGTATTTATTTGATCATAGGCATTTTTTTTATATAATTTATATATTTGACTCGTATTAAATTTACGACGAATATTTTCCGTCTAAGCAATATTTTGTGTTTGGTTAATCTTCTAAATGGTAGGTAAAGTTGGGGAAGAAGACACGTGTGAGTAAAATTGGATGAAAATATATTATGTTTATTTTTTAAGGAGTTATGGGATTTTTTTTTTGATAAAAAGGAAATTGGAGATGTAAAATAGGGGAAGTAGATACGTGTAGGTTTAATAGGAGTTGGAGGATAAAATATGGTGATAAGAGATGTTGAGTTGTTTCTTCGGTGTTAAGATGTGGAAGGACACTAGACATCTTCTTGTGTTTACCACAACAAACAATCATCTTTGTATTTTACTTGCAACAACTAAATGCCTCTTTCTTGGGGCCCCCTTTTCACGTTTTTCTCTTCCTCTTTTATGAATTATTAAAAAAAAAAATGTTTCAGATCGTCTTAAGGGAGACCAGCTTAAAAGAAATATTACTGTTAGTCATGAATTGCGATTTATGATTGTATAAACCGTGAAGTGTATTTGTTAATTGGAATTATTTCTTATCGGCAATTGAGATAGTCAGACAATGTCCCTAAATTAGAAATTAAACCCTTAACCGCTCGTTCAAGGGATATCAGTGATCCACAACTACAAACTAGCCATTTTTGGGTTGATGGTTGTTTTGTGTTGTTAAAGTATAGGGAAAAAGGATTATACACCGGATGTAATATCTCACACCCTTACTAGTTTTTGAGTTTATTTGTATTTTTTCTAAGTTTTTAAAATTTATAAGTAATATAATGATTTTTTTTATGACATAACTCAAAATTAATTGTATTTTTAAGTAGAATTGCCCCATATCGAACAATTACCATAAGGTAGAGTGATCAACCCAAAATCTTTTAATTCTCTTAAGAATTGTCTTAGAGAGCTTAATTCTTAGGTACCTTGGATCATTTTTCGAGTCATATAGATCAAATATAACTTGATTCATGGCAAGGTTGGTAAAACATGTTTAAAATAGAAGTTGAATCAATATATTAATATTATTTTCTTAAACATTACGGAGTATATTTTATTATAGTCTTAAAATTTCAAAAGTTTATTTTTACAAGTTAATTGTTATATGAAAATTATGAAAATGACATTAACGTAGACCCGTGCATCGTACGGGCATAAAATCTAGTTAATTGTATTTTTAAGTAGAATTTTTTAGCATTGTTGATATTTTTTAGGTTAATGTTTAAATGAATGAGCTCAAAAATTTTATAATAAAACTCAGAAAGTACATTATGAGATGTAATACCTCTGATGTACACTCTATGAAGTGTAAAGCATCTCGAGTTTTGGTGGTGATACATGATTTGGTTTGAAACTATATCTAACTATGAAGAAATATAGTGTGATATATGGTGATTAATATAGTTGTTTAGGGATGTAAATTTAAATGGTTTGACTCGTAAAATAAAGTATAGTGTGGATAGATATTTTGAAGATATTACAATGTTTGGCATGCTAACTCATCTTAAATCCATTAATTTATTTGTTATGAGGCACAAGTTCATTTTAATCTCATTATATGTTCAGTTAAGCACGTATTTAATTACATCTACTAATTAACAATATATTGGATGTCATAAATTCTCCTCTAGCTCTCAATTAATATGAAATGGCCTTATTATATACTCCATATGTCATTGTGACATGGTTATTAAAAGTGTTAAAGATGTAATGACAAAGTGCAAATTATTTTGTTTTATTCATATTTATTAGTGTCAAATAAATAAGAAATAGCAATTCGATATAAAGAGGTTTGAATTAATAATCTGTAATATCCCGGAAAAAAAAAATAGATAATTATTGTTTTATTAAATAATAAAAGCGAAAACAAAGCATGACGAGTGAGTATTCAGACTATGATTGAAAATAACTGACGAAAATCCTACTAAAACGGACTTGATTAAATAGATGACTTTAAGTGAACTCGTCTTAACTTCTCGAGGTAAGACTAACTTAATTAAACAACATGATATTTATGAATATGACATTAATAATAAATTATTGTTACTAACCGTATTTTATTTACTCGTACATAAGTTACTGTTGCCACAAACAATATGAAAAATAATCAGCTATATATAATGTATCTCATTATGTGCTACTACAGTTATATAATTACGAGTATTGTAATAATATTTTTTAAGAAGGCCACTTCAGTCTTATCAAGCCGAAGATACTTACAAATGTTTCTATATAAGATTGATTGTTGCTTAATATAAATGGTGCTGAGAATTCATTTTGCATTTCTTAATAACTAAGAAAGATGAAGAAAAAACCAAGTTGAACACCAACATGATAAGCCGACATCATGTTGGCTATAAAAGCCACAACATTCAAGGTTAATAAGAGGTAGAAAAAAATTGAGAAATAAAAAACGATGGAGTTGCATAGTACAGTCCACGCATATTTTTCTTTACTACGTCTAGCTACTACTTCGTATAGGTATGATTTTGGGACTCTTCGCCGTTATAATTATTTATTTACCGTCTTATACATAAATAAAATAAGACAATAGTATAAGTACTTGTTTATATTATTTTATTCGTAAGTTTTGTAGTAGACCCGTTATAAGGCTTGTATGGTTTTAGGACCCTTTAGCGTATAAATTAATAATTTCAGATGACATTATAAATCATTGTTTATAAAAGTAAGGAGTGTAGGTTTCATATTATTGTTATTTTACTACTCACGTGTTATATAAATGTCCATTATACTATAATATTGTTATGTAATGTTGTTATGCTCATATTTCTATAATGTACATTTGGCCAATTGTAGCATTCGGGATACGATTACGGGAGGGAGATGACATTACAAACGTAACCTGTGTACATGGAAGGGAGCACGGCTCCATGATATGAGAACTGCGGTTCTGGTTATTACTGGTGAAAGTGCCAGGGGGTTACATAAATAATTATATGGTCCTGTGTACATGGAGGAGGGCTTAGCCCAGGGGAGTAATTACTCCGTAATGTGTCTCACTTCAGTAATGGTAGACCGCTATTACTCTGAAATGAAATGTTGCATGCTGATATGACAGTTGTGCATGTCTATTTAAAAATGAATGGATGATACTCATGTGGCATATTATTTATATGTGAGACATAAAAGAGATAAAATAGTGAAATGAGAGCCTAAGGCCGGTGGAGGCAACCAGAGTCATACTCAGCCTGTGGTTGGCTGATCCCGTCATTTTCAATCTTTTTCAGGTTTCAGTACCAGGGAGGGTCAAGTGTGAGAAATTTCATATAGAAGATAAGACTTATAAGATGTATAATTCAACTAAATAAAGTTTTAATTTTAATTCTTTTCAAATGTATTTACTTTATAGTATAGCCTTGTATTTTCCGGAAGGGAAATACGGCGGTGACGCCTTGTAATCTCGCTTCCATTTTTATTAATAAAATGAATTATTTTGTGCTCTCTGTGTACTTGAATTTCGGGGCGTTACAAAATGGTATCAGAGCAACCCTACAACCGCGTGTTGAGCCTTCGGCCATACGTTTAGTTGGGTGAAATATTCTAGGACTAAATTTTTTAAGAAGTAAAGATAACTAAAATAAAATAGAAATCGACTAAGAGAGAGTGGGTAGATATTGGTCGGGTAGATCTTAATGAAGCTAGTATCGTTATTTATTTACGGTGTTAGTTCGTTGTGTACCGAGTCATAACTAAATATATGCTTTCTTCATATAGTATCAAGTTTTTTATTTTCTAAAGTAAGCTAATTTGAAAGTAAGTTAACTTTAAGGACAATACTTATGTTAAGGAAGATAAAGATCAAGATTGTTTTTTTTCTTAATTGAAAAGAAAATAACAAGAACCATATGCGGACCAAGAGATTATTTTATGTGTGCTATTAAATATGTGGTTACTTTGACAATGTGATTTCTTTAAAATTTACGTACACTAAGACTCAATCAAGTTGGTAAGATCTAGGCATAATTACATATAATGTAAAGATAGAGTCTTATATTTGGTTAAGTAAAGTAAGATTTGGGGAAACAAAAGTTTTTAAGGTGGGGTCGTTACAGATAATGAGTGGGACCTCGAGAGTGCCCAGTAGAAGAAGGAATAAGGACGTAAGGCACATGAAAGTGACGAGCGGGAAAAGCAGATGAGAGGTTATTGTGGTAGATTCATTGGCCCGGAAAAAGGAAGTAGACTATCAAGGGTAAATAGAGTGTTGCGTTAACACCATCGGGCGGGAAGTAGCTATCAAGAAGATACCCGAAGAGGATAGGGACCCATATGAACTAGGGTATAGTCACTGGATGATGAACAATTCAGATAAAGAGGATGAGTAAGCGAGGAGTACCCGTCTTTTGGTTCAACCAACAAAGACTAACTGGTTTTAACCACCAAATTTTGGCTGTAAGTACCCATTAATTATTTAGTGTGGTATATTTAATTGTATGTGAATTTGTTAGGGTTGGATGGGTGGTATGTATAAATAACTTCGGTTAGTGTAAATATTTACAACTGGTTCTAAGAAAATTCTATATAGATATATATTAGCAAGTAAATGTAATAAAACTTGAATGTTAATTTATGTTAATGATTATATCTCAAATTAAAAGTTAAGAAAACGTTAAAATAAATATACATTTATAATTGGGTAGAAGGAAGTAATTTTAAATTTATGTTACAAGAAAATTTATGATTATAATATACGTTTAATGGAGAAAATTACAAAACATTTAATATTAATGTTACGAAAATGGGGTTGATATCCTATAGGATTAATTAATATTCAGAATGGTGAGAAAGGTGGGGTTAAGAATGGAAAGTTTAATCATGTTAATTATAGATTTTGGTATGTATAGCTTAATTAGCCTTGTGATCGGATAATTAAATTGTAAATAAGGACAAATAATGTGAACTGTTTTAGGGGTTAAAAGATAATTAGAATTAGAATTTATATTGAAAAACTTGAAATTGTTAAAAGATGCATTGTCGTAAAAAAATTAATAGTGATTAATTAACAAAAAAAAAACTAATGCATTGTAAAATGGAATTTGTAGTTAATTTACCTAAAAGATAAGATAATAGTTGTCATTCACAAATGAATAATTTTATTATGAACAATGATGAAATAGTCGGAACATATTTAAATGTTTAAAGTGAGAAATTGTCGAAATAAAGATTCTCATAGACAAGACAGTAACTCTTTTAGCTAGGTGACGTACATTAAAAATACGCATTAAATTAAATCTGATATGGAATTATTATTTAAAGGCAATTTAAAAGATTTGAAATTAGACTTTCCTTGAAAGAGAGTTTCAAAAAAAAAAAAATAGTAATAGTAATCATTAACTTATTAAGTAATAATAAATTGTAATTTTAGGGAAATTATCTAAAAAGGGAGGAACAATTATATGAAAATTTTATAATGTATCGCTGTAAATAATTTATATCAAAAAAAAAAATATTATGTTCGTAAGTAAAATGTTGACACTTAAATTTAGTTATTTGACTTAAGTATTAAATTTGGCGTATATCCAATAGATATTAGGAGGACTTGATTAATTAATTGTTGGAGCGAGGTGATCAATAGAGGGAAACAAGCGGGGGAGTTAATTTTTAATTTCAAAATAAAATGAGTATAAGAATCCTACAAGAGGATTATTGTAAGAACTACGACCATAATATTTTGGAAACCATTATACGTACATTGTGTTTCTTTTGCTATAATATATATTAATATATCTTAATTATATCGTAGTAATTAAATAGTTTTCTATATAAAACTTATTCAATTATTCCTAAACGAAAAAAAAATGAAAAAAAAATATTGATTACCTTATAAATTTCATTAGGATTATCATAACTATGTTACAGAGTATATTGAAATATTAATGAATTTATTTGACAAGTGATGGTAAATTATTTTATAGTGTATAATTATTTTATAGTGTATAATTAGTTTTAATGGTTACTTGTGATGGCATAAAATGATTATTGAAGGTTTAATTATACAAAATTTTATACTAGAGATTCTTTTTATAAGTAGATAGTAAAATAGGTTAAACTTAATATATTATAAGTTATCTAAGAAAAATTAGAGATGTTATAAGAAATGTTTTTTTTATTCTAGACTGTTTATGAACCAAAAGGGGGTAATGTCACACTTAACCCTTATGGTGAGAGGTTTTGGTGATAGAATGTGACCGTGTAAGTTTACACTGATTTTTTTTTAATCAAATTTGATTAATTATAGTGCCTTACATCATCTCAGTCGGGATATTCTACTTTAAAGATCTCCGCTGTTTTCGCTTCCACTCATAAATATTGGTGTTGTTCACGCGATTTCGAAGCTTTGATACTTAAACTTTTTCTCGTGTTACGAAAATTTCTAACTAAGTCAAGTTAGTCATTTGTGTATTTTCAAAGTTTTATTATGCATAAAAAAAAGAGTGTACCTTTAGAAAGAAAAAAAAAATTGAAAATGAGCTTTTCCTTTTTGTTTCCTTTCTTTTTATTTGTGCGGTTGATGCAAAGACTTGTTATTGGAGACGTCTAATAACGGTTAAGCGCTTATTAACGCATGATTTGAGTTCGTCTTTGAACTGGATTACCCAAATTCTTGTTCGCGACGAGAATTTGTGCGCTCCATTATATAAGACAAAACCATTTTTTAATCATTCCATAAATAAGATTGAAAGCCTTTTGGCAAAGTTAATTCATATTACTTTCTTGAGTTTTGAGAAACCGAAGTTTTAGTTTTCAAATTTCTATTTTCAAGTTTCGGGACGAAACTTATTTTAAGGAGGGTAGAATGTAATATCCCGGAAAAAAAAAATAGATAATTATTGTTTTATTAAATAATAAAAGCGAAAACAAAGCATGACGAGTGAGTATTCAGACTATGATTGAAAATAACTGACGAAAATCCTACTAAAACGGACTTGATTAAATAGATGACTTTAAGTGAACTCGTCTTAACTTCTCGAGGTAAGACTAACTTAATTAAACAACATGATATTTATGAATATGACATTAATAATAAATTATTGTTACTAACCGTATTTTATTTACTCGTACATAAGTTACTGTTGCCACAAACAATATGAAAAATAATCAGCTATATATAATGTATCTCATTATGTGCTACTACAGTTATATAATTACGAGTATTGTAATAATATTTTTTAAGAAGGCCACTTCAGTCTTATCAAGCCGAAGATACTTACAAATGTTTCTATATAAGATTGATTGTTGCTTAATATAAATGGTGCTGAGAATTCATTTTGCATTTCTTAATAACTAAGAAAGATGAAGAAAAAACCAAGTTGAACACCAACATGATAAGCCGACATCATGTTGGCTATAAAAGCCACAACATTCAAGGTTAATAAGAGGTAGAAAAAAATTGAGAAATAAAAAACGATGGAGTTGCATAGTACAGTCCACGCATATTTTTCTTTACTACGTCTAGCTACTACTTCGTATAGGTATGATTTTGGGACTCTTCGCCGTTATAATTATTTATTTACCGTCTTATACATAAATAAAATAAGACAATAGTATAAGTACTTGTTTATATTATTTTATTCGTAAGTTTTGTAGTAGACCCGTTATAAGGCTTGTATGGTTTTAGGACCCTTTAGCGTATAAATTAATAATTTCAGATGACATTATAAATCATTGTTTATAAAAGTAAGGAGTGTAGGTTTCATATTATTGTTATTTTACTACTCACGTGTTATATAAATGTCCATTATACTATAATATTGTTATGTAATGTTGTTATGCTCATATTTCTATAATGTACATTTGGCCAATTGTAGCATTCGGGATACGATTACGGGAGGGAGATGACATTACAAACGTAACCTGTGTACATGGAAGGGAGCACGGCTCCATGATATGAGAACTGCGGTTCTGGTTATTACTGGTGAAAGTGCCAGGGGGTTACATAAATAATTATATGGTCCTGTGTACATGGAGGAGGGCTTAGCCCAGGGGAGTAATTACTCCGTAATGTGTCTCACTTCAGTAATGGTAGACCGCTATTACTCTGAAATGAAATGTTGCATGCTGATATGACAGTTGTGCATGTCTATTTAAAAATGAATGGATGATACTCATGTGGCATATTATTTATATGTGAGACATAAAAGAGATAAAATAGTGAAATGAGAGCCTAAGGCCGGTGGAGGCAACCAGAGTCATACTCAGCCTGTGGTTGGCTGATCCCGTCATTTTCAATCTTTTTCAGGTTTCAGTACCAGGGAGGGTCAAGTGTGAGAAATTTCATATAGAAGATAAGACTTATAAGATGTATAATTCAACTAAATAAAGTTTTAATTTTAATTCTTTTCAAATGTATTTACTTTATAGTATAGCCTTGTATTTTCCGGAAGGGAAATACGGCGGTGACGCCTTGTAATCTCGCTTCCATTTTTATTAATAAAATGAATTATTTTGTGCTCTCTGTGTACTTGAATTTCGGGGCGTTACATAATCATTAGTATTTAAGTTTTTATTTATTTCATACACTAAACTAAGATATCTCCCTTAAAATGGCGATAGATTGTTTGAAACGAGGGCAAAAACGATAATTGTTTTGTGAAAAGCTTTAAAACAACAAAAATTAACATATATTATTGTTTTAAGGCATATGTATCCGTCTTAATCTTAAGATGAGTCAAATATATCAGATAAAACAAACATAAAATGTCTCGGGAAGAAGACGGTATTTTTCATGCTCATATATACAATGCAAGTAGATATTACTTGATCAATTTTAACCAGATATATCTATCTTTAAAGACTAATTGAATAATCACAAATTCTCATTTATGACGGGAATATCCGTCACAAGCTCGTAACGGTTGGATTCCCTCTCACAAGGAGGCAAATACGAGGGTAAGTTTGGATTCAATGAATTTCCACTTGTCCTTCCACTTGCCTCCCTGTGAGAGGAGATTCGGCCATTCACAAACTTATAACGGATATACCCGTCACAATTGAGACCAACCGATAATAACTAGAGCATAATGTAATGTTGTGAGCTAGAAATAGTGACAACACCATAGTATATTGGTTAGAGATGTCAAATACTTGGTACATTTGGACTGGTTGTTGTGGGTGAGGCAATCGAGTAGATAGGAATAAGCATGTATGGATAGACTTTGTTAAGAAAACAAGATTTGTGTGCCAAATGTTCCTTTCCATGAATTTGTGTCCTTGAAAAAGTTAAAAATGTTGTTGTAACTTCACACTAAAAACAGTTTTAGAATCATCTTATAATCTTTTGCTTTCTTAACTTAAACATGGTCGGTCACTCCAACAACTACCTCAACATACCTTTAATTTTTTTTTTTTATGTTGATATCTTAGGTTTTATAATGATTAGAGAACTACATAGTTTGAATAATTGCTTAATTAGATATGTTCATCATCATCATGAACTATAATATCATAACTATGAAGTATTATCTAAGTTCAAAATTTTTACTTATACGGAGTAACACGTTACACTAATTTTTTTTTCGGACCATCCCATAGTGTACCCAATCCGTCTCATCAATTTGTTAATTTTTGCTTATCTTACAAAAATTACGCAAAAAATCGATATGCTCAAGCAAATGTAAAAAGGAGACAACAATGTGCACACGAGGATGAAAGACTATTTTTATTTCATCGTTACATGAATCGGTGGAGTCTAATGCCCTGTTAAGCCACGAGTGTAGGAATCGAGCCTCCGATTTTAGTAGCCGAATTTACAAGCTTTATAGATGGAGTTTAATACAAACCTTGAAGTATATTCACTAGTACATCATATACGGACCTCATTTTTTTTGGGTCCACAAGACCTTTATTTATTATAAGACGCTCCTAAATAAATAACCGTACTCCGTACATGCAGTCATGTAGAGAATACAAATGGTGGGGGGAGGTAGCTAATATATGGGTGGCTAATGGATTCATGTCAATTTTATGTTAAAAAAAATGGGTAATTCTTGCTTGTGAAGGGGTGATCCGTCGCAAGCTTGCGTCGGGTTAAATCTCTTTTACAAAGAGCAAGTGGCAAGGCAAGTGAGGGACTCCATTTGCACCCCACTTGCCCCCTACTTAATCTTTGTAAGGGGAATTTGATTGCAACGGGTCGGTCCGTCACAAATTTGGGAAAAAAATGGTCTTATGTCAATTAGGTGTGTGATCTCACTGTAGACCGATAGGTACAACTAGCACATGACTTGGGCCTATGACATGGGCCAACACATCACTATTAATGGACCCATTCAAAGCCTAAATTATATTATAACCATTTTTTTAGCTTGTTAATTTTGCATTCTTTTGGATTTTAAGACATAATCTTAATTTTGCAAGATTGTACAAGGAGGATGAATAAAGTACTTCATTCGTCCCGGTCATTTATTTACCTTTGTTTTTGTCACAATTATTAAGGAAATTGCAGGGGGCGATTTGTGGTAGTACTTGGTGGATGACATGTGGACAATAGTCCCAATGAGTGATCAGATTACTCATAGATTACCATCCCGATATAGAAATGTAAACAAATGAACGAGACATCCTAAAATGGAAATGGTAAACAAATGACCGAGACGGAGGGACTATATGATATACAGGCCTTGACATTTTTGCACGTGTTTAATAACATCTACAATTGAGAGGATTGATCTTTTTTTAACAATCTCTGTAAGAGAATGTCATCTCTATTGTAGAATTAATATGGAGTTTCCGCTTGGAGGAAGAATGAAGAGTATTTCCTTTAAGTTTAGAGGGGGGTGTGCATTGACGCTCTTGCCATTCAACCAATCAATGATATCCAATTTCTTATTTTTTTTTTCTTTATATTGAATGCTAGAGTGAAATGGTTAATTAAAGAGGATAAAAAAAGACTTCCTCTTTATTTTGGAAAAATATAGAAACAAAATCGAGAAAGAAGATGTAAATAGTGGAAAATGGAGTGGAAAAAACGTTAAGTAAGGTATCAACTGTCAACAAAATCAAAATAAAAAAGAAAAATAAGAGGATGAAAACCTTTTCTATATTGTACATTTGTACCTACTTTAAAAATAGCATGTCTAGATGTCTAAATTGACCCAGGCCCTGCCGACTAGTCTCTCGACCACCGAGCGATAGGCATCGAGACAATTACTTTAATTTCTCCCATAGGCGCAACAAGCCCTTGATTATGTCCATCCGTGTAGATGTCGAGCTACCTACTCCCATCTGCCTTAGGTCATAGACTCATACTCCTAACTACTACTTCGAACCTGACTTGCCTCCACCAAACCCAAAACCCGACTCGTTTATAATCTATATATATACAATAATAATTTTATGTTAATTTTTTTTGGCATTATTACTTTGAGAATAAAATTATTTTTATACCCGTGCATTTTTTAAAATGGTTATTACACACGTGGCCCCAACCCAAAATCATCCCTCCCAATTTTCACACTTTGAACAAAACTCAATTAACTCCACTCTCACACAAACTTACTTCTACGATTCTAGAGAGAGAAAGAGAGACCGTTTGCAAATGAGAGGAGAAGACGACGACGACCGCCATTTTCGAAGGGAGAAAGCTTCTCGAGGAAGTAGCGTTAAAAATGGCGGAAGTAGAGGGAGGAAGGTCATCGCCATTACTGGAACCGCCGCCATTCTCGCTGTCGCTATTAACTTCGCTCTCGTCGCCTTCAATTCTCGCAGACGACGCCGAAAATCGAAAGGTTGCGCTGTTTTTTGTTCAATTTTTACTGAATAATCGATTAATTTGACCGTTTTTCACTGTTTGATGGTTTGTGTTGCTAATTTGGTGAATATAGATGGTTAGAGTGTAGAATTGTGTATATGCAATGAATGTTTTCGCGAGTCGTAGATGATTTTATGAGTTTTTTTTACTGATTACATATTCAATTATCGCTTAATTTGACCTTTGTTTACTATTCTGCTGATTTGTGTCGCGATACATTAGTGAATATAGATTGTTAGAGTGTGTAAATGTGGATGTGCGATTGATTTTCTTCGTAATTCGCGTAATTTGACCTTTGTTTACTGTTCTGATGATTTGTGTTTGCGATACACTAGTGAATATAGATTGTTAGAGTGTGTAAATGTGGATGTTCTTCGTAATTCGCTTAATTCAACCTTTGTTTACTATTCTGATGATTTGTGCTGTGATGTACTAGTGAATGTAGATTGTTAGTGTGTGTAAATGTGGATGTGTGATTGATTTTCTACGTAAATCGCTTAATTTGACCTTTGTTTACTATATGATCGTTTTGAACTGATTAGTTCTTCGACTGTCTGTTAATTTGGCCTTTATTTACTATTTTGATGATTTGTGTTGATAATATGGTGTACGGATTATTTAGGTAATTAAAGTGTCGAATTGTGTATATTTGATTGATTTTCTTGTTTTCGGATGATTTTTGTGCGTACTAGATTATTTGATGATTGTTTACTGATTACTTCTTCAACTGTCTCATAATTAAGCCTTTGGTTGCTATTTGATGGTTTCTGCTCATTTGGAATGTGGTTGTGTTATTGACTTTCCGATTTTGGATGAATTTTGTCTGCTGTAGAGCTCGTTGGGTCTGAAGTTAGGGTAAATATGTCGGCATCGGAGATTCGGAAATTAGCAGACCGGATTGTTGCAGAGTCGAAGGAGGTTCATGATGCTATTGCCTCAGTGCCAGCTGATAAGGTGAAATTTTAAGCTGATTTATTTTGCTATGGTTTTTGTTCGGTGAATTTATGTATCGAGTAATTCACGCTTAAATGTCATTGTGATCTCGGTAATTGCTTTGAGGTCCATAGTGCATTGTAACGTGGCTGATATTAGTTTATAGTATGTCAAAGTTTGAATTTCAATTCAAACAAGTCAGTAGGTGCATAATGTTGCAGCGTGGTTGAGGTCCTGAGGATATCTAGCCTCTTTAAAGTTTTAAAATCTTCTATTTTGGGGATGTATAAATTTTGAAACTCATGAAAGTATGATGATGTGTTTGTATGTCAGGTTAATGATGAACATAGTATCAAGGGGATTTTGCTAGGCGCCTTGAGTTCTTTTGTGTGTGAATTTTGTTTTAGATGTGTATGTCAATGTTTTACGTTAATTTAAACTTATGTTTTTGACAATCTCTCTTGTTGGCAATAATAACGAAGTACCATTAATTAGGTAACCGAAATGTATACTAGAATTCGTGATTGCACATAGCCGTCTGTTATGGTATTGTTTCAGTACGTTATTCCTTATAAGTATGAAATGAGCGTGGATGTTCTAACATTCCATATTTGGTCACAAGCCTGCGATAAGTATGAACTATGAAGGCGACCAAACATGTCATATTTGGACATCTATCAGTGTGACTATGTTGACTACGTGGAGATGATGCTTGTCATTCCAAATTGTAGATAATTGCGTTTATAATGTTTGACAAAATAGATTGATTGAATTTTGAACTGCTCAAATAATATCAGTACTTTCTTTGTTCATATCTAGGTTAGGTATCGTGATATCATGGCGCTGGCAGATCTAGAGGCCCGTCAATTTCCCTTGATCCAGTCTTGTGTCTTCCCAAGGTTAGTGTCAACATCTGATGATGTGCGCAAAGCTAGTGCTGAAGCAGAGCAACGGATAAATACACATGTCACATCTTGCAGGTATTACCTTTATAATCCGTTGTATTTTCTATTTTCCTTTTCTGCACTTTTGAGGTGAAAAGTTGTTTTGAAATAGTTAAAGAACTATGAAGAAAAAGGTGTAGTAGGTTACTAGATGTAGATTATGCAGCATGATATGTTAGTTTTTAATTTAGTGGTAGCCAAGAGACTAAAACTAGAAACTTAATGTTATATTTAGATATTCTTCTTGTACTGTGGTTTAGTCATTAGTGCGCACATGATTGCTAGAGGTGAAAACTCAAAATGTTCTTGTGGTAATATATCGGCAGCTTACACTTTACGCTTTCCCTGGAATCATATTAACCTTCCTTAGAATGATGTTTTGGCTATGGAATGAGCTGTTGAGTTCTTGATGCCCGTCTATGATTTTTGAGGTATTTTGTGAAGCAAGAAAAAATAAGATGACTTTTCTTCCCCAGAAATAGCTTATTCACTTGGCTTGTCCATAAAGCATAGTTTTCAAATGTTCAACGCCTAGTTTTTTTTATATGAATAAAAGGACAGGTTTTATATAATTTTTAAATTACAACATTTGTAATTCCATGCAATGTTAGATTTTGTTTTCAGTGATAAAAGCTATTATTACAATTGATAAAAGCTATTACCATCATATTACCTATAATGTGTATCAAGTTCATAGGATTGACATATCTAATAATCCTTTGTCAACTTCTTAGAAAGCGTGAGGATGTGTACCGTATTTTGAAAGCATTCACAACCAGAGGGGAATGGATAAATGCCGAAGCCAAATCATATGCTCATTCTCTGGTATGTCTTAAGTCCTTTTGTTTTGTTATTGGAGGTAAAGGCGGTTGATGGCTGCACACTTGGATATAGGGTTACTTATTAACATTAGATTTGGAGATCCTTTGTAAGGGGAAAAGATGCAGCCTAGGCATGCACGAAAGTTGTATGCATTGAAAGCTTACATATTTGGTTTTATTATCCCTTGAATGCATATGAAGTTCAGTGATTGGTTTGTACACAGTATGTGTTTCATGGCTCAGCCTGTTAACAAAATCATTTGCACATCAGTGGTTTTCCTATGCATGCATGTAAGCATATTGCTGAAATCCTGGATACATGCATATTGATACGTGTTAGCCTCTTATGTCTTGCTGGAGTGCTGGTGATCTGGGTCTCAATTTCGAAATTTTAGAGAACTTGCTTTTATGAGTAGTTGCAGATATGTTATGTCTTTGTAAATTTGTTTTATTTGTTGAGATGATTACCTCTAGAATGCTCATGATTAAGCGATTTATTGTACGCAATGTCAAGCTATTGACCTTTCCCCTTTCCCTGGGACTTGCATGCTGTCTATCAAGTTTCACTGCTTAACACATCATAGGAAAAGAAATTGTTGATTGCTGTATAAATCAGAGCGGTGTATAGGAAATTAAAAGATAGGAGAATAGGAGATCACCATACACAGTACTGTGGTACTTATTTTTGTCCATTACATGTTTTCATTGCATGTCGTAGTATCTTGTTTACCACTGGTGAATATTTATGAATCATTTCGTAGTGACAGATTAGAGATTTTGAACGAAATGGCTTAAACCTCTCTTCAACAAAAAAAGACGAAGTTCAACGCTTGCAAGCTCGGATAGATGATTTAAGCATGCAGTACATCCACAATCTGAATGATGATAATACTTTCCTTCTTTTCACAGAGACAGAGCTAGAAGGTTTGCCAAATGAACTTCTGAAGGTATTTGTCCAGAATTTTGTCTTTCTGAAATCCCGATAAATTGATTCAGCCAAAGATACATCCGGATGATGGATTATTCGAGTTTTTATTTTGTCATACTGCAAATATTACCATTCTAGTTGTATTTTCCATTTTAAATGGAGTCATATACTCCTTATTCTTTGCCTTTGGAATACAACAAGTCGAATTGTGATGTACAAGTTGATCCATGGCTCGATGCAAATTTAGACTACAGTTTTTCGTTCTGTTATGGGTCATCTGGAAAAGTCTGTAGTTTCTAACACAATTGTATCTGCCACAGCCAGGAGCGTTTTTGAGGCACTGGGTAACTTTGTTGATATACGGATGGTTGGTGTTGTAGTATTAATTGTCTTAAATGTTTTAAATGTAAGTTAATAGCCATGTAATCAGCACTAAGAATGCCAAACAGTACTTGGGATAGATAGATTTATTGGATGCATATGGGAGCTGATAAAATTAGACCCTTATCTCGGGGAGATGGGGATTGACATACAAACTACAGTCCATTGTTCACCTTGTTTTTCTTACTGTTGTGTCTCCTGATCTCAAGTTTGCAGAAAAAAATATTCATGATAACCTGGAAATTGACATGATTGTTGTCCGTATAGAGGTGGGGGTTTCCATGCAGAGAATAATAGCTACACTTCAGCCATTCATGGTATACATACTTAGATGGTTAGATTGGTAGATTTACATTATTGAAGGAAACTTCTCATGAAACCAAAGACTCTTTGGTTTTAGATTAAAATGGAATAAAAATTCCTTCCAACAAGGGTTTGTGCTTTCTTGTACGGTGAAATGACAAATCATTTGATGAATTTTTCATCATTACTTATTCAGAAACTGCCTTTTTGTGTCAATATTGTAAGCTGGGACGCTGGGTACATTCAACACCCCTTACATCACTGAGAGTCATTGTGGCACTGGTTTAATATTGCTGTTGCATGATTTTTCTGATGAAGTTTTAATACTCCTGTTGATAATTGTTTGCCTGCTAAATAAGCTTAAGTTTTATTTTGCAGATCTTAGATCGAACTAGCAATGATAAAGTGAAGATTACTTTGAAAAGTAATCATGTTTTGCCAGTACTTGAGCTCTGCAAAGTAAGTTTTAATTTCTTTCATTTAATATCGAGTGTTGGGTTTTTGTTATTACGTATTTCCGTTTTTATGAGGATCAAAACTAGGTATAAAAGAATGAAACCAATCCTCTTTATGCATTATAAAGTAATATCTGCCAATTGCTTCTTTTCAAAATTATTGGCGTATAGTTGTATATCTTGATTTACTGCAAGGTCAATACTTAATAGCTTGATAAAAGTGTTTTAGAAAGAGAAATGCGATATATCCTGTTAAAATCCGCTTTTTGTATATGCCAAACCTCTTGTTCATGTATGCTTTGACTACCTAATTTTATTAATCATGCTCTCCTTAGTCAACATGAATGAAGCATATATATTCTCACAATCCACAGAATTTCTTCCACGCAAAGATTTTATATTGTCATCTGTATCAGCAAAAACTTCTGAAATGCCTTTTATCTTCTTATGAAGGTTGAGTTCTAATGTTTTAGAAGTGTTTTGTTAGTAGTAACTTGCAAGTTCTTTCATCTTCAGATTCATATTGCTTTGTCTTTCTCCCAAACTTGTTTAGGTTGGAGCAACTCGGAGGAAAGTAGCTGTGGCATATGGGCAAAGGTGTAAAGATGTTAACGTGCCCTTGTTGGAAAATTTGGTGAGAAATAATGGAGAATCATTTATAATGGTCTTGAAGAATAGAGAATCATTTATAATGGTCTTGAAGGTTCATCGGTATAGTTACACTCTAATTATTGACAAGTTCTTCATGTTTTCAGGTTCTGCTTCGTCATAAACTTGCTCGGTTGCTTGGCTATGATAATTATGCAGAATATGTTGTTTGTTCTAGAATGGCAAAGACTTCATCCAAGGTCTGAAGATATTTTGAATAGAGTTAAATTTTGTCTGTACTATTATTTGTTGAATTAGAAAGTTAGGCTTCAAGCTGTTATTGGAATACAGTAGACTGACAAATTTGGTCTTTATTATGTATTCTAGTAGTAGCTCGAAATATCCTAATGAATATCCCAACATAGAAAGAGAAATACTTCTCATCCTCATTGCTGTATGTTCTTCCATTTTATTTTTTCTTTCCTGTTCACAAAGATGTACTGTCAGTAAGCTGTTTGTTCTTTCCACAGGTATTTGAATTCTTAGAAGATTTATCAATGAGTTTATCTGAGTTGGCTACCAAAGAGCTTGAAACATTAAAGAATTTAAAAGTGAGTTCGGTTCTGTCAGTATCCTGTATTTCATCAAATAAGAAAATAGTTTTTCTAGCGTTTTTTTTCCTTCTCTCAAATCTTTTATGTCATGTATGCTATTTGTTCTTAAAAAAACTGCAGAGAAAAGAGGAAGAGAGCCCTCCTTTTGGAATCGAGGACCTGCTTTACTATGTAAAGAAGTATGAAGAAGAAAACTTTAATGTGGACTTTGGAGCTCTTAAAGAGTACTTTCCACTCAGTTTGGTATTGCAAGGGATTTTCAAAATAGTGCAAGATCTTTTTGGCAAGTATCCAGTTTCCTATTAATATTGCTGTCATCTAAGTTTGCGTGTCCGTACAAAGTTTTGACATTAAACTACCTCTTGAAGGGCATCTCTGATGGGTACCGCAATGTTTTACTCTGTGCAGGCTTAAGATTTGAAGAAATTGTGGGTGCTGATGTGTGGCATGATGATGTACGTGTGTTTTCTGTCTTTGATTTGAGCTCTGGTGAACTAATGGGTTATGTCTACCTAGACCTTTACTCTAGGTTTGGTAATTCTTGCTCATTCTTTCAATTTAATTCCGTCATTGAAATTTTTTCTGAAATATCTTGATTTTCAACATTCTGACTGATCCAGGGAAGAAAAATATGATCAAACATGTGTATTACCTCTGCAGAATGGTTCATTGTCATCCAATGGTGCCAGACAGGTGAGCACAAGAATTTTTTACGTGTTGTTTTTCACTGAAATGTACATTTATTGATTTGTCGCTCAACATTATCCTAAGGCCAGGTTCCAGTAGTTCTATTGATGACCCAGCTCTTGAAGGAACATATTGACTCTCCTGTAGTATTGAGATTCTCTGAAGTTGTCAGCTTTTTCCATGAATTCGGCCATGTGGTATGTTCGATCGTTTCTCATATTTTTCTGACTGCAGTTAATTCACTTGGCTCGTGGGTGGTGAGACTGGTGACTGGTCAGTCACTGTATAACTTGTTTTTGTCTCTTCTATTCAATATTCTTTTTCGCGATTCTTTCTGGAAGTTTGCTTTATAACAATAATGAAATTTCTGTCTCTTAGTTTTTGCGAATTTTATAGGCTAGACGACTTTTGCCACATTCTTTGATAACTAATGAACATAGTTTAAGAAAGTTTACCGACTTAGTTCCTTACGCAGTTTTTTGCAAGATGTATTCTAAAATGAGCAGAGAACTTGTCAGTAAATAACACAAGGTTGCTAGTGTAATTCAGGCTCATCATTTATGCAACCATTCTTCACTCGCTCGATTCTCTGGCTTACGCGTCGACCCTGACTTTCTGGAGA
The DNA here is from genome assembly GCA_022085475.1 of Heliosperma pusillum. NCBI lineage: Eukaryota > Viridiplantae > Streptophyta > Magnoliopsida > Caryophyllales > Caryophyllaceae > Heliosperma > Heliosperma pusillum. The sequence goes on along the minus strand of JAIUZE010073302.1, from coordinate 300,491 downwards.
TCCCCGGACATATGTTTGAGAATTGGTGAGCCTTTTCCATTATCCTCATTCTTTCTTATAAAGTTACGATGCTTAGTTGTTTACTTGGTTACCCTTTCAACCTTGTGGTTAGGTGCTACGAGAGCAGCATCTTGAAGCTAATCTCTGGCTATTATCAGGTGATCCCATTTCTTTATCTATAGCTCTATTCTCAAGTATTTCATTTGTCGACTTGGTAATGATGATGATACATGGGAGTTGATTTCGTAAAGTATCTATCAACCACTATGGGACTCTAGGGTGGTTGAGTTCTTGATCACCGGATCTGCTGAGTCTTTCCTTTTCTTACTCCCTATGATCCATGTAAGACATGGTTGTCTTGGCTATCCTTCTCACTTGTGCTCTATTCTCTATTTAATTTTGTAGGATATCACAAGACCGATCAAGGATGATATCTGTACATCGATTAGGAGATGGCGACATTCATTTTCTGCTCTGAAATTGATGCAGGAAATTCTTTATTGTAAGCTATCTTCCTATGTTCGTAGAGTTGCATTGTTTTATTTTTCCATCACGAGTGTGCTGTCTTGTGTAAAAGCAAGTTCCTGATATTGTTGCAATACCCAGTTAATTCTGAGGTGCTCAGCTGTAATCAAATCTAATAGTTTGATGTGAATGTGAACTTAAACTGGGTACAGTTGTCGACAAGTCTATAACCATCACCCAATCTAAAATCTATTCGTGGTTGTTTACATCTTTAGATATAGTCTTTACGCCGTGCGTATTTTAAGAATGGTTGTTTGGATGAAGGATTTGACCATAATGATGGTCTGAGGATTTTAGCGTATTGATATACGTTACTTATTTTACCACTCAGGTCTTTTTGATCAAATAATATATTCTGCTGATAATGTGGACTTGCTTGAGGTTTTCAAGTTTCTGCATCCCAAGGTAATTAAAGAGAATTACAGTTCATTCACTAGTTGAAATTTTATATGAAACAGATTTTTTAATGTATAATTTTTTGGGCAGGTGATGTTAGGATTACCGTTTCTGGAAGGCACCAACCCAGCGTCATGTTTTCCTCATTCAGCCGTCGGTTACGAGGCATCATGTTACAGTCGCATTTGGAGCAAGGTAGTATATATATGTTTACTTTGACTCGTCCTCTCTGTTTTCCATTTCTTGTTTTTTCTTAGTTAGTCATTTTTATGTTACTTTAGTCATGCATATATAAATATATAATGCTTTATTCATTTGAGCACTCTACTTTCTCTCACGTATTTTTCATCTTATAAAAAGCTTGTCCAAAAGCAAATGTATTGTATTAAAGTGATATTAAGGAGTACAATAAAATTGAGTATCAACTTCTGAAATAATTGTTACAGGTTTTTGCTGCTGATCTATATGCTTCGAAGTTTCATGATGGCATCCTCAATCATCATATTGGCATGCAGTTTCGCAACAAGGTACCATTCAATTGTGCCTTTGGTGCCTTGATTTATATTGTGTTAAGTCTACTATTATTGTCTATTTTGTTCATTTAACCATCGGTCTATGATTTTACTAAAAGGTTGCTCATATAGCTAACCCAACTTTTAGGGAAAAAAAATTCATAATAGCCAACTCAAGTCTCTATTTCTACAGACTTATAAGAAAAGAAACATACCTCCGTTAGAATATCCTAAATCATCTTTCTAGCTCTACAATGGTGATCATTCATCATACTCGGCCTTAAGAGACTTAAAAGCCCATTCATAGTTTCATACTATAGATGTTGCCGGTGTACTTGTGTTAATGTGTGGGCAGACTCCTAATTTCCTGAACCCAAGAAGTTTGCGTATATTATGGTTGAGCATATTCTTCTTCTTCTCAGGTATTGGCTCCAGGGGGAGCTAAGGACCCACTGGAATGTTTGACAAACTTTCTCGGGAGAGAACCGTCAATTCATGCTTTTGTAGATAGCATAGCTTTATCAAGTGTCTGATGATTGGCCATTTGCTTGAGGTCGGATTGCTTGCTTGTTTAAAGGCTATCAGGTAAGACATCTAAGTTTGTTACTCCATATTGTATGTTTCCCGCTTTTGGTCGCACAGTCATATTTGCATTTTACTATGGAGTTGCAAACAATCAGTCACATTTTTTCAGTTAGTAACTACTCCAGTATTTGATGCCTGATTGGCTACCGAGAGTGTTAAGAGGCCTTTTTACCTACTAAGCAGCTGTCAGAGTTTACTTATCCTAAATCAGAAAGAGCAAAATCATAGTATAATTTGTGAACGGCAACCACTTTTCAAGGTGGTATTGACCGTTTTTATGACACGGTGGAGATCAGGCCATCACAACTCGTAAGTGATTTTAAGTCTCGAGCAAAATGACAAAATGTTTATTCTTATATTCAATTATCGACAGACTGAGACCCAGTTAGCCACTGTTTTTCTATTTGACTAAATTGTTTTTGTTGAAGTCAGTTCTCAATCAGAGAGTATAATTTCTTCTTCTCTTCAATCGAAAAAAGAGAATGAAATCACTGTATTGAAAATATGGACCTCAACACTGAAACACATAATTGAATTTTACATGACGGCCTGATCTCCGCCATGTCATCAAAATGACATAATCGTCTTTCTTACTGAAATATGATTCTTTTCCCAAACTTTTAAGGCCTCAAGTTTGTTGCTAAGTTTCCCTGCTGATATTGTCTCTGCTGGCTAGACATTCTGACCAAATTATGCACGCTATTTTGGTCTATAAGTACTTCGATTCTGATATGATGATGATGTTGTTGATCAACTTATGTATACAGCAGGTCTGGGTATATTAACTAGATTTTAGCATCATACCAAGCATCCCCAGATCTTTCTCGTCAACAAATAAATGGTCAGAGAAACCCAATTCCGGCAGCAGTCATTGCTGTTTTTGATGGTGGATAGCATGGGCGCATAATAACACGATGCTAAACTGGTCTTCTGATTCTGACGCATCAACCAAATTTTTTCATTATGTAGCGGTAAGAGAGCACAGCTAGCCTGTACTGATTTGCTGGTATTTAGATGATTTTAGCCCTATAATTTAGTGATCAATCGTCTTGTACTTCTTACAAAGATTAAAGCTAGTTATTATGCTCTCTATATTGTAAAGGTCCACAGTATTGATGTATTTTAGCGTTCGATTTTCATTAGAGTTGGATATAGCACGGTTGTGTTTTTAGCGTAGGAGTCTCGTCATTTTGTCACGGATCAGGAATCATTGAAATGTTGGGGTAATGTTGTCGAGTCCGTTGAGCTTATCTTCATGCTGGTCGGTGGTTGTTTAAATTACATGGGGATACTTAAATTCCATGAGTAGTTGGTTCATGTCGTCTTTAGTAGGTATTACTCTTCCAATTGTTTTAAGCACACAAGCTGGTCCCAAATAAATGAAAGCTACTTAAACTTGCTAAGTTATTTAATGAATTCTGTACATATCATATTTTAGGATCAAATTAAGGGCAAAGTCAAGTTTATCACATCATAAAGTCATGAAATCCACATCTCTCATAATGGTCCTCTCTCACTAAATGAAGAACAAATTTGTAAGTTTGAAAGTAAATACGTTTACACTGTCGAAATACTAAAACTTAAGTAGAAAGATTAAAAACCGTTGCACATATTTTACTAGAGTAAAGACGTATTAAAAATTTCTTTCAAGTTAAATTGTCATTCATTATTTTACATTTGATTATAATATTGAATATCTTTTATAGAGAACAAAAAATGAATGGGAAAATAGCTACCTTTTAAATGAATTAAGCTATTTAAATTAGACGATTTTGTAAATGTCTACTAAAATTTCTAATAATTTTGTTGTTTGGTTATTGAAAACTATGAGCTGATCACACGGATTAAAATATCGATGAGAAGAATTTCTCATAATGCTCAATGACAAATATTCGTATGCTAATAAGATTTTATTGGAAGTTAACATGACTTATCAAATAAATTTATCTAACTAAATCAATTCAAAATCACAATTCGTGCAAGTACCTTTTTTCCAATTTAAGGAGTATATGTTATCATTAATTTGTTGTGATATACTAATTGAATGCAAACACAATATTATCATGCACTTTGCTTGAAATATGAATATAAATAAAACATTTATCTTCAATTTTTGCATCTTAAGAAAATACGAAGTATAAAGGTGTTAGCTTGCAAACTTCATGAAGTATTTTGAGGTTGGATGTACCTCAAAATTTGCTAGGCATGTATTTCTCGATTCTAATTAGGATTATAATTGTATTGATTCTAAATATTGTACTTTTCTAAATAAATTCTTAAATTCTGCCGAGTATCTTTTAATATAAATTAAATCCGTTCAGTTTTATAATCCGTACCCAAGAAAATAACTGCAACAAAGATATATTTCCCTCATTTTCAAAAAAAAAAAATTCTTCCTTCTTTTTTTTTTTTTTTTTTTTTTTCTAAAGTGGGAAAATACAGACAAAATAATAAGGAAAAAAAGATCCTTTTTACAGGGTTATAAAAATAATAATAATAATAATTATTATTATGCAATGTCATTTTCTCACATCATATAATTCGTATTTAGTGGATTTACACGTCCCTAGAATTCCCCTCTTATTTTTCTTCAAAAATCAGGGCCCTCAAAAAAAAAAAAGATTTAATCTTTCAGAATTCAGCTCTAATTGAAATACTCAAAGTTATTTGATTTTAAACAAATTATTTTGAATAATTATTTGGGCGAAAAGATTAAATCTTTGTTCTTCCAATAAATGAAGCACTAGGGTTTGTGTGATGGTGATTATACTTTACACTGTTAAAATGGGGATTTCTACTCTTAGTTACTTATTATAGTGGTAGATTTATTTTATATTTGTTGATTTTATACATATATTTAGATGATTTATAAAGGGTATTTAAAATTAGCTCTTATTGTTTAGTATAATTAATTGTTATTTAGTGTGTAAAGTTTTGATTTTGCATGTTGATTAAGTGTTATTGAGCTTGGTTTGACATCAATTTAGTATCTTTGGATTTAATGTGCAATAAATTTCGTGGGTTTGTTTGAAAATTGGGTTTTAAGAAGGAAAATGATTGAGTTTGTGGATTTTGTGTTGTTATTGTGATAGTTTCTGGTCAAATCAATTAGTTCAAAGTTAGTTGGGTAGGATTTGATATTTTGAGCAATGTTTAAGCAAATACTGGGTAAGATTCCTCGAAAATCGTCGAAATCGTCTGAGGGAAAAGAGCATAAGGGGGTATCTGTTGTTGGGTCAAATGCTTCAAGTAGTGTAAGGAAGAGTGATGTTGGGTCTAACAAGGCTAACCTTAAAAGCCAGGGCTCGAATGGTGTTTCGGGTTTAGGTCAGGAAAATAAACTGTCTCAAACAGTTGATTCGATGATGAATGGTATTTCTTTGTCGTCGTATGAAGCATTGCCTAGTTTTAGGGATGTTCCTAGTTCTGAGAAGCAGAATCTGTTTATTAAGAAGCTTCATATGTGTTGTGTGCTATTTGACTTTACTGACCCGACAAAGAATTTAAGAGAAAAGGAGTTGAAGCGACAAACGCTGTTAGAACTGGTGGATTATGTTTCTTCTGCGGGTGGGAAGTTCCCGGAGAATGTGATGCAGGAAATGGTGAAAATGGTGTGTGTGAACTTGTTTAGATCTCTTGCTTCACAACCGCGAGAGAATAAAGTCATGGAAGCATTTGATGTTGAAGATGAGGAGCCTTTAATGGATGCATCGTGGCCTCATCTTCAGATTGTGTATGAATTTTTGTTGAGATTTGTGGCATCTCCGGAGACTGACGCGAAATTGGCAAAGAGGTATGTAGATCACTCGTTTGTGTTGAAGCTGTTGGATCTTTTCGACTCTGAAGATCCTCGGGAAAGAGAATACCTGAAGACAATATTACATCGCATTTACGGAAAATTTATGGTCCACCGACCGTTTATCAGGAAAGCGATTAACAACATATTCTATCAGTTTATTTTCGAAACTGAGAAGCACAATGGTATCGCCGAACTTCTAGAGATATTAGGAAGCATAATTAACGGGTTTGCACTGCCTTTAAAAGAAGAGCATAAGCTCTTTCTTGTTAGGGTATTGATACCTTTGCATAAACCAAGGTGCTTGCCTATGTATCATCAACAGTTATCTTACTGTATTACACAGTTTGTCGAGAAAGATTGCAAACTTGCTGATTGTGTTATACGTGGGCTTTTGAAGTATTGGCCAATCACAAATTGTTCAAAGGAAGTGATGTTCTTAGGTGAATTGGAGGAAGTTTTAGAAGTTACGCAGCTTCCGGAATTTCAGCGTTGTGTGGTGTCCTTGTTCAAGCAAATCGCCCGTTGCATGAGTAGTTCACATTTTCAGGTATCACTATCGACCTATACTTGGTTCCTTTTTCTTCATGTCCGGCAATTACTTTAATCAATTTTCCTTTTTCCCCTGCTGGTTTTATCTTTATGTTTGTATGAGTTTATCCCTGGTAATCTGGTATGAGAAATCTCTTGATCCATTTAAGTTTATATTCTTTGTAGTTTATTCTTGAATATTCCTTGGGAAATCTCATTGTATTCTGCTTTTAATATATTTGTTCGTATTACGCATTTGGGTAATGTTTTTGATGTCTCTCCTTAGCCCTTTTTCATTTCTTCTATCTCTTTCCTAGAGCATGAGAGCGGAATGTATTCACGTGGGATTTTCTTATAGGGTTAATTGATAGGAATAATCCAATCTATTGGTCATCTTCTCGTAGTAATCCGTTCTTCAGTTTACTTCAAAATAAAACCACACTAGTGCTATCCTCTTCTCATAGTGTACCTAGGCTACTTTTGACTTGTTAAAACCGGTAATCTAACAGGTAATTTCCATTTTCTCAGTTATGCTTCTTTCCTTATTCTTATTACTCCATAACCGACCTTTTATGATCAACCAAACCACTACACCACCCTTTGCCCGGCCGACAACCATCATGCCACCACTGAACCAGGCCTACGCAAAACCACTATCACTTTCGTTTCTTAACTAATGGATTCCTCCGGCAATACACTGACTGATCTCATCAAGTAGGCTCCTACCGCCGCCACCATCGAAGTCATCGACAACATCTACTCCAACACCGTGGTGGTGCATTTATACCCACTCTTGCATCAAAATTAGAGATCTAAATAATTAATCACCGTCACTGCTACCGAAAAAATCAATTCTTTTAAAATTTTGCTCTTGTATATAAGCACTAAAACTGGGGTATAATAAGGGGTTGAGTATCAATTATTGAAGGTGTTATGTGAGTGTGTATGAATTTGAAGATTAGTGATGAATAAAAATGCGAATATGTTGCTACACAACACTGATTATGTCCAGTCATGTTAATTCTTTATTATGACAAGGAGAAGTGGACTTGACAAGTTGAGGGAATGGCAGATGAGGGATTTGTGGGAAAAGTCGATGAGGAGGTTGCAGTTTGGGTGACAGTGATGGAGGAAGGTGCATCCGGTGGTGGTGTGTTTGGATGAAGATATGCGTAAAGTGGTGGTTAGGGTGGCAGAGTAGCAACGGAGGGCGGCGGAGATGGTGGTGGGAGGGTGATAAGGGGGAAGGTGTGGGTTGCAGTAGAGGGTACTTTTTGTGTTTGTTGACTGAGTTAAGGGGCTGAACCGTTGAAGATGAATTACAATAAATATTAGGAAAATTTAACGGGAATAATCCATACTATAGGTAGTATTCTCATATTACTCCAATTTCATTTTAACTAACAATAAACCTAAAAAACCCAATTTATTTCAGACTAAACTTAGCTTATTTTTGACCTCTTGTTTCCGGTAAAAACAACATGGGGCCCATTTCTTGTTAATTAAGTCTAAATCTTCCATCCTCTTGCTCTTTCTTCCTTAGTTCTTCCTCCGCCATTAAATTTCTGCATTTTCCTTCTTTTTTCTGCTTCTTTCCCTTAAATCAACTTTTCTCTTTTTAATTTCACAAAACCAAATCATCACAATTTATATCACACCCTCACTTCCCTTTCTCTTCTAACTTGTTCCTCATAAATTCGACCCAAAAACCCGCTTCAATTTTGTCAAAAAGACAACACAATTAAAGAGACCCCAAATTGAGATTATTTCTTAAACATTAATTAACTTACTAACCATAATTGAAAATTTCCCCCAAATCAATTTGGGGTTAGGGTTTAGAAACATACATCAAACGCTTAACGTTGAAGTTGAGTTATCATGGAAGTTGGTGATTATATTGTTGATGTCGCCATTAATGAAGCGATTACGGCTACAGTTTGCAACATATTTTGGTCAAAAAATAGTTTCTCTTTTGTAATAGTACCCTTTTTGCCTAAACTCATTTGAGCATAAGAAACAAGCAAAGTTTTAGTTCTAGAAATGGGGGATTTAGGGGGATTTAGAGATGTTTAAGCCTAAGTTTTTCAAGTAGGATGGATTGATGGCTTATTGTTTGGTTGGATTTGAGAGTTGTTCATCTTCTTGTTGTTGTTCAAAAAATGGTGCTGTAGTTATAGTGCAGAGAGGGAAAGGAGTTTATTTAGGGATTAATTAGTGTCTAAAAGGCGTGAATAATGAACGAGACATTGAGGGGGCAGTGGTGGCGTTGTTTGGTGGTGAAAATGACGAAAAAGTAAGTGGGAATGGTGGTTTGGTGTATTACCATTATCATGGAAAAAAGATAGAAAAGAAATGACATGATTAGCAGGTAGACAGACGGTCACATAAGTGCAATATGAGATTAAGACGTTAATAGTACAGTTTATTGTGGGATTAAATGAATTTTGCATTATTATGAGAAAACCACCCAAAGTTGGGATTATTTTTGTTAAATTTTCCTTAATATTATAATTATTTTTGTTTCAATGATTTTTTTTGTTTTTGTTTTTGAAGGTGTGACCTGACTATCAAGTAGCAGGTTACTTGGTGCATTTTGAGAAGAGGAGTATATTAGTATGGTTTATTTTGAGTTAAATTGAAGTTCAGAGTATTACGAGAAGATGACCAATAGTTTGAATTATTTCTATCAATTAACCCTTTCTTATATGGAACATTTTATTGCATGTTGAATGTCATGTGCTGACAACTGCAAAGATTTAATGTCAAAATGTTTGGAGTTTCACGCAGTATAAGTCACAATGCTATACACCTTCTTTTTTCCAACGTTCTCTAATTAAACAAAAACTCCCTCCAATTGATTTTAAGAGGGAACATATATTATTCTTGGCTGGATGTCAAGTGGATTATGCGAAATATATAAATTTTTTGTGATTGTGAGAGAAGGTTGGAGAGAAGATAAAAAATAAATGATACTGTTGGAATTTTGGCAAAGGAATGTACTGTGAGACGATATTTTCAACATGGATGATTTTATTTATATGTTAAATGTGAATGATGTTACTTGGTATTTGGGGGAGGCGGTGTTGGTGAGACCTATAAGCTCATTGTTAGAGCTTATGATGAAGTGGGCTGAACTTGCTCATTCCTTTCCTATTTGTGTATTCTAAGCATGTTACATTTGATAAAGCAACTTATTTCATCTTATTATCAGCTTAGATTCCTTGTTAATTTTCTGCCAGGTTGCAGAGAGATCATTGTTCTTGTGGAACAATGACCATATCGAAAACTTGATCAAGCAAAATTGCAAAGTAATTCTCCCCATTGTTTTCCCTGCACTTGAGCGGAATGCTCGAAATCACTGGAACCAAGCTGTCCACAGCCTGACTCTGAATGTGCGCAAGATCTTCTCTGACCTCGATTCTGAGCTATACGAGGAATGTTTGGTCAAGTTTCAGGAAGACGGGTCAAAGGAAGAAGACATCCAAGCTAAACGGGATGCCAAGTGGAAAAGGCTTGAAGATATTGCTGCTAAAAACGCCTCTACCAGTGAACCAATTCTCGTTCCTCTGATATTACCAACTCCAACCAGTTCTGGACTTATGAGCCCAAGATCGCTTTCATAGTTGAATAGGTGGGTCCCTGCTCATGCCTTTTTGATCGAGGTATCATTAAGGGAGATGGATTTCCATGGATGTTTTATTGATTTAATTTTGTTATCACCTTCCACATATCAGGCGGTAAATTGAAAAGAAATGGAGCTATTGATGGACGGTGCCGCTTTATATCTTTCTTTGTACTTTGAAATATTCGTAGTTTAGATTGTCTTAGGATTATCAAGCATGGCCGTAGATTAATTCCGATGAGTATGCTAATGCAATGTAGTAATGCACAAATTGGCTTCTTATTTTTGGGTAATTTGAGGTTATTTGTATAGCCCGGTTCTCTCTTGGTTTGGCTTTATTGTACAGTAAGCGTTTGAACTTGACTCCGAATTACAAATTTTATTTACTTTGGTTCGCGTCATATTCACCGGGGTACTTAAATTCATTTGTCGACATTTGATTCTACTCCGTAATACTGAACATCTTTTATAGAGAATATTAAAAAATGAATGGGAAAATAGCTACCTAATATTTAAATGAATGATGCTATTTAAATTAGACCATTTTGATACAACTATAGGTGTAAATGTCTACTAAACCTTTCTCAAAATTTGCTAGGCATGTGTTATAACTATACAGTAGGTCTTGCTTAAGACGGGTCGAATCTTACAACGGGTATTTTGTGAGAGGAAATGGGTAGATGGGACAAGGTGGACTCCCCCCATGTGCTCTCCACTCACCCTTGATGGGTACTTTGTGAGAGAATATGGTATCCGTCTTAAGCTTAAGACGGATACCTCGGTCTGAAATAAGAATTTGTGATAACTATAATATGTGGATCTCAATCATCTCCTCAAGATTTTGGTTGAGTTTCATCTATCATTGTATCAGAGCCAGTGTGACAAGAGATTACGGGTTCAAACCCTGACAGCCCCCAATTTTTCACACTCCACACATGGTATGAGGGGCATGCGCACTAACCACTCTTCTTTTAAGACTTAATTTTGGGAAGAGATGAATTAAAAAGAACTTATTAAAGCTAAACTGAAGTAAGCTTAATAGAGCCGAGCTGAAATGAAACGAGCTGAAATTAAGCCAGAATGAACATGGCCTAAATCGTCAATTAACAAGTCGGAAAATAAGAAAATCAATACTCGTGGTGAAAATACGGCAGTAATTGGGGAATATATAATGAAATTTGGGTATTATTTATAAAAAGGTAAATACATAACGATAATTTATAAAAAAACCGAAAATACGTGATGCTTATTTATAATTTTTTCAAATAATTATTATCAATGTCCAATTGTCCATTTTGCCGTACCATATAATTCGTATTTAGTGGATTTACACGTCCCTAGACTTCCCCTCTTTTTTTCTTACAAAAATCAGGGCCCTCCAAAAAAGATTCAATCTTTCAGAATTCAGCTCTAGTTGAAATGTTGAATACTTCAAAGTCATTTGATTTTGAACAAATTATTTTGAATAATTATTTGGGTAAAAAGATTAAATCTTTGAACTCTTTGTTCTTCCACAAATGAAGCACTAGGGTTTGTATGATGGTGAGTATACTTTACACTGTTAAAATGGGGATTTCTACTCTTAGTTACTTATTATAGTGGTAGATTTATTTTATATTTGTTGTTTTTATACATATATTTAGATGATATAAAAGGGTTTTTAAAATTAGCTCTTATTGTTTAGTATAATTAATTGTTATTTAGTGTGTAAAGTTTTGATTTTGCATGTTGATTAAGTGTTATTGAGCTTGGTTTGACATCAATTTAGTATCTTTGGATTTAATGTGCAATAAATTTCGTGGGTTTGTTTGAAAATTGGGTTTTAAGAAGGAAAATGATTGAGTTTGTGAATTTTGTGTTGTTATTGTGATAGTTTCTGGTCAAATCAATTAGTTCAAAGTTAGTTGGGTAGGATTTGGTATTTTGAGCAATGTTTAAGCAAATACTGGGTAAGATTCCTCGAAAATTGTCGAAATCGTCTGAGGGAAAAGAGCATGAGGGGGTATCTGTTGTTGGGTCAAATGGTTCAAGTAGTGTAAGGAAGAGTGATGTTGGGTCTAACAAGGTTAACCTTAAAAGCCAGGGTTCGAATGGTGTTTCGGGTTTAGGTCAGAACCAGGAAAAGAAACTGTCTCGAACAGTTGATTCGATGATGAATGGTATTTCTTTGTCGTCGTATGAAGCATTGCCTAGTTTTAGGGATGTTCCTAGTTCTGAGAAGCAGAATCTGTTTATTAGGAAGCTTCATATGTGTTGTGTGCTATTTGACTTTACTGACCCGACAAAGAATTTGAGAGAAAAGGAGTTGAAGCGACAAACGTTGTTAGAACTTGTGGATTATGTTTCTTCTGCGGGTGGGAAGTTCCCGGAGAATGTGATGCAGGAAATGGTGAAAATGGTGTGTGTGAACTTGTTTAGATCTCTTGCTTCACAACCGCGAGAGAATAAAGTCATAGAAGCATTTGATGTTGAAGACGAGGAGCCTTTAATGGATGCATCGTGGCCTCATCTTCAGATTGTGTATGAATTTTTGTTGAGATTTGTGGCATCTCCGGAGACTGACTCGAAATTGGCAAAGAGGTATGTAGATCACTCGTTTGTGTTGAAGTTGTTGGATCTTTTCAACTCTGAAGATCCCCGGGAAAGAGAATACCTGAAGACAATATTACATCGCATTTACGGAAAATTTATGGTCCATCGACCGTTTATCAGGAAGGCTATTAACAACATATTCTATCAGTTTATTTTCGAAACTGAGAAGCACAATGGTATTGCGGAACTTCTAGATATATTAGGAAGCATAATTAACGGGTTTGCACTGCCTTTGAAAGAAGAGCATAAGCTCTTTCTTGTTAGGGTATTGATACCTTTGCATAAACCAAGGTGCTTGCCTATGTATCATCAACAGTTATCTTACTGTATTACACAGTTTGTCGAGAAAGATTGCAAACTTGCTGATTGTGTTATACGCGGGCTTTTGAAATATTGGCCAATCACAAATTGTTCAAAGGAAGTGATGTTCTTAGGTGAATTGGAGGAAGTTTTAGAAGTTACGCAGTTTCCGGAATTTCAGCGTTGTGTGGTGTCCTTGTTCAAGCAAATCGCCCGTTGCATTAGTAGTTCACATTTTCAGGTATCACTATCGACCTATACTTGGTTCCTTTTTCTTCATGTCCGGCAATTACTTTAATCAATTTTCCATTTTCCCCTGCTTTTTTTGTCTTTATGTTTATATGAGTTTATCCCTGGTAATCTGGTATGAGAAATCTCTTGAGCCATTGAAGTTTATACTCTTTGTAGTTTGTTCTTGAATATTCCTTGTCGGTGTTGTAGCCAATATTTAGTGGTGGCTGAAAGCTTGTTTTTACTTTTGAGTTCAAAGAATTGGCAGTTAATCTCAAATTCACGACACCTTTCCACTTGTATTTACACTGGTCTAAGGCGTTTATCCTGTAAGTTTACAGTTTTGTGGTGGTTATAGCCAGTTTTATTCATAAGGAAGTATAGTCTCTCCGTATTCCTTGCTAATCTCTGTCGTAGTCGATACAACGGTGATTAAGACAACAACCACCTTTGCTTCCAAAATAATTGGGGATTGAAAAAAATAAATAGTTATGTTACCTTGACACGGTTTTTTTTGTCGCCCTATCTCAATCAATACAAATTTAGAAACTCAACTACTAATGTAGTAGCGGTAGTCGAGGTCGAACCACAAGGAGGTCAAGGTCGAATACTAGTTCGTCTTAATTTACACGTTAGCTACGCAAACAACAAGAGGGTTGATATTACACTAAGAAACTAAACTAATAAATAACTAAGTCTACTAAGCTAATTAAACAAGTAATAGAAATAACGGTCTAAATAATAAAGAAAGGTCTAGGGTCCGATTTCTTCCACTAACATGCTTTATTTACTTTTATGAATCTCGTCAACAAGTCATTGGGGTAATAGTAGGGTGAAAACGTCTCTAGGTCGCCTAACACCTCCCTCCCGGGTTCACGTTAGGACGGTAGCTATCCCAATCACCTCCCTCCCGTGTTCGTGAGTCAGAATCTCCTATCCTAGGCCAAGGTCCACTAAAACGGGCCCATTCTCATGTACCCGACAAAGGTTAAGGTCAATAAATCCACGTTATCTTCCCGGTCATCCCAATCATTTTCCCAAAGGTAAAGTTCAAACCGACTCTCTTAAGGTATCCTCCGAATTGCTAGACTCACAACTTTCAAGGTAACTATCTCCACTATCATTTAAGGCGGCTCCAATAGCATCTACTTGGGCTTCCCGAGAATCATCAACATGCTCATCCCAACAAGATCCATCATCAAAGGGGTTTACATCACAAGAAACAAGAGGTTTATCAAGATTAACACACTCCTCTTCCATAGAAAATACATCATCAAAAGGGGTGATATCTCTCAAAACCTCCACCTTACATACCCCAAATTTATCAACCTCATCCATACAAAGTGTATCACGTGGCTCACCCAACTCACAATTATCCTGATATGACATGGTCTCAAACTCACATAAGCCAAATTGCTCCACCACATCATCCACAACATCATCAATCAAAGGCTCAAAAGCCTCATCAAAATCCACAATATGCTTCCTCTTCCGATTTAGAAGATAAATCACCATCACGTAAGGAATCAAGCAAAGATCTAACATGACAATTTATTCCATACTCAATTGTAAGACGCAATTCTTCCTCACTAAAACCATGGTCATCTAGTGAGTCAAGAAATTGCACAAGTCTATCAAGATAAGCCCAAAATTCTTCATCCTTTTGATCCAAGTAGATTGATGCCCATGATACCCTCCTTACAGTTCACCACCACCCCAACGATTTCCACCCTTCACCCATGCGCCGAGACCACAGGCTACCACGAGCTTAGTTTTGTTGGTGAACAGAACACGGCCGATAACCGTCTCGAGAATTTCAACTAAATTGTCAAATCAGCGCGCCGCGGCTTGTCTCAAGGTGAGCAAACTCTCCGTATAGCAAACCGGCTACTGGGCACTGACTAACTTTGTCGCGTACTAATCCCTTTGACGACCAACGATTGTGGCCTTATTCAGCGTAGCAAGCCGAATCTTTCTGACACGTGGTCTCGACAAACCCGTCATAGCCGGGACGTCTGACACGTGGTGCATGAAGCAAATAAATTTTGTGGAGTTTCACGCATTATAAGTCACAATGCCATCCACCTTCATTTCCCAACCTTCTCTAATTAAATAAACAAGTTCTCCCTCCCATTGAATTCAAGAGGGAACATATATTATTCGTGGTTGGATGTCAAGTGGATCATGCGAAATATATTAATTTTATGTGATTGTGAGAGAAGGTTGGAGAGAAGATCAGAAATAAATTTTACCGTTTCAGTTTTTTGTTATATTCTGCGGTTCTCTCGAACAACTATGTCCATGTAAATTCTGAGGTATTCTGGTCTATGTCGACTTTTGAGGTGTGTCAATGACCTCTTTTGGTTGATTTTTCTCCTCCATCGATTATACAATATAAATGGTGGAATCCAGAAACAAAAGAGACATACTAGGTGGTTTTCTCTGCTGAGGCACTGAGACCCGAATGGAAAGGCCGATTTATGAATTTGCTGGTTATTTAGGGGTTATTGGGCTGGAAATAGTAAATAATAACGGCCCGTTATCTCTTTTGAGTAGTTTGAGATCACTTGTTCTGAAGACGCTTTTAGACTCGTTCATTATCACAAATCGTTTGAAAATAATCCGTCTTTTCAAACGTAAGGGAAATACTTGGTACATAACTACATAATCTTGCTCTTAAGCAAAGGATCCTCAGCACTGAAGTGATGTTGTCTAGATTCGAGAAGTAGAAATGGAGTGATAGTCCTTTTGGGTAGACTTTTACCTATTTGAATGACTCATTTGCTAGATCGACTTTTGAGGTAGCAATGCACGAAATGATGCTGGTAGAGGTCATGAAGTGGGCTGAACTTGCTCATTCTTTTCCTATTTGTGTATTCTAAGCATGTTACATTTGATAAAGCAACTTATTTCATCTTATTATCAGTTTAGATTCCTTGTTAATTTTCTGCCAGGTTGCAGAGAGATCATTGTTCTTGTGGAATAATGACCATATCGATAACTTGATCAAGCAAAATTGCAAAGTAATTCTCCCCATTGTTTTCCCTGCACTTGAGCGGAATGCTCGAAATCACTGGAACCAAGCTGTCCACAGCCTGACTCTGAATGTGCGCAAGATCTTCTCTGACTTCGATTCTGAGCTATACGAGGAATGTTTGGTCAAGTTTCAGGAAGACGAGTCAAAGGAAGAAGACATCCAAGATAAACGGGATGCCACGTGGAAAAGGCTTGAAGATATTGCTGCTAAAAACGCGTCTACCAGTGAACCAATTCTCGTTCCTCTGATATTACGAACTCCAGCCAGTTCTGGACTTTTGAGCCCAAGATCAATTTCATAGTTGAATAGGTGGGTCCCTGCTCACGACTTTTTGATCGAGGTATCTTTAACGGAGATGGATTTCCATGGATGTTTTATTGATTTAATTTTGTTATCACCTTCCACATATCAGGCGGTAAATTGAAAAGAAATGGAGCTATTGATGGATGGTGCAGCTTTATATCTTTCTTTGTACTTTGAAATATTCGTAGTTTAGATCGTCTTAGGATTATCAAGCATGGCCGTAGTTTAATTCCGATGAGTATGCTAATGCAATGCAGTAAGTAATGCACAAGTTTTGGAACTGGCTTCTTATTTTTGGTATATAAGGTTATTTGTATAGCTCGGTTCTCTTGGTTTGGCTTTATTGTACAGTCAGCGTTTGAACTTCGACTCCGAATCACAAATTTGATTTACTTTGGTTCTCGTCACATTCACCGTGGTCTCGTAATTCTAAAGGCATCGAGATTTTTAAACTTTGTTTGACATAAGAAAAAATACTTGTAAAGCAATCTGTTGCAATTTGCACAAGGTAAGTGATTTCGAATTAGTCAATAGTATTTTGTGAACAAATCTACGTTTAAACAAAGACCTGAGAACGAACTACATAAAATAGGAAAACGAGATAGGCGATACCCAGTCTTAGCGCCACACCATCACATCACTCACATGTAATATACGAGTATTTACAATAGTTATTGGATCCTGGACCCTACCCAAATTCGTACCAAGGGTAGGGTATGATGTTACGAACCAAGGTAGGGTCTTACGAATCTATCTTAAATGAGAATTTGCCAGCTAAGACTAGATCAGCCAAGCATCATCTGCAACCCGGTTTCGCAAATCCATCCCACAACATACCAGTAACGTAAATCATTATTTGAGTAAACCATCATTTGGAATTTAGGTAACAGAATGAAATGTAAAAATAAAAAAAGAATCATGTACTTTCTTTGTTCTAATCATTTTTTTTTGTGAGAAATAGTTTAATTAACGACAAACAAAAGATTTGGAGTTGAGACGAATGAAGTATAAATTAGTCGAGTTCTCAATGAGGCAAAGCTAGCTATTCTTTTGGTGAAATCAACGTGCTTGCATGAGGAAGGAGGTTGTGTTTGGATACTCCCTTCATCGAGAAATACTCGAGGCTTTCACTGGCCAAATTATTCCGAATTCCAATACCTTGGTGATCGGCCGAAAAATAAAACCACAAATTGCCGTCAAATAACCTCACCGGATATATACCGCCTTGTAATCTACTACCGTACATGTTATTAATCAGGCGAGGCAGTCGTTCCACATTGATTGGGACCAATTCAGTCCACTCGTCAGATTTTACGTCTGTCAATTTCCAGAGCCTCCATATAGATTTACTTTTAACTATAGCGCCTAGACTTGTTCCGAAACTTACTGTTTCGACGAGAGGGAAACATTCAACTCCAGTATTTGGCTTTGAAAAATGATAAGTTGTTTCTGTATCGACATCCAGGGCTATACCAATGGGACTGTTACTAACGTAATTAAACCAGTAAATAAATCGTCCTAAACAGTATGGTCGATATATTGTGGAAGAATATACTTGTGTATACATGGGTATACCTTGAACATCGATAAATCTTCAAGTTTTATCGACTCCGATAGTAAATACCGTCATCTGTAATGGCCGAATGCAGAAGCAGTCAGTAGAAACTATTGGAGAATAATTAGCAAATATATTCTCCCTGTATAATACTTATATTGTTAGTCAAAGATTGTAACTCCCTCTCCTTATTCTTAGCTAATAGAAACCTACTAACCTACTACCATGTAATCAGTATATAACTATGTATCCTTACTGTTTATAATTAACACATTGAATATCAATTCTCTACATGGTATCAGGAGAAAGGTCTCTCCGATCCACACTACTATTCCTCTTTTCCAACGCCTAATGTCAGGCTCCACACTTCCAAACCCTACCGAACCAAACAAACCGTTTGTGCTCATCAACGTTCACTCTGCTGTCAAATTCGATGGCACCAATTATCGTCAATGGAGTCTCCAAATTGAGTCCCTCCTTCAAGGCTATGGCCTCTCATCCTTCATTGATGGTACTGCACCACCACCCAAACAAATTACAGACAAAGACAACCTTTCGGTCCCCAATCCGGCGTTCAGTTCGTGGTTCCGGCAAGACAGGCTCCTTTTCGGTGTCGTGGCAAGCACACTCACCACCACTGTCAGTCCTCTCCTTAACCGAACCCACACCACCCAAGAAGCCTGGGATGCTCTCGCATCCTCTTATGCGCGTCCATCTCGAGGCCATATTAAACAACTCCGTCACAAACTCAAACTTACCACCAAAGGCACCCTCTCCATCACCGATTACATGAACAACATTAAGGCTACTGTCGATGACCTCGCTCTCCTCGGTTCTGTTCTTTCTCAGGAAGATATCACATACCACATCATCGATGGCTTGCCCTCCTCCTACCAATCCGTAATTGATGCAGTCAACGCCCGTGATACCCCCATAACTTTCTCTGAATTTCATGAGAAGTTAATCCGTCATGAACTCACACTTCAACAAACTGAATCCTCCCAATCCACCACTTTTCAACCCATGGCCCACCCTACCTACGCCCGACACTCTACTGCTCCTGCCCATTCCGCATCTCGACCCTCTGCCACCACTTACTCCTCTTCCACACCAAACCAAAACCCCAAAAATCCCTTCCGTGGTAAATGCCAATGGTGCCATGTTCAAGGTCACACTTTATCCTACTGTCCTATCTTCAAAGCTCTATATCCCGACATTCGTGTACCACCCTATACCCGTACTTCCACTACCCAACCACCCTCCTCGGCACAGGCTCATCCCACCACTCTCACGCCTCAACCAGTCCCTGACCCCTGGCTTCTTGACAGCGGAGCCTCCCACCATGTCACTACCGACCTCGCCAATCTCTCCCTTCACTACCCCTATGATGGCACTGACGAAATTGTCATAGGAGATGGTTCAGGCCTGCCCATCTCGAATGCTGGTTCCGTCTCTCTTCCTTACTCCTCTCATTCTTCCTTTTCTTTAAAAACTGTTTTACATGTTCCCAAAATGCACAAAAATATTATCTCTGTTTCCAAGTTTTGCGCCGACAATAACGTGTGTATTAACTTTACATCTCACTCTTTTATTGTGAAGGCCTCTGATTCTGGTGCTGAGCTTTTTACCGGACCCGCTAAGGACGGTGTTTACTATTGGCCCTCGTCGTCGTTTCCGCAAGTTCATGCCGTAACTGTTCACCAAGCTGATCTTCATCACCGTTTTGGTCACCCCCATGCTATTGTTTTTAATCAAATTGCTTCTAGTTTGAACATTAAATCTTTATCTATGAATACCAATTGCAATGCTTGCTCCATATACAAAAGTCATAAATTGCCTTTTACTGTTTCCTCGCTCTCCACTCAATCTCCACTTGAAATAGTTTTTAGTGATTTATGGACTTCACCTGTTCACTCGTTTGATAATTACAAATACTACGTAATTTTTGTCGATCATTTTACAAAATTTACGTGGCTCTTTCCGTTAAAGAAAAAATCCGACACACATCAAATATTTCTCAACTTTAAAGCGTTTGTTGAAAAACAATTCTCCCGTCCCTTCTTACCCTTTACTCCGACAACGGAGGTGAATTTGACAAAATAAAAGCTGACCTCACCACCACCGGAGTACAACATCTCACCTCACCTCCCCACACACCAGAACATAATGGCTTTGCGGAACGACGCCACCGTCATATAGTAGACACCGGTCTTGCGCTTCTGTCTCATGCCTCTATGCCCATAATCTACTGGTCTCTTGCTTTCCAAACAGCTACTTACCTCATCAATCGTATGCCCACCGCCACCCTCGGTCATGTCTCACCCTACTTCCGTCTTTTCCAAAATCACCCAAAATATTATAACCTCCATAACTTCGGTAGTCTCTGTTACCCCTGGCTTCGTCCTTATACTCACCACAAACTTGATCCTCGCTCCATAGCGTGTGTCTTTGTCGGCTACTCCCCTACCCAACATGCCTACATGTGTCTTGACCCCACTACTCACCGTATCTATGTGTCTCGCCATGTCCGTTTTGTGGAAAATACCTACCCCTTTGCTGCAAAAACCACAGCCACGCCCCTGCCTACCTCGAATACCTGGTGCCAACTAGTCATTCCGCTCCTCACTACCCCAACTCCTCCTGCATCCATCCAACCAGCCCCTCCCTGTCCTCGTACCCCCCACACCATCACCCGCGTCTACACCCGTCGTCCCTCAACTCACAATCCACCTATTTCCAGCCCTGCCTCCACCGAGGCCTCTCCTTCCCTGCCACCACAACCTGCCCATTCTCACACTACCCGTGCCTCACATAATATTTACAAACCCATCAATAAATTAAACCTCAATGCCCAACTATCTCCCACCGAACCCAGAACAACCAAACAAGCCCTTCTCGATCCAACATGGCGCGCTGCTATGGACGCCCAATTTACTGCCCTTCAAAACAACCAAACTTGGGAACTAGTACCTCCCTCACCTAACCAAAACATTGTGGGCTGTAAATGGGTCTTTCGCACAAAGTACAATCCCGATGGCACCATTCACAAACACAAGGCCCGACTTGTTGCTAAAGGCTTTCACCAAAGACCTGGTTTGGACTATAACGAAACATTCAGCCCTGTTATCAAACCTGCCACTGTCCGATTGTTGCTAAGTCTTGCTGTTGCCAAAAACTGGTCGCTTCGCCAACTGGATATTAATGATGCCTTCCTCCAAGGCACCCTCACTGATACAGTTTACATGGCTCAGCCCCCAGGTTTCATTGATCCTACAAACCCGATTCATGTCTGCCGTCTCAAGAAAGCTTTGTATGGTCTAAAACAGGCTCCCAGAGCCTGGTACACCGAGCTCCGCTCTTACCTTCTGAACACGGGTTTTCACAATTCCATATCTGACACATCATTATTCATTCTTAATGCTACTCACGATTTGTTTGTACTTGTCTACGTTGATGATATTATTGTCGCAGGTGCTTGTCCATCTCGCGTTGACTCCTTTATCAAGGCTCTTGCGCAAAGATTCTCCCTCAAAGACCTTGGCCCTCTAGCCTACTTTCTTGGAGTTGAGGTTCAGCCTTGTGCCGCAGGCCTATTTCTAACCCAGCACAAATACACCACTGATTTGCTCGCTCGTGCAAAGATGTCTGACGCCAAACCTTGCTCAACTCCTATGGACTCTTCGGTCAAGTTAAGCCTTCGTGATGGTCCTCTATTTGACAACCCCACCAAATTTCGTGCACTCGTTGGGAGCCTTCAATACTTGTCTCTCACGCGTCCCGATATTGCCTTTGCTGTCGGTAAACTCTCTCAATTTATGCACCAACCAACCGTGTGTCATTGGTCTGCCTTGAAACATCTACTTCGATACCTTGCTGGGTCAATTTCCCACGGCATCTCCATTCATCGTAACTCGCCCCTCAGTCTTCATGCTTATTCCGACTCCGATTGGGCGGGTAATCCTGATGACCTTACTTCTACTGGCGCTTATATTGTCTATCTTGGTCGCACTCCCATCTCCTGGAGTTCCAAGAAGCATCGCACAGTTGCTCGCTCTTCCACCGAAGCTGAATACCGTTCCATTGCAAATGCCATGGCTGAACTAACTTGGATTGGCCATCTCCTTACAGAACTTCATATTATCCTTCCTTCAGCTCCTGCTATTTATTGTGACAATATCGGTGCAACTAGTCTCAGTGCCAATCCCGTGTTCCACTCACGTATGAAACATGTTGCACTTGATTACCACTTCATCCGAGAAAAAGTACAATCTGGCTCTATGCGTGTCGTTCCCATTGCTAATGATGATCAACTAGCTGACGCACTCACCAAAGCTCTACCTCGGTCTCGCCTTGATATGCTAATGTCCAAGATCGGTCTCTCGTCCCGGCCGTCCATCTTGCGGGGGGATATTGGAGAATAATTAGCAAATATATTCTCCCTGTATAATACTTATATTGTTAGTCAAAGATTGTAACTCCCTCTCCTTATTCTTAGCTAATAGAAACCTACTAACCTACTACCATGTAATCAGTATATAACTATGTATCCTTACTGTTTATAATTAACACATTGAATATCAATTCTTTACAGAAACAAGCACTACTTTATAGTGACCAGAGGAATCAACTGCTAAACCGGGAGTTCCTGAATCTAAGTGCAAACCCGCCAATGGTGGCAGACTGATTGTCACCTTAGTAAGAGGATTCACCACATGATATACATCTCTGTATGTAGAATCCGAAACCAAGACTAACCCATTCAAACAACACAATATTATGCAGGGGAACGGAAGTTGTATAACGGTTGTTTTCAATGTAGGCGCGTATCCCTGAATGTAAGTAACCTGCTGTGTTAGCTTCCTGTCTTTTTCAATAAGGAAACCGGTAGTAGCAGCCCAACCGATAGTAGATCTTTGACAATGCAGTCTAACGAAAATAGGGTCGCTAACTATATCGTTCCACTGCTTGCACACATATCTCATAGCCGTAAAAAGTGCATCCGCTGGAACAAAACTTAGAATGTTACATATTAAGTCTCTCGGAAGATATGGCTTAAACTGACGTAGTTTCCAGCGAGTCGGATAACCATGGCTACGATCTCCATCTGCCTCATCCTAACATACGCACAACAAAGTTAATAAGAACAAATTAGAACGAATTATTACGATATAACAAATCAATATAATTTCGTTTTAGTCATACAAAAGAAAGAAAAATTTAGATGAATACAATTATACAAATAGTAGTACCTGAGAACGAGATGAATAACGATGACAAGTATCATGTTTTTTCTTCACCGTCACCTTCGCCGCTACCGCCTTTCTCTTCCTCAATTCCATTGCTTTACACTTTCAAGATCGTTTAATAAGAATTTAAGGAAGAAGGTATTGATCTTATTAATTTAAAACCTTGTAGAACTCTATTTGTAGCACACGGATGAGCATAAGGAAGCAACTTGACTAGAGTTCAAACACTTCTATGCTAATAAAATATAGAAATAAATAAATAAAAAGCAATTAAAAAGGTACGAGATGATATAATAACGGTTTTTCTAACGTGTGCCCTAAGGACGCGACACACATTAATAACCTTAGTATGGAAAGATTTACAAGATAATCTCACTAATTATGATAAAATTATGTTTATACTTGCATTTGTGATGGGAATATGTTGTGAATCTTTCCATATTAAGGTTATTAATGTGTGCCCTTAGGACACACGTTAGAAAAACCGTAATAATAAACATAAATTCTTGTGAGAGACCGTCTTTAGATAAGATTTCAATGAGATACTCATTATTCAATTAGATTCTTTTGACATATTTCCAGTCTTGTTAAAGACCGTCTCTCAATAAAAAAATATCGAGATACTCGTTATTCTACATAACCTTGTGGTTACGAGGTTGAAAAGGAAAACTCAAATGTACGTCAAACGGAGTACAAATTTAACTATTTTACATTTGCCAATATAATATTGGATTTATGAAGTATGGGGTAGAGGGTAGATTTGGTAAATGGGTCAATCGGGTCGGTCAGCTTTGGATCATGTCAATTTTGGGTTGCAATAGTTCGGGTCGGGTTTGGGTCAGACCGAGTCATTTTTGGGCCAGTTATTATCAAGTTTTTTATGTATAATAATCTATGTGCAACAATAAACATTCAGGTTAGATTATATTGAGTCGTGTCAATTCGTGTAACGGGTCAAACTCGGATCTTGATTTCGGGTGTCAGGTCTCGTTAATTGGGTCAGGTCATTCGGATCGTTGTATACATCATGGTCTCATAATTTTTCGGACCTAAAGAAGTCCGTCAATTAACGGGTCCGTAACCAGGAGTATGAAAAAATCAACCAAAATTAACATGTACGGAGTATATGACAAAACTTTGTTGTTCTTTTTTCATCAAATACACAAAACACAAATTGTATAATATCAAGGCATATTCTCATTATAGACGGTCTTTTCAAAAAGACCTCTTACAATGTTTGTTAGCAATTCTTGGGTGAAACCAACGTGTTCGCATGAGGATGCAGGGTGTGATTGAATAATCTCTTGATCGGGAAATAATTGAAGCTTTCTCGGGTTAGATCGTAATGAACCACGACATAATCCTCGTAGGTAGAATTCGTACGAAGACAATGAAACCACAAATCTCCTTTAGGTTGACTAATGGAGATTTCTGGTTTCACCGTGGAGTCGACGAGGGGTATGTCGTCGTTTGTAACAATCTTGTTAGCGATTACTTATCATTTTCCCGATGACGCGGGTAGAAAAGACCACCCTCATTAACTATTAGCAAATGTTTATCATTTCTTTGTATTAATTTCAAGAAAATAATCATAACGGTTGTTTCTATGATCCTTGTCTCTGAATCACAAAACGAAATTACTTTGTTCTTCGTCGGATACACCACGGTCTCATAATCTTATGGACCCAAAGAAGTCGGGTTAACCTCGGGGTATAGTAGTTGCTCACCTTGTTCGTCACCAGGACTATGATTAATCAACCAAAATTAACCGGCAATTTAGCATTCCAAATACGTCCCGGGCAATTAACTTGTCCGTCACCAGGACCACGGCAAAATCAACCAAAATCACCCAAAATAGAAAAATGTATTAATTGATTAACACGAAGTTTCAATCTTTAGACTATAATCACAAATTGTATTCGCAAATTACATACATTTGTTAGCAATTCTTGGGTGAAACCAATGTGTTAGCATGAGGATGCAGGGCACAATTGAATAATCTCTTGATCGGAAAATAATCGAAGCATTCACGAGCAAGATGGTAACGAACCACGATAAAATCCTCGTAAGGAGGAGTGGTACGATAACAACAAAGCCACAAATCTCCTTTAAATAACCGAACCGGAAATATACACCTAAAATAACCAAGACCAAACTCTTTATCAAATTGGCTAAACACGGGTCTCATATCGATCGGGGTTAATTCAGTCCAATCACTCGATTTTACGTCTGTCAGTTTCCAAACTTTCCATATATCATCTTGTCTCGTTGTTAAGCCGATGCCCGGTTCCATACATACAATTGAGAACCGCTGTGGACTCTTAACCACATCGTTTAGCATACACAATTGATAAATAATTTCCGTGTCGACATCTAAGGCAAAACCAAAGGGACTAATATCATTACTAGTATACTGAGTAAACCAGTACATAAATCCTCCGGAACAGAACGACTGAAATAGCATCAAATTCTTTTCGTCTGCGATTATTTCCGGTATACTTTGTAGATCAATAAATCTCCAAGCTTTATCGACACCTATGGTAAATACCCGCATCTTTACTTGTTCAGAAGAAACAATTTTACCCGAAACATGAACTACTTTGTAATGACCAGAGGAATCAACCGCTAAACTGACACCTTGAGTAGCATAGCATAAACCCGTCACATGAGGCAGACTGAATATTAATTTCGTCACAGGATTCACCACATGAAACAGTACCTCACGATCTTTTATGTCTTCGTTTCCCGAATGCGAAAGCAAGACTAATAATCCATTGAAACAACAAACTACTGCAGCACGGAATGGAATTTCGACTGGCGTTTCATTCAGTGTACCCATATGTGGCTCGATATGAATAGCCTTGTGTAGCTGATCGCTATGTTGGATGATGAAGCTCTCAGGGGTAGATATTCGACAATGCGCTGTAGCGAAAAGAGGCTCGCTAACTATATCGTACCACTGCTTGCACACGTATCTCATAACCTTAAGAAGGGTTTTAGCAGGAAGAAATATTAGAATGTTGAATATTACCTCTCTTGGAAGATATGGATTGTTTCGACGTAGTTTCGAGCAAGTCGGATAACGATGATTATGAAGAAATCTTTCAACTGTGTCTGTCGTCGTCGTCATCATCTTCTTCTTTTCTGACATTTTACGGAGTAATACGTTTACCTGTGCTCTTTCGGTACTTAATTGCGTTAATATATAAACACTGGGGAAATTTCGAAAGAAGACTTCGAGTTCTATGTGCACTATAACTACAGATATATAGTATAAATTATTCCACAAAATATTCCGGATTTCAATTTCTTAATGGAGTTGGGAGCACATGGAATTGGAATTGGAATTGGAATTGGAATTGGGTATGGGTCAAAGTCGCCAAGATTATTTCTGTAATTTTTTTGGTATACAAAAAAATAAATTTGAAGAAAAAAAAAAATAAAAAAATAAAAAATCATCATAAATAAAAATATTCTCCGAAATCTTAAAAAGTGAATCCTATATGGAAACTACAACTACAAATATGTTAATTCAAATATAATATAGTAATCGGTATTTCTAACGTGTGCACTCTTAATGGCACATGGTAGAAAAACCGATAATATAATTGCCGAGTACTCCACAATTTATATACCGTAATCTTTCCTATAATATTTTTATATAAAATTGTAAGAATGATTATTATTAATATAATAATATATGATACGATATCCTATTGTTGATCGTATTTAATTGCCGGAGCTAATAATTTCACGATTGGGCAAACTTAAGGGGTTTGATCATTGTTTTCGCCGAAAGCGAAATACTTTCAACCTAATACACAGTGACGGAAGTAATGGCGGAAACTACAGATGACCGATCTCCTCCACGTCATCTTGGTCTGCACGCCTCTCTTTTCGTTGATCCTAAGGTATTAATTTTTTGGTTAATATTTCAATTAACCCCTTTTATTTGCATTGTTAATACAAAATAGACTACAATTCTCAAATTTGTTGATTATACATTAATACTCCTTCGCCTATGTTATTTATTTACGTTTTTTATTCTTTGTACGGGTACTTTAATTAACGTTAAACCACATGGTATGAGACGGAGAGAGTATTTGTTAGCGTTATGTATCGAATTTCACTCAGATGATGCACATTGATTGATAAGTAATTGGGATTATTTTATGCCAATTTTTCTTTATGTTGACCATATCGTTGTGAGAGGTCACAAACTTGTGAAGAAATAATTTAAATAAAGTTAAACCACATGTATGAGGCGGAGAGGGTATTTGTTAGCATTATGAATTGAATTTAACTCAAATCACGATGAACCTTGATTTACGAGTAATTAGGATTATTTTGTGCCAATTTCCTTTCTGCTGACCATACTGTCACAACTCACAAACTTGTGACCTCTCACAGCCCCCTCCCACTTGTTGTCCACTTGCTCCATGTGATATAGGTCACAAACTTGTGACAGAATAGTGCCGTCACTCAAAGAGTCAAGTTAGTGCTTTAGTTAGCATCATCGTTATATCAAACTTCTGACTTCCCTTAAAATTTCAAATTTTTAGATGTCGAGAGTAGAGGACGAGGCTAAAGATCGAGTACTTGATCCATGCAAGCGAAGGAAAGATGAAGGGCTTACATTTCGTCTTCCCGAAGAGATAATATTCAACATTCTACTTCATATTCCGGCTAAAGTCCTACATGAGGTTGCGAGATATGTCTGTAAGCAGTGGTTTAATATAATTAGCGATCCTATGTTTGTTAGACTGCATCGTCAAATGTCTTCTGCTGGTTTTCTCATTCAAAATCCCGATAAGAAATCTCTGTCTTATATTGAGGTAGACACAACTAGATTGCAGGTGACCGATGTTCAAATTCCGGTTCCTGCCAGAATTATGGGTTCTTTTGATGGGTTAGTCTTGCTTCATGATTTCACAAGCCCGGATTTATGTCATCTGGTGAATCCTGTGACAAAAGTGAAATTTAGTCTGCCTCCATTGACGGGGTGGAGCGATAGATTCTCAACGGCTGGTTTTGGACTTGATTCTTCGGGTCATTATAAAGTAGTTCATGTTTCTACAAAAGCCGCCTCTGATCAAGTAGGTATACAGATGGAGTTATTTACTGTACACGTTGATATAGCTTGGCGATCTATTGATCTTCAAGGTATATCCCTTAATGCACAGGATATGTTTGCATTCACGAGTAATCCGTGCTTTGTTGCAGGATTTCTTTATTGGAATAATATGACATTCTATAATTCTTTCGCATTAGATGTCGACACTGAAACTATTTATAAGTTTTCTCTTCCAGTCGACGTTACTAGAATTGAAGGTACTTCTTTCCGGTTTCTAAGTACAGAAACAAGTCTAGGCTTTATATGGCCTAAAGGAGATAATACATGGAGGTTTTGGAAATTGACGGACGTAAAAACTGGTGAATGGACTGAAGTCGCTGCGATCAATCTTCAACCGATGCTTAGCCGGTTTGATAAAATGTTTCCGTCTAGCAAAAATAACACTGTGTGGCCTGTTAGGTTGATTAATGGAAATTTCTGGTTTTACCGTGGTGTCAAAACGGAGTTTGTCGTGGCTCGCTACAATCTTGTTAGCAATAACTTATCATTTTTTCCGATGACGCGGGTATTCAAGACCACCTTCATTTATCCTCATGTACACACACTGCTTTCACCAAAGAATTGGGATCGTTTGTAGTTCGAAAGACGACTCCAATAATTATTAGCAAATGTTTATTCCATGTATTTTGATCGCGTATTTATGAAAAATTCTTTTTATCAGTTTGAAGATAATTAAATTACCAGTTGTTGAGTACAACATAATTATTATTGTTTGTATTTTGTACTTCACATAATAGTGGAGTATGTTACATTTTTGGGCTAATTTGTTTTTTTAGCAGGTTTATCGATTGATAAATTTGTTACCCCCACCAAAAAAAAAAAGATGAATAATCGTCTCCGACTCGGCACCACATACTGGGCAGCAATCATCCCCATTCCTTTACGATGGGCTAAGTTTGCTTTCGTGGGTAAAGCGTTACTTACCACTAGCCAAAAGAAGACTTTTATAAGATCTGAAATGAATTTAAAGGAAGTGAATTATTAAAAATAGAACCATACTCCCTTTCAATCATTAAAATCACAGACTCACAGTAACTAGAATATACAAACTGTTACTCCCTCCTAGGTTGATTGTTGTTCCCTATTTCCTTATTTAGCTTAATTTGGTGTTGTTCCCTATTTCCTGGAAGCTTTTGTGTGGTCCAAATTCAATTGTATGTGGGGTAGTGTGTTTTATGTGCTCCAAATTCACTTTCTTAATCATTATATACAAAAGAAAAGGGAAGAACATGTAAACTAGGAGGGAGTATATTACAACTCACTGTATAGAACTTGAGCCTTGTAATGCATTATTCGAGCTTAGATATACTCCGTACAATTTATGAACTTTATTTTTCGAGCTTAGATATACTCCGTACAATTTATAAAAATATTGAATCTACAAAATTATAATGAAATTCAAAGCTAGTATATATAAACCAATCAGATTTTAATTTTGACTTTAAAAAATTAAAATACAACTCAAAATGATGAAAGCTCGGAAAAATGCCCAAAAACTCGGTTAGATAGGTTATATTATTATACAACTGGTTGTATAATACTCGTAGTATTTACCATGGAATCATACTCGGTGTCATTTAAATAAAATACTCGTCACAGGATTATTCAACAAATAAAATTGGGAATCCTACTGTTATTAAAAGGAAAACATTTCAAGCAATTTCCTGCACCCACATCAGCATGCCAGGTTGTTTTTCCAGTGGACCCCACATATACCCCACTATTAAATACACCATTTAATTGCAAAACGCAGAATTTGCAAAATGCCTCCGTATTAATGTGGTAACCCACGTCATCAATACAACTTTTCCTTTTGCCAATAGTTACATCATATTTTCCTGCTTTCTTTTTTGGTAAAATTGCAACTGCTTTCTTTTATTACTTGAAATAGACAATGATTTATTTATAGTTCCATAAATTTTCTATTGATGTGAAAACTAAAAAATTAGTTCGAACAATTTATTAAATAATTTTTCATCATCAATATAAAAAAAAAAAATTGATGATCCTTTAATCTAATTCCCATTAAATATAATTTATTGACACTAATAATAATAACACTAATCTTAAAAACATTTAAAAACGGCAGTTGAGCAGTATATTTTTTTAAAGATCTTTAACTACAATTAAAATCTCCAATCTCGAAAAATAGATAGATTCAAAATATAGATAGATTCAAAATACCAACCAAAAATTTAAATAAAAGAAATTGTAAAGTAAATCGAAAATTATTATTACTAACCAAAAATTAAGCTTTTGTAACATGCAAACATAGATCTCAGTTTCTATATCAGATTATTCGTTCTCAAAAAGAAAGGGGTAAAAGATGGGTAATATTCTGGGTTTAGATGGTAGGTAATGAGCTTAGTGTAACTAAGGGAGATGATGTAATATTGCAAAAGGGAGAGATCAGATAGAAGATGAAGAAGGAGGCTGATATGTGCACTAGCGAGAGATAGAGGTAGCTGTATGTATATATATGATGATGGGCTTAGTTTTGGTTTAGGTTAACTAGATATAATCACAAATTCTCATTGAAGACGGACACTATCCGTTTTAAGTTTAAAACGGGTCAAATATATATTAAATTATCACGCTTATTGCCTAGAGAATACCAAAATTTTTGTCTTTATTATTGTCACTTGCTAAGATTTGACCCTTTTAAAGCTTTAAACGATTATACGGTGGATTTTGTTAATTCTTATTACAAAAAAATTAATTTATTAGTAAAAAATTAGTAAAAATAAGGTAAGGGTATAATTATTGACTTAAGTAAAAGGAAATTGGAAATAAAAAAACGTAACTTATTATGTTGAGTTAGAAAGAGTACAATGGAGTTGACCTGGCCGGTTAATCGAGTTGGGTTTTTGACATTAACAAGTTAGTATGGGTCGGGTTATTTTGGATTTTGAGTGTTTTCGGGCTTTGGGTTACATTGAGGTGCTGTATTTCAGATTAAATTCGGGTTTCAGGTTAACCTTTTCGGGTTGGGTTGATTTCGCCAGATCATAAGGGAGTAATATAGGTTGTGGCATTTTTCGTGCATGATGTGATAAATATAAATATAGTAGACCCAAAATAAATCTCATAATCATATTATAGTCTTATAGACAGGTATATCAAGGCAAGTTTTCTAGACTTTCGACAAAATATTAACGTCTTGACATTTTTGTTTCAACTTTGTCCATGACTTTTTAAAATTTTACTTTCTCTCATTTTTCAATCCTTTAACAAAAAAACAATAAGTTTAAATTACAAATGTATATAAATTAAAACGAAAAACAAATTTGACAAATATAGTTGATGGTTTGATATTCCTTATCTGCGACAATGATAAACGTATATGATATATCTAAGTAATTAAAGAAAACAAAAATCAGAATTTGAATGTCATTGACTATTTTTTTTATGAAATTCAGTCTTATCCATTGTGTGTTTTACCGTGGCATTTATTTTATAACTTTAATTCAAATTATATCTTCAATTTTAGTTTTTCAAATCTATGGTCGATCTTAAGAAAGGTGGTTAAAAATATGACTTTGTTTTTAAGGTGATTGAAGTTCATATTACATTATTTTGCTTAATATACCCCTTTATACTCATCGGAAGTAGTAACTTTTTTAAAACTTTCTTCACGTACATTACAAACTACAGAATATTGCAATTTCATCGAATTTGAATGAATTTAATTAAGTTATAGACCGAGTTTTATAGATTACATAATATTCCCGCCCTCTCACGATGGTATTCCTTTTTCACTTTTTAGGTTTAAAGTTACAATTCCTTCCTTAACCATAAGTATGTAGAAAACTATAAATAATTGTGATATGATATTAGTATATATATTTGCATTTTAATATAAAGAACAAAGACTATGAATTTATTAATTAAAACAAATATTCAGGAGTATATAAATGCAAAATGAAAAGACAATTAAAGTAGTGCATCAAAATTGGGTAATAATAAAACAGGTCATCAGGCATATACAAATCGTTGTGTATTTTAAATTATAACTGAATATACTTACTTTATTAAAAACATACCCGTGCAATTTTGCACGGGCATAAAACTAGTTTCAATAAATAAGAGGGAATACAATTTCCACCTCGTGCTTTTTACTCATTGTTTGTCAGTAAGCAGTTGTTGGATATAGTAACCGACCCTATGTTTGTTAGAATGCATTGTCAAATGTCTACTGCTGGTTTTCTTATTCAAAATCCTAACGACGATTCTAAGATGTCTTATATCGAGGCAGACACAACTAGATTGAATGTGACCGAAATTCAAATTCCGTTTCCAGCCAAAGTTATGGGTTCTTTTAACGGGTTAGTCTTGCTTCATGATTTGACAAACCCAGACATATTTCATGTTATGAATCCTGTGACTAAAATGAAATTAAGTCTGCCTCCATTGAAAAGGTTGTGCAATATTGACTCGCAAGCTGGGTTCGGACTTACATCTTCTGGTCTTTATAAAGTAGTCCATGTTTCTGCTCGGCTCTCCTCCAAACATGTACAGATGAGGGTATTTACTCTCGGTGTTGATACAGCTTGGCGATTTGTTGATCTTCGAGGTATATCCATTGGTGTAAATAAAGTGAAGAATGCATTGATGTAGTATCCACGCTTTATCGCAGGATTTATTTATTGGTATAATGTTGTCCAATTTAATGGTGTCGCATTGGATATCGACACTGAAATTATGTATCAGTTTTCTCCTCCAGAGGATTTGGTTAGAGGTGATGGTACTCCGATCTGGTTTCTAAGTGCCAGAACGTGTCTAGGCTTATTAAGGCAATGGGAGGGAGATATATGGAGGTTCTGGAAATTGACAGGCGTAAAAACCGGTGAGTGGACTGAAATGCCTGAGATCAATATTCAACCAGTGCTGAGCAGGGTTGATGAAGTGTTTTATCCTAGCAAACTTTACTTTGCGTGGCCTGTTAGGTTGATTAATGGAGAATTCTGGTTTTACCGTCATGTCGACGAGGAGTTTGTCGTGGTTCGCTATGATCTGGTTAGCGAAAGCTTCTCGTGTTTCCCGATCACGCGTGTATGCTGCGACACTTTCATTCATCCCCATGTACACACATTGCATTCACCAAAGAATTGCTAGCCTGGAATAATCCCTTATAGTTCCATAGATGACTACAAAAATTATTACATCTTTTTTGATCGCTGCAATGGTATGTTTGGAGTTTGTCCAGGGAATGTAGCACCATCAGTAAATTTAGTGTGCGAGTGTGTTAAAATTTGGCAGATAAGGGTGGTAGAGAGGCAAATAGGCGGCGGAAGTCAGGATGAGTATTTCAGGGAATGTAGCAGTAGTTTTCCAGGGGAGCTGCAATGCAAGAGCTGTAAAACCGTAACTACAACTACAAAATATATCGCGTTACACTGAAGTGGATGTATGAACGAGAATGGCTAAATGGGTATTGTGGGGTGGTGTTGCATAGCCCGTCTTTGTAATTCTATTGTTTGTTAAACACTTGACCACAGTCTACTCATTCATGCAGCCGCAGTAGCTTTATGTAACATATAAACAGATAAGTAGCTTTATGTAACATATAAACGGAGTAAATCGCTATTCGAGATAGCGATTTTCCTCTTATAATATAAAACACTACACCATACATGTGGCATAATACAAGACGACAATTCCCTATTTAGTATAACGATTTATCACTCAAAGGGCAAAATCGCTATCTGAAGTAGCGATTTACTATAATCTGAAGAAAAATTAAACAAATGATGTGGACCCATTGAGGAGAAATAGTTTGAAACTGAGCCTAAAACGCGAAATAGTTTTCAAAATAATCCTATTTTGAAAAAAAAAAATCACAGGGGATTTACTTTTGTAGAGTATTGGAGATGAGTGTGTAATAATAATGGTAGTTTGGTCATGGTAGATAAAAGAGAGTTAATAAAACATACGTAAGACGATGAATAAGAAAGACTGTCAATGAAATCTAAAATAGGCGTGGCTTCAAAACTAGGTGGTTATTAGTAAAGATGGACTCAATAGGGGGTAAATTGTAAAATTGTAAGTTTTTGGACTCAATAGGTGTTAAAATACAAAAAAACCCTTAAAAGTATAGAAAAAAAAATGCTAATCAACTCGTTTTTTACCCAATCTAAAATCACCCGACCCATAACCCATTTGTTTGCCCCGTTTTACAGGTCTGGTGAAATTTAAAATATTTCACTTTTTTTATAATATGACTTTTAATCAAATTAGGAAAAAAAAAAGAATATAATATAAATAAAATACCCCAACATATAAAGAGTATAATTTAGCCATCATAACTTAATTTGCACAACTACTTACTCCTGCTTTTTAGTCATTGTTTGTGGATTGTTTGTCGATTAATTGTCCATCAGCCACCAAAACAATATGTGCTGCCGCCGCAACTGTCGCCATTCGCCAAAGTTACCTAATTACAATCTCTTTTATACGGAGTATTTTGTAATTAATCCGATTAGTTTTCTATTAGTTGATTCGATTAGTCGGTTAGTGATGGCGGTGGCAGGTGGGAGTCGCTTGTATTTTGAGTCCTTTTAGGAAATATCGCTAGTTTCCTAAACCGAACAAGTTTAGGATTCATTCACCTATATATACAGAGGTAGATGGGACATAACAATCGGTCTTTCATTATCTCATACTTCTTCTCATAATTATTAAAAACAGTCCTACGAAAGAAATACTCGGAGATGGAAAATCTCTGCACCTCTCCTTCTTCGAACAAGGCTAAAAAACGAAGAAGACTTATTCGCAAGCAAAGGGAAGATGAAGGGCATATTTTCTGTCTTCCCGAAGAGATAGTATTCAACATTCTACTTCGTATTCCTGTTAAACATCTACACGAGGCTGTGCGATATGTCTCTAAGCAGTTTTTTGATATAGTAACCGACCCTGTTTTTGTTAGACTGCATCGTCAAATGTCTTCTGCTGGCTTTCTCATTCAGAATCCCAACGACGATTCTGAGATGTCTTATGTCGAGGCTGACACAACTAGATTGAATGTGACCGAAATTCAAATTCCGTTTTCAGCCAAAGTTATGGGTTCTTTTAACGGGTTAGTTTTACTTCATGATTTGACGAACCCGGACATATTTCATGTTATGAATCCTGTGACTAAAGTGAAATTTAGTCTGCCTTCATTGAAAAGGTTGTGCAATATTAACTCGCAAGCTGGGTTCGGACTTACTTCTTCTGGTCTTTATAAAGTAGTACATGCTAAGGCCTCCTCCAGACGTCCACAGATGAGGGTATTTACTCTCGGTGTTGATAGACGGTGGCGACTTATTGATCTTCAGGGTGTATCCATTGGTATTAATCTGACATATGCATTGATGTCTGTTCCACGCTTTATCGCAGGATTTATTTATTGGTATAATAATGACGGCTGTAATGGTGTCGCATTGGATGTCGACACTGAAGTTATATATCAGTTTTCTGCTCCAAAGAACTTGGTTATTGGTGATGGTAATCCGAACTACTTTCTAAGTACGGGAACAAGTCTCGGCTTAATAAAGGTAAAGAGAGATGTATGGAGATTCTGGGAAT
Source organism: Heliosperma pusillum (assembly GCA_022085475.1). Lineage (NCBI taxonomy): Eukaryota > Viridiplantae > Streptophyta > Magnoliopsida > Caryophyllales > Caryophyllaceae > Heliosperma > Heliosperma pusillum. Next base: position 264,560 of record JAIUZE010073302.1, on the reverse strand, counting down.
TGACAGGTGTAAAAACCGGTGAGTGGACTGAAATGGCTGGGATCAATATGCAATTAGTGCTTAGCAGGGTTGATTTTGGGCTGTGTGGCCTGTTAGGTTGATTAATGGAGTTTTCTGGTTTTACCGTCGTGTTGACCTTGAGTATATCGTAGTTCGCTATGATCTGGTTAGTGAAAGCTTTTCATTTTTCTCGATCAGGCCGGTACAGAGCCAAACTCTTCTTCATCCTCATGTACACACATTGCTTTCACCAGAGAATTGCAAGCCTGGGATCCTTTGTAGTAAGATACTCCATAGATGACTATTATAATTACTAGCAAATGTTTATTTATTCCATGTATTTTGATAGAGTATTTATGAAATTTTCTTTTGTATTATTTGGAAGATATTTATTACATAATGAGAAATTACCAATTGTTGAGTACAACATAGTGTTATTGTTGGATCTTTAGCCTTGTGCTTTACACTTGACACCTGAATAAATTAGAGGTACAATAAAACGAATTCAAAAGATCGTGACTTAAGGATGCCTCCTCCAACGACCGACCTTTACATAAAAACCGTTGCGTCAAAGAATCAAGTATATAATCCGCAGGAGTGAAGTTTGCTTCTTTAGAAACAGACTAATGAAGAATGGTTTCACAAGATAAGTTGGACTCGTGGCCGCCTGCCTTTAGGTGACATGGTCGAAATGCCTAAATCACATCATAACAATTGCAGTACTTTTTGTGTGTTTTGATCTAAGTTTGCCACAGGACACAGTCATTCACCAACCACAAGTGCTCTTTCAACACAAGTACAGACACATTGTGCACAGTGGCGGAATGAGGGGCTAGCCGAGGAGGTAACCCCCCAGAAATGAATAAGATTGAAAATTTTAGTCTAAAAGACGGAATGTTTGATTTCAGTTTACCTTATTGCATTACTGATTCGCCTTTCAAAATTTTACACCCCCTAACTATAATTCTTACTTGTGCTTATAATTTATTTGCGGGCTCAAACCAGAAAAAAAGGCAGGGGAGCGAGGCAATGGAATCGAGGACGATAAGCACAGCGGATAACGCAGCAGTGGTGACCGTGCCAAATGAAATATACAGCAGATGAGCAGAGGGTATTGTGTAATATTGCTAGGGGCGGATTTTGGGGGAGGGCCTAAGAAAGTACGTGCCAGCCTAATCGGTAAAATCCTTTTTTGATCGCTTTAGTGGTATGTTTGGAGGTAGTCCAGGGAATGTAGCACCATCAGTAAATTTAGTGTGCTAGAGTGTTAATATTTGTTAGATTCCGCAGATAAGGGTGATGGAGAGGCAAACAGGCATCGGAACTTGGGATGAGTAGTTCACGGAATGTAGCTACACTGAAATGCAAGAGCTGTGAAAACGTAACTACAACAACAAAATATATCGCGTTACACTGAAGGGGATGTATGGCTTGGTTTACCTGTTTGGTGTAGAAGGAATCGTTTGTCTCGAAGCTAGGCTTAGAAAGTGAATATAAGCCAATACAGAGAGAAGTAGCTCAAGTTAGCTGCGGAGGTAATGCAGTCATCACCACAGATAAAAAACTCGGGAGTGGCTATCACTAAACTCTATCTCCGACATGCCAACCTACACTTCTGCAAGGTTCAGATCAGAGGTTAGCGAGACCCACGCCCTAGCTTATCTAGACTCAATAGTCACTCTTATAGGATGTAAGTTCAGTACTGTAGTATACTACTCCAGCCATTATTTACTACTGTAGTATACTACTCCAGCCACTGTCCTTTTTAGAACAGTCAGTTCAGTACAAAATTTCCGATTCATCTTTTTAGTAAGCCTAATAGTTCTGCAACATGGATGGCTAACACTATTGTATGAGCATAATTCAAGAATGATAAAAAAAAGTAGACGATGAATAATGTACATTTGCTTAATCTTTTATTATGAATGACTTCCATGTAATTAAATAAGGTTATACAAATTAATTATATCATATACTTTATAATCGATAGCGCTGTGTGATAGACCTCATCAAAGGATTTCAATGTAAATATTATGTAATTTTGGTTGAAGTATAAATTTTGAAAATACCAAAATAAGGTGATTTCCTTAAAGTAAACAAGCCTCACAATTTATAATATTGCAAAATAGAATATATATTAAATTAAAAATTTATAATTATTTAACTTACACAAAATATTTTGGAAACTATTAAAAGGTAAATAAATTAAGCTAGGTTTTCAAAAGATATAATATTGCATAATTCTTTTAAATTGATTTAACATATATGTAATATATTTACATAAATATATGAGCCTCTCAAAATTGCATGTGTACTCAAATGGCATGTTTAATAATCAGTTAATCAAATTATAGTAATCACTCAGTGCTTTTTACACCAAACAAATATACAAGTATTTGTTATTTCAAAGTTTTTTTAATTATTGTGTTGTAAGAATATTTGACAATTAGATCAGGCCTAATAAAAAAAATAGCCCAAATTAATTCGTTATATATTTATTTTATATCTAATTTAGCTCAAAAATTAGCATTTTAGAATACCCACCGAGACATTTATACTGTATATGTTAGTTGTTACTGTAATATACTCGTAAATTATTAGGTTACTAAAATATAATTTATTTCATACTGTATTTGTTTGATTATTTAATCGGGCAAATTATTATCGGGTTGGTCTATGCATAAGACTCTCTTCAATAATAATTCGTATGATATAATTATACTTTGTCTTTATTTTGTGGCTAACGAAATACACACTTAATCGCAACTAATTAAAAAGTACGGAATATCTTATATGTTACCATTGTTATTGCCGTCGTGTACCCAAATCAAACGTGAAACTAAAGCGTTATAATACCCACCTTTTAATGATAAATGGAACAATCATTAATGTGCTCTTGATATCCTACAATCCTATAGTATTTTCTTCTTCTTTTGAGTGATCCCCTTGTATTTATTGACATTAACTACTAAAAATCATTCTCAAACAAAGTTTTTTTTTTTTTTGGTTCAATTATTATTCTCAAACAAAGTTAGTACTCATATTTGGTAAGTTACCAAGTAGTGTGATACTTGCCCGTGTACAATACCAAGATAGTTTACCTATTTGTAAGTGTAATATAATTTTATAAATCGATTTTGCTAAGGTGTATCATGAGAAATGTAAGTATTAACTTTTTTGTATCATATTCATTCAAAGATTTTTCCGATTCTTTCTTTTTTTTTTTTGTGTAAAGAGAGCCTGTTCAACTGGTGATTGAATCTGAATTCTCTATCTTATTTTCGTGTCCTATCTTGAGTCTCATTAACTGTTTGTTTGACACATAAGTATCAGTCCTTAAAAATAATTGTGTAAATATCATAGGATAATTATGTGTCATAACTAAAGGTAGTGGAACATAAGATGAGACACGAAAGTGTAATAGATGACCCGGTGTCTTTTAAGTTGGCGATCTTGTATCAATATATCTTTCCATACCAAAACAAAAAATAAAGTAACAACTTTTTAACACCGTCTCACATATAAATTCAAGATTTTTGTTCTTAATTAATTGGTGAAAAAATAAACAATAAAACTTCTCTAAAAAAAAGTGCAAATAAAAATAAAAATAAATTTCACCTCTCTTTTTTCTTCTCTCTGTTGCTTGTAAAACAGAGAAAATTTCACGCAATTCTTTCTCCATATCACAAGAAAAAAAAATCCCAGAAAATAAATATAACGTTTATTTTTTATTGTGAGAGAAAAAAACCCCTTTCTCATCAGATTATTTTGATGAGAAGGGTGTTTTCTTGTAATTTAATTTGATTAGTGCATATATTTTTCATGCTAAATTCTATCTAAGGTACGTTTTCAATGCTTGCAAACATTTTCCAATGTTTTTTTGTTATCGCTTTAGTTTTTTTTATTATACATTTAGGTTTTTCGAATGAATGGGACGGAGTGAGTAGTATATCTCGTAATTTATCAAGTTTAAATGTGTAGGGTTCTAGGGTTATGAAATTAACACATTTGCTTAAACAATTAGTATGGGCTAATAAAAAAGGATTGATTTTTTTATTTTTTTCATAAATGTGGTTTGATGATTCAAAAGTTTCAAGGATTTTATTAATTTTCAGAATTAAAAATTGCTCATGGTTCTTAGTCAAAAAGAGTCATTTAATTTACTTCTTAGTTTAACATTTGGGTTATTAATTGTTAAGATTTATTAATTATTAATTTTCAGAATTAAAAATTGCTCATGGTTCTTAGTCTAAAAGTGTCATTTACTTCTTACTTTTAACATTTGGGTTATTAATTGTTAAGATTATATCATGGTTGAAGATAGTCATGTTCATGGCTTCGTCACAACTTTTTTGCATCGCGAATTTTAATTAAATTTTTCAACGAATGTATTATTTCCCCTCTATCCCCGTTATTTTAACTTAATTACTTTACTCAAAATTTTCGGGTGTGTACCATTGTCTTCACTTATCTAGACGATTTCGTACGATAATTCATGTTAACTGACCCCAACGAGTTTCCACCTAAGTAATTGTAGTTGCTCATGATCTTGTTACTTGGCCTTATATTATTGCTACTTTTGAGGTTATTTCCTGCACTTTTTGTGCTTATTTCAAGTTGCATTTTGATCATTAAAGATACATGATTTTTAGTTCCATGCATTTGTGAAAATTGAATGGTGTTGTAAGGAAACAAGATTTTATTCAAGGTATTTCATTGAGATTAATTATTATTTTGATTTTGATATACTTAATCATGTGTGATTCTTATGCAAATTTGTAAATAGTTATTACGTAATAAAATCAATCGAATATTTTGTGATCATTTTTTATACTCGTGATAAAAATAATGTCATATTTTGTTACAATTGTTCGTTTATTTGGTTTCAGGTTCAAGCCTTTGTCTAATCATCTCCAAATATCTTATGTCATACCAATGATCACCTAATTTCCGCTATTAAGGACATTCTTAAACGCGGTCATTATTGTTGATTGTCGATTATATTCGAGAAAAGAATTACAACTAACTATGGGAGATGTTGGACATAACAAAAGCAGAAATCTCAATGAATTTTTTTGCTTACCCTTAAGCCTAGTAGGGTACACTACCATGAGCAAAAAGCCTAATGAAATATTACGACTTCTTGTGACAACAACATTTATTGGACTTATTTTCGGTTTTTTGATCGGAGCTTCGATGTCACTCTTCCTTATATCAAAGGTACATATGCATTCGGATCTTCACGGGAAGTAGCAGTCAGTCAATTCAATTCTCGAAACAATTTTACATTTATAAGTTGTGCAGAAGCCGCTCTAATGTTGTTAACACAAGAGTAAAGCTATGTATTTGTATTAACTCGTAATGTTTTTTTTTTAAAGATAAATCCTGCAAACTATATTTCTGCAAGCTTGCTGCCCAATGTCATCGACCCACAGTTTGGAAGAGATACCCTTGGACAAAGTCAGATTTCGAATCACACGTCTAAGGTAATGCATTTACATGGAGGCAAAGATCTCTCGAGATACGAATTCTAATGGAATGGATTAAATCAAAATGGCTCGTAATTAAGATCCTTGTTGAAAAACCTATACAAAAAAATGTTGCGTACATCTGACCCTCTATACTCCCTTTGAGCGGGAATATACTTATATCGTCTTTTATTAATCCGGGGTGCAGATGGGGGTGCCTACAAATCCGAGAGGAGCAGAGAGGCTGCCACCAGGTATTGTAGCAAAGGAGTCAGATTTCTATCTCCGCCGACTTTGGGGTGAGCCTAGTGAGGTTTGTGCGCGTTTTGTTAATAAGTTATGACTTGGTTGTAAGCATACAACTGTTTCATATAACGCAAATTTGTTTCAAAATTTGACAATCCTGTAAATCCGTAATTAAAATCTGTTATATTTCAATTGTGCAGGATGTGATCGAAAAACCAAAGTATCTTGTGACATTTACTGTGGGTTATGAACTGAGGAACAACATTGATGCAGCAGTTAAAAAGGTTCTGTTCTGAGTAAAAGTTATGAGCATATTTCTTTTTACCACATTGATTTTCGACACATTTTAAGTTCTTTTATTACGATGCTTTATAGTTTTCCGATAACTTTGCCATACTGCTATTCCATTATGATGGGAGGACAAGTGAATGGGAAGATTTCGAGTGGTCGAAACGAGCTATTCATGTCAGTGCCAGGAAACAGACTAAATGGTAAGTAAACACTCAAGTAATGTTCTCTTACGGCAAACTCGGCGATGAAAATTCTCATGTTTATCGACCTGTCAAATCTCTTTGCGAGTGTCAGACAAGGGTACACAAAAGATTATATTTTACTCCGTGTCTCTGTTCATAATTCTATTTTCTTCCCATTTGACTACACGGTCTTCAATGTGCTACTTTGATCACGTTCTAGTGCATCTTTATGTAAATATAAATATATAATATAAATATGTTAGTATTATATGACAATTCACTATAGTTTATGAAATATTTAACGTCAAAATATCGAAATCTTGAACAAAATTCAAAATAGCTATGTCGGACACTTGGACATTCAACAATCACCGAAAACTTGTACAGTTGACAGAGTAATTGCATTACTTCCTTACTAGTCATGGTACTAATTTGTATTCTTCATGTATGTAACAAATTAAAGGTGGTTTGCGAAGCGTTTCCTACATCCAGACATAGTTGCGCCATATGACTACATCTTTATTTGGGACGAAGACTTGGGACTCGACAATTTCGATGCAGAAAAGTCAGTTCAGTTACCTCATCTGTCTGTTCACACACTTCAATTTTTGTTCTCTTTATTTATTAATTTCTTCTGCTGTTCAAGATATATTGACATGGTGAAGAAGCATGGTTTGGAGATATCTCAACCCGGTGTGGATCCCGTCAATGGGATAACGTGGCCGATGACTCAGAGAAGCAATAACAGTGAAGTTCACAAGTAAAATTTACTGTAATTCAGGCATAATAGCGTATATGAGACAGTTTTACCTGCGATAGCAAACCGATTTTCAATAGTCTACTGCGAAAAAAATAGAAAGTTGACTAATGCGGCTTTTGTTTTGATGATAAGAGAGGCAGAGGAGCAACCAGAATGGTGCCAAAATCCACTTCGGCCGCCTTGTGCAGGGTAAGTAAACTTGTGTTCAGATTTGTCGATTTTCACTACATCGCAGTCCTCCTACATCTAGTGAAATTGGAGTTAACTCGTTGGATTAATTCAGATTTGTTGAGATTATGGCTCCGGTTTTCTCTCGAGAAGCTTGGCGTTGTGTGTGGCATATGATTCAGGTACACCCTTACAACCCTCAAGAGTTAAGACCCAGCTGTACGAAATACTCCCTATATTTCACCATGATCTCCCTACTTGACTTTTCACAGTCTTCAAGACGATACTTTAATAGCATTTCTAAGCACTTTTATATTTCTTTATTTTGTTGAAATTATAATTTTACGAAACTTTGACCTTAAAAGTCAAACAAGATCTTAGTGCAATGAAGGGAGTAGCTGTTTATAAAAATTAAACGCGGCCTTTTGTAATCTTCAAGACCTTCCCTAGTGTCACGGTCCAGATTTAATTACAGAACCTTAACGTTGGTTCCTGCCATTACAGAACGATTTGGTTCACGGATGGGGTATCGACTTTGCCCTCCAAAAATGTGTAGAGGTGAGTTGCCAATTGGTCATCGTCTTCGTTGTTGTTAACTGCATACTTTACAGTTTGATGCATAAACTAACTTAACTTGTTCAAATCAGCCTGCAAATGAAAAGATAGGAGTTGTCGATAATCAATGGATTATTCACAAGCGCGTTCCCTCTCTTGGAAACCAGGTATAAGTTTCGAGTTGTGTAAAGAACTTTCTAATACTCCGCGTTTAATTTGTGTATTAATGAAATGTTGCATTTGTGCTCTATTTTTTTTATGTTGGATGTGAGTTTTTACACGGTCGAATCTTGTTTTTATCAGGGTGAAACGTCACCTGCCGGAGACGCTCCATGGCAAGGGGTATGTAAACTTTCTTCTAAACTTATTTAGATAACATCAGACGTATTTTCTTAATACGGCTAAAACTCGTGTATATTCTAATAGGTGAAGATACGTTGTCAGAAAGAATGGAAGATGTTTGAGAATCGGCTAAGCCAAGCCGAAAAGGAGCATGAGAAAACACTCGAAGGCTCACCATATGTAAACCATAGTCCGGTAGGCAACATACCCATGTAAAACAATTAGCAAGAAATCAAAATTTTCGACAATGATTGACCGTTAATGATTTACAATAGCGGGGTCCAATTGTCTTACATAATTTTGTTCTGTTCAGTTTAGTTTGGTTAAACAAAACTAAACCTCAAGGTCCTCAACCAACATCGCACCGTCTATAAATTAGAAGACGACAACGACGATGACGACGACGGTGAAATGTCCTCAATGTTACTTTCTTAGCAAATTTAGTAGTAGCATTCATACTACACAAATTCTCATTTGTGACGGACACTATCCGTCGCAAGCTTAAGACGGATACCATATTCTCTCACAAAATACCCATCAAGGGTGAGTGGAGAAGCACATGGGGGGTGCCCACCTTGTCCCCTCTACCCATTTCCTTTCACAAAATACCCGTCGCAAAATCCGATCCGTCGCAAGCAAGACCTACTGTTCATACTATATGAACACATCAATAATAACATCAAATTAAGAAAATGGTCCACCATTAACACAATGATATTTACCTTAAATGGGCCTTGGACGATGCACAGCAGTTTCCAATGGCAACATCAACGGCCCACATTAACGCATACGCGTAAACTTTGGGCTTTGTCTATTAAAATCAGCATAAATAATACGTAATCCATTAAATATTGACATTTGGTACTTTTATCATCACATGTTTTATAGAACAACTTTATTTATATAATAACATAACCTTAATTATTTTTAATTTCATTTTAAAATCACTTACTTATAATAGAGGGACTTTAAAAAGTAGTTTTAATAGTTACGAGTAATTCATTCAAAGGTTATTATTATTATTACGATCAATGTTTATTCATATAGTACGGAGTAATATTGAGGGACCATATTTAGACTTGTTCTATTATAAAACGGTTGAATATAAAAATTATTTTTTACGATTAATATATTCTCCTTTATTATGAAATGAATATATAACAAATAACCGAATCAATGGAGTAACATTTTCACCCCAATCAAGAAAGTTCTTGTGATGTAACTTGGGACCACATCCATCTACATTGCCACAAATACCATTTTTATTGGTCAATGTAAATAATAACGCGGACACGTGGCCAAGTAACTTTCTATTTTTGTTTCATAATAACCAAGCAAAATGCCAAAAACACCCATAGTTTATTTCCAATCTAATTAATTAATCATCAATTAATTTACCATTATTATAACAACATCCACCTTATAAAAATCTTACACGTATTACCACGTGTCACCATTGCCCCCACCTTACGATCAAAGGCCAACTTAACCATGGTTAATTTTCCTAACCCACACCTCTAGTTAACCCTATATCAAAACCCCCTAACCCCCCAAACTTTCCTCATTTATCGAAGCTCAAATCTTTCTCTCTCTGAAACAACTAACACCTCAACTTTCTCTCTCTAGAGAACCAAAAAAAAACATCTTAAGAGAGTTGAAAAATTAGTTGCTAAAAATAGAAAGTTGTCAACTTTTATCAATCATGGGATTGTCAAGTTTTCCAAGTGCATCAGAAGGTGTGTTACCAATTTTAGTAATGAACACTTTAATTTCAGTTGCAATATTAAAAAAATTGGCAAGGGCATTTTTGGAATTAGTTGGTGCTACAACATGGGTTTCCTCAACTTTTGATGAAAATACAATATCATCAAGTGAATCATCTACTTATAGAAGAAAAAGGGTAAGAGGAATTTCCAACATTAAATTCAAATCTTCCAATTTTACCCTTGTTCATGATGAGGGGCCCACAACAACAAAAACAACAACAATAGTTGAGTGTTGTGTATGTTTGTCAAAGTTTGAGGAGAATGAAGAAGTTAGTGAATTGTCATGTAAACATTTCTTTCATAAGAAATGTTTAGACAAATGGTTTGATAATCATCATAGTACTTGCCCACTTTGTAGATCTATCTATTGAGAATTTGAAGCTAATTCATCTTACCATGGTATTTCAAGGATTGGTTTTTGGTGATTGAGTTTGAGTACACTTTACTCTTTCAATTTAGGATCTTTTTTTTTAGCAAGTCTTATGAAAGACGGGTATATCTGTATTCATTGAAAACGGGTTGGGTTGCCTCTCTCAAAGAGGCAAGTGAGAGGGCAAGACCACTTGCCTTTTTGTGAGAACTAACCCGGCCTGTATTCAATGAAGACGGATATATCCATCTTCAATAAGAATTTGTGTTTTTTTTTTATAATCTTAGATTGTTTATTACAATTGGTTTCATGTTTTAAGCTATGTTATTCCGACTCTTCTAACTTTGAGCCAAGTCGGATACTTCTAAACGAGTCGGAAACGAGTCGGAGTAAGGTAGGTTTTATGTTTGAAGTCTTTTTTGAAGAGGGTTTGAACCCTTCTTTGTTCTTTTATTTTGTTTTCCAGCAAAGTGTATCACTCAAAAGATGTAGGAAGGAAAAAGGAAGAACTTTGTTGTTGTTATTGTAATGGTTTAATGTGTTTTTGTGAAAAAGCACAAAAGAAATAATAAAAAGAAAAAAGAAAAGAATGAAAGGTTTAGAAGCATGTTTGATTTCATTGGTTGTGTATTCATTCAACTTGTGCCAAATGTACTACTAGTGTCTAGTGGCTCTTGATTGCAAATTTGCAATAGTAATGTCTTTGGCTTTTCTCAATTTGGGTATGCAATAGTGATCCACTAGTAACAAAGTCTTATTTGTCTCTTTAGATTTTGGAAACTTATTCAATTCCATGATTTATGATAATAATATTGTAATAATTAGGTGATTAAGTCTTTAATTTCCCGCTTCAACCCTTAATTATGAGGTTAGGCTCAATCCAGGAGTCGTATCGGATCCCTCTGTTCCATTTTCGTGTTCCACTACCTTTATCTTTAATGAAGAGGTACTTAGACATAGGATGGGACACGGAAATGGCACGGTGAATTCGGACTCCTCAATCCTCGACCACGAAATGGAATGAATTTCGCGATCACCTTTTGCGACAACTGAGTGACCGAGGAAGGACTATTCACACCGATTATTCACTGTTATGCGCGGTGTACCAGTTTGCTCAAAATGTCTTAAATTTCTCCTGTTGTTGTTTCTTAATATGGTCATATCCATTTACTTATAAAATAAGTCAAATACCATCTTATATAGATAAACGAGACAAAAATGTATAATTTTCTAGGCGGATATGTCTTTCTTAAACAAGAATTACATAATTCTCGAAGGTCATAGGGATTGGTGGAGAAAACTACAGAAATGGAGCATCAGAAATGGTAGGTGTACAGTAGTTAATTAATCTTTTGGGAAATGAGAAGATCATGTGACAGTTTTAATTGGGTAAAAACATGTGAAGGCTACTATTCTGAGTAGTCTCAATCATTGGTGGCCTTCACAGATATATGGACATGGTTTCTTCATCTAACTATTGACTGAATGACTGCCCATATAATTCTTGTAGATGTTTAATGTTGGTAGCTATACTCCCCATGTTACTCCCCTGACTCTTCACATTATCAATACTCAACATGACAATTCATGATACCGATAATGAACTCGTATCCGATACCTAACAATCCGACACTTACCTAACTCGACAATGTTACTCGGAGCATGTAGTGTGAATGTGTGAGTATCGACGATTTAAAGCCTTATACGATTCCTCGTTGTACGACGGAGTTCTCGTTTTTAAAGTTTGAGTAAGGCGAGTTGATATTTGGCAAAGTGTCGGTATTCGATACTCGTCCAAGTAAGAGAGGGTATACTCTATTACTGTGGTCAGTGGTAGACCTGACAAATGGGTCATTCAGGGCGGGCTGCTACGGGTTGGGTTAATTTCGGGTCAATTTTTGTGTGGGTCAGTTTTCGATCAGGTCACTCCTGGTCAAGTGATTTCGGATCACTTCGAGGCAGGTCATTTTAGGTCTATTGATTTAGGTTTGGGTCACAATTTTTGAGTTACGAGTCAGCCTTCCCAGGTCGGGTCAGTTTTATGACGGCTAATGAGTGGTCCATCCCTATGCCTATGCCTCTTTCGGTGCATATACATTTATGCAAGGTAACAGGGTCTAAAAAAGGGTGCTAAAATGACACATTTTTTGTCTGTGCTGCATTTTATACACAGCAATTAAACAAGTGAAAAAACAATGAACGGTGGCACTACAACAGAGTTAGCAGCAAAGACAGGCGCACCACAAGATAGACTAGACTCCACACGCTTGCTGAACTTTAAGTGTGTTTTGACACAAATTAGCTTATATTCCGAGTAGTAAATCCATGGATGTATTCATGTATAAGACATAATGTCGACTATGTCGTCACACATTTTAATCAACTCTGTCAAAAATCATCGGAAAGTTGCTATCTTTAGACCAAATGACCGATACATCAAAACAAAATGGTGATCGAGAGTGCGGCCACAAATGATATTGTTTGCGTTACGAATTTTTCCCAAAGTGGCTAAGCACATTAAATATGGATCACATATTATTCTTGTCGAAATAAGGTGATACTGAAAGCAGTAGTACTCCCTCCTATTCTTTAGAGATCCCCAATATTCCAGTCTCGGCATATTTATTAGAATTGCCCCATTTCCATTTAGATCATGTTTTTGTTACTAAAATCCTTCTACTTTATTTGTGAGTTCCACCATTCCACTCACAACCATAATCCTTGTGCATAAAGTAAATTGAGCATTTCTAAAGAATCCGAGAGACTAGGGAGTAGTAAAATACCCGACATTCAGGGGCGGGCGTCCTATGCCATGCTCTGATTTTTATTTTGCTCGACGAATTCCTCAGCTGTAAGTCTGTAACACCAGGCATCTTCCTCGAGCCCTTGCTTGCTCAAGTATAGAAGCATCTAGAAAAGCTAATTGTACAAATCAAAGTTAATTGACTAACAATTACAGAGTCAATTGCTGGCCTAACACTTCCACTTTGCTGATTAACTACACCTAATATTATTAGATTAGTTCAGAAACAACACAAAGAAGTTTGGTTGCAAATAACTTTTGGTTAAAAGTTGATGAAAACCCATTTCTGTCACTTTCAGTATGTAATGCTCAAATGTTCAAATTCAAAGACCATCAAGAAAATGTGCTTTTGCTTTAATTTTTTAGGTTTCAACTTTAAAGATTGTACAAAGGTGAGACGGATAAGCCGGAGAGGGCGATACCGCGATAGGTTAATAAACGGTATGAAAATTGAGTCGAGAATTGCAAGACCGTTTTTTTCTATCATAATTAAGGACAGAATTATACTGAACTTTTGGCTCTATACAAGTTCCAGTAGAAATTCAGTAAGTGTGACATTAAAACAATATGCATTAGTCAAGGTCATCAAGTGTTATTAACTTGACTAAAGAACTTGTCTTTGTTCAACAAGAGTACCCCATTAAATAAACCAATACTATAATTTATCTTCCATATAACTGAAAGAACAATGTTTCATTTAAGTCAACATTATCTGTCTTAAGTTTAAAACGAGTCAAGTATCATCTCACTTGTGCATGTAACACAGATCTGACTTGACCCGTTTTAAGTTTAAGATAGATAGTGCCGTCTTAAGGGTTAATTACTAAAATAAAAGATACACGACAATTTTGAATTTTTGAATCATTATAATCACTTATTATTCATGGTCTCGATGTTGACTGTTTATTTAGACTTCAGCTCGAGATCGCTGTCATTTATATTTCATGACCGTTGTTTCAAGTATTCTAGAGAGTTTTGATGACAAAACATACTGTCCAAAATCTAGTAGTTTAAATCATGATGCTAATTTAATTGCAAGAAAAATGCACTTAAGAAGTTTGCTTATGTAGGTAAATGCAAGAAATTCAATAAGAACATTGTTTATTCAATTGATAGTGCAACAATTGTATGACCAAGTCATTAACTCACATCATGATGTATACTTGTTTGAAACATATATGACAAAGAAATCTAATGATGTTTTGTAAACAATAATTAAACATTTGCAAATAGAACATGATTTTTCATATAATAGAGTATCAATCAATTCTCAAAATTAAATTTAACATTGCATAACATATTAACATCTTGGATAGATATTCTTTACGACTTAAACACCGTTATATATTTATATGGGTATATCCGTATATGGGTATCAGTTGTGACAAACCGAAGTTATCCAATTCACCAACAAAAATATTTTACCTACCAGCTTACCATGATTTATCTTCGCTATAAAACTCATATATTGATCTTACAAGAGATTACCTTAACGAGATAAACATGTACTATTGGTAGACTAGTCGCAATAGAATAAAAAAGAAACCGCAGGTCTTCCTTTAGAAGGGTCAGTTTTGTCTAAAACAAGAAGAGATTGTCATTTGAAGCGACAACTATCGGATTCAAGACATTATTCAACTGATTTAATTTACCACTTCTAAGATTACAATTACTAAATGCTATAAGGGAATATTAATCAACATCTTGATGTATTGCAGATCCAAGCAACAAAGACAGAATGGATAGAAACATTAGTATACAACTAAAACGGAAGTTAATGTAACCCCATAAATAGCCTATATTAATAGCTACAAGCGTACGATATGGTGTTAAAATATACTACCCCTTTCGTCTTAATCATTTGTCGTCCTATTTTTTTTTAGTGTCTAAGTCATTTGTGGTCATTTCTATAGTAGAAAGGTTTCCAGTGAGTGATTTCCTCAATGAGACTATTGTCCAGTTGACATTCACAAAGTAGAATCACAAATGGTCCCATAATCTTTTCGCGGTCTTTGTGCTAAAATAAAATGACAACAAATAAGCGGGCACAAATTCTTATTTCAGACCGAGCTATCCGTCTTAAGCTTAAGACGGATACCATATTCTCTCACAAAATACCCATCAAGGGTGAGTGGAGAGCACATGGGGGGAGCCCACCTTGTCCCCTCTACCCATTTCCTCTCACAAAATACCCGTTGTAAGATTCGACCCATCTTAAGCAAGACCTACTGATAAGCGGGATGGAGTGAGTATGTAACAGCTATGACTAAATTGGCATAGAGTATCCATTAATTTTACATATAAGCTTGCACCGTATCTTATGGACTATGGAAAATAATACAGTTTATAAGTCCAAAGATATTTTATCCCAAAAACAGGGGTTTGGGCCGCATGGCCCACATCTACGAGATACGAGTTAGCCCAGTTCGTAAGCCCAATAATACTTCATTCCCTATATGGGCCCATATTTTGCGATACATCATACATGAGCCTTAAAGCTAAACGTGGCGGTTATTATTTATCTTAAATTTAAGACGTCTTAAATATTATCACTATTATAATGATAATAAAGACAAAAGTTTTAGTACTTTATACCTAACAAGTGAAATAATTTGGTATATATTTGATCTGTTTTATTCGTCCTAAATGAGAATTTGTATCATAAAAATATTTCGTAATTAATTAAAAAAACTTGTTTATTCCTTTCAATTGCGAAAAAATAACACACCAACAATTCAAATAACACATTTCTCACGACCCAAATTCGGGAAAAGCCCCACCGAATCAACTTTACTTTCACTATTTACACATTTTATTTTACTAATTTACCGTATGCATAAAAATTATCATTTACTAGAGTTCATGGACCATTTGCCAAAGTTAAACTTTTGATGTTTTTTTCTTATATATTCCTCTGCTTTAGCATCAACATCTTCGTACACCTTATCAACCACCTTCGTACCACCATGATCGTGGTTTTGCTTCGTTTCGATCTTGTGATCGACGTTCTTCTTCTTCTTCTTCGTCTTCTTCATCGGCGACAACACATGAGTAAAATACACGTCGTACTCATCTAATAAACTTTCCGTTCTTACAACTTTGTTTGATCTATAAGACGACATTTTTATTTAGTTTTTCGATATACTTATTAGTTGAACTAATGTATTTGTTCGAATTTCGTTGAAGAATGAAATTAAATCACATTGGACCTCCTATATATATACATGTTATTTAGTTGAATTAATTCATTATTTTATGGCTTCTAGAATTGTTTAGAAATTTAAATTAGGCACGTTTTTTATTTTCTCTAGGTGATATATACGACCCCTTTTTATCCGTTATTATATTAAACATATAAATTAAAGTTACAAAAGTGAATTTGTGATGTTGAATATATAACGAATTTTGAAAAAACGAAAGCAAATTGCTGCCTAATTAACGGGAAATACATGATACATGCATACACGTTAGTACTTAAAAGATAAAGCATATGCATGCATGATGTATTATAACTACATCTACATGTAAATATGTAATAAACAATGGTACGTGTATAAGATTCGATTCTATCAATATGTTAATGTGTTTATGTGTAAGATACTGTTCCTTTATGTTCAACTAAATTGGCCGGCTAGATAGTAACGTAGGACTTGCTTGTAATCTGGTAGATTTAAGCTATTTATAATGAATTAGTGTAGATCTCGTGCTGCTGCACGGTATTTTAGATTTTATCGTTATTTAGAGAATTTTAATTCTTGGTTTTGGGTAATATTGCGTGAGATGATATTGCAATGTGAAACGTTTACCTTGCCAGACGGTCAAAACGTGTAAAAGGCAACTCATTCATGTATTTATTTTTTCATGTATATATATTTTGAAATCGTCCCGAGTGACTCGACCCGACAGAACCCTACCTAGAATTCTGCAAACCTAAACTGAACTGAAGCGAAGATGACCCGAAACCCGATAGACAATTACATGAAACCGACCCGAACAGATATGAATTTTGCCCGCTATTGACCTGATTCAGCTGATGACTAGATAATTATTAAACTTAACATTAATCAAAGAGAAAGCAATTTAATGTTTCGTTTGATACGTTTGACTAAATAATGACGTAAAACGATAAAATAACTAAATCCGATAATCCAACCCGATAATGACCCAACCCGAACACGACTCGAGTTGAACTCTATACTGATCCGACCCAACTCAAACCCAACCCAAATGACCAACCCAAATGACCATATTGCTACCTCTACCCTTTTGGTTGTGTTGCACTATCATATACTAAATGATACGAGTACATTACTTTATAAACGTAGTTATATTACTGCATGCGTAAAGGTTTTTTGTATATACATCCCATCTCCTTAAGTCATAATTTCCTTTTAAGGCATGTCAAAAATTTACTCCGTATTATTGCAGTATCGTATAAGGAGATATATCAATTTAACGAAATATCGTTGTAGTAAATGAAGATCCAATACATTCCTAAAACACTATAAAACCCTAAGTTATGAACTTAATCTAATGCAATAACAATTTAATTAAATCAAACACACCATGATCGGAGAAGAAATCTTAGCGATTCTCGACTATAAAGGGTCACTGAAAAGATCGACAAATAGCCGTCTTCTTTTCCCTACGGCCGAATTTGAATTAAAAATACTCCCTCTATTAAATTCCGAACAGCGTTCATTATGGTCTACACAGCGACTAGTATCTCTCAAGGCGCGAGACGCGAGTAACTCGGAGTTTCGAGACGTGAGCATGTCCTTCAAAGCTGATGATAAAGTTGATCGTCGTTATTGCATGCTTGGTGAAGGAGGGAAATGGCGGGACTATGTTAAACTTAAGTTACTTGTAAAACATGATATTGTTGGTCTCAAATATGATGACGATGCACATCATCTTATTCTTACTTATTATCCTCCTCGTTTGGGACTCGGACCTACGGGTCGTTATTATTAATCATTTTCGTAATATTAGAATATATACCATATAATATGATAGGAGTATATTATTATCTTACAAAATAAGTTATATTATCATAGATATAGGGTTGAGTTAGTATTATAATAAATACGGTCTTATGTATTTGTAAAAGAAATAAACACAACACAATTATCAATTATATATGAAATTTATATACGGAAAATTCTCACGGTACCCCCCAAGTTTGACATTTTTTTTCGAAATACCCAAACTTTTTACCCGAAAATCTTTGAGTGGCCATAACTCGGGTTTACAAACTCGACAATTTGTTTTTTTCAAATTGTTCATCTTTCCGAGAGGAACGATTTGAAAAACAAAATAGCGAGTTTTGAACTCGAGACCAAGAGATATTGCCACTGAAAGTTTGTTCGGTAAAAAAAACTGACATACAAAAACTCCTAACCACGGAATCCAAATACGACTAATTTTTTTTGCAAATCGTAGCTCTAAGAAAGATGAACAATTTGAAGAAAAAAATCGTCATTTTCCGAGTTTGTAAACCCGAGTTATGGTCACTCAAAGTTTTTCGGTTAAAAATTTTGGGTATTTCAGGCAAAACATTAAAGTTGGAGGATACCGTGGGAATTTTCCGATTTATATAGGAAATACTCAAGTAATTTCTATGTTTGATTTGTTATTTTTTATAGTTGGCTTTATATATGGTTGTGATCTGATGAGGAAACCTAAATATTTGAGTATTGAGAACTTTTTCTAATAACACATTTTCTTCTATATATAACCGGGACGGACGGAGTATATAACAGTAGCATGAGGTAGAAAAAAGAAAAGAAAAGTTACTACAATTAAAACTTCCTTTAAGTTAATTTTTTTTGTGTCTACTATTACTATCATAAATAATTTTGTATAATTACATGCACAACTAATATACAACATTAATAACTAAGTTAGATGTGAAATATAATTCAAATGCATATTAACATTATAACAAAAACTGTCCAATAAAAACATCATTGGACGATTACAAACTATTAAAAGATGTTTTCACTCTCCCGGTCAATTAACAAAATTTCATTTTTATTATTTACAAAATTTAAATTGAAAGAAACTGAAGTAGTTTGCATGACTCCCTCCATCCCGGTCGATTAACAAAAACTGTCCATTAAAAACATCATTGGACCCCTTTATTGTTGATTGTTTCTTCACTCTATAAGTACATTAATTAAAACCGATCCATCATGGTGTCATCTTTTTTATTAAAGTCATAATATTTAATATGAACTTAACTTTTATTAAAAACCGAAACACATAGGCCACTCAAATATTAATAAATATTCTAATCTGCAACTTCCCCGGTAAACTACGGCGACATTTCCTGAACTACTCATCCCAATTTCCGACGCATGTTTGCCTCTCTACCCAGGGTCGGCTATTAGGGTGTGCGGGCCGTGCAGTTGCAGTAGTGTTGCACAGGGCACCCGAAATATTGGGGCCTAATTCTTGTCTTGCGCTGGTTATATATATGTATTGACGGAATTAAAATTATTGTTTTGTTGATGGCGTAGTGGTACTGCACTCACTAATTCATGCAAAAGACACGGGATCGGGACTTGGTGTTAACATTTTTCATACTTTTTAAATTGTTGGGCTCACTGGACGCTTTCCATGTTATATATAAGCATTTTTATGCTACAAGAAAATATAATTTTCTTTCAACATTGTGAAGTTTGATCACTTGACTTGAATTATGGTAAAAGGAATAGTTTTCTACGAAGTATTATAGTTTCTACTCCCTCCTATTCTCAATATTCCTCCCTTTTGATATTTGCACAAGGATTAAGGGTAGGAATAAAAAACAATATAGTACACTAGTGGACCTAAGTAATTGTAGAGAAGGTGTTAAAATTAGTACATTAGTGGGTTTATTATATTAATATAGTACACTAGTGGGTTTATTATATTAATAAAAGATAGGCCGAAAATAGAAATAGGGAAGAAAACCTGAATGGACCGAAAAGGAAATAGGGAAGAATATTGAGAATAGGAGGGAGTATTATTTAACTATTTATTTTGATAGTAAAAAAATAAAAGAGATACCAATTTATTTTGGAAAATGAGATAGCACACCCGAAAAAAGTGCAAAACTTAAACATTCGTTCTTATCGTTCTTATTACTATAAGTATCCAAAATGGCTTGATATGGGCCCTTTTAATGGGATAACAAAACAACACATAGCACATAGCGTTTATCTTTACTTTTGGCACAATTATTAAGGAAATTGTAGGAAACCACTTGTGTTGGTGCGACAAGTAGACAATAGTCCTATTGATATTTGAAATTAATTATAGAAAACATTTTCAATATAAAAATGTAAACAAATAGATAAGACACCTTAAAATAGAAATGGTATATGACAGAATAGAAGTGTAAAAGGAAAATTGGAAGATGTTAGTATGTGACGGAATAGAGTACATTCTTAGTTTTAAACTTTGTACATTAATGATTGATGTTTTAATCAACCTTGCAACAGTAATACGTTCACATCCATATTGAAAGCACTATAAAAAATACTTCCTCCATTCAACTCCACTCTACGAAATTTTTTTTTCACGTTTGTCGAGACGTGTTTTACGCGGTAAATATCGTTAGCTACGTGTTTGCAAAAATTAGAAAAGTTGGATATTAATAATGTACTCGTAAAGACGAATCAAACAAGATCACACATGAATATATTCACTTATATATTGAGAGAAAGTTGCAATTAGATGCCGACTCATGAATAGTGTGCAAAAATGAAAGTGGTAGAGTAGAGTTGAATGGAGGAATTACACGTTAGTTACTAACCTGATGTAGACAGTAGCTTTATCCACAACCAGAATTGCATCATCATCAAGCAAGCTCTCCAAAAACAGACGAATTTTGGGAGAAAGTGTGAGAAAATGGCATATGTCATCATGACGCAAACCACGACTTCTTAAGGGGGTGTTTGGTTGGTTTTCTTGGAATGGATTGGAATGGATTTGCTCCATTCCAATGTTTGGTTGGGCTATTTTGGAATGGAGTTAGAACCCCTGGGGTATCTAACTCCATTCCAACCCCATAGAATCTCATACCCACCTTCTCCCCTTGGTATCAAACTCCATCCCCCCTTTTATAAAATTAGGATGAACCAAACAACTTTAGGTAGGAATTGATTTGGAATCTCATACCTCTATGGAGTCATATTCCAATCCATTCCATTCCAACATCTTGAACCAAACGACCCCAAATTCTCTCTCATTTCATTTACAGGTTGAGAGCGGGGTATTGGATTTGATTGGGTTGGATTAAAGGAAAGAATCGAGAGGTAGAATGCTGTGGCAAAAGCAGTTTTTTGAAGGGTGTGAGGAGAATTAGAAGAAGGGGTTAGAAAAGTGGATGGAAATGATCCAATGGAACCATCCGATTCCGAGACGCTTTCAATGTTTTCGCGGTAGACCGCAAACGGGCTCAATCTTGAATGAGTTCGCCGAATGATGAGTGGCCCGGAATCGCCTGTAAAGTGTAACACGGTCTACAGTGATCAGCACTCACAATCTTTTTTCTAATTAACTTAACACCATAAAATTGAAATATATTGATATAGTTACCAGTAGATGATCCAATGGAACCATCCGACTCCGAGCCACTTTCAATGTTTTCGCTGTACATCGCAAACGGGCTCAGCCTCGGATGAGTTCGCCGAATGCTGAGTAGCCCTCAAAGTGTAACACAGTATACAGTGATTAGCACTCGCAATCTTTTTTCTATTAACTTAACAACAGAAAAATGAAATATACTAATATAGTTACCAGTAGATGATTCAATGGAACCATCCGATTCCGAGCCGCTTTCAATGTTTTCGCTGTAGACCGCAAACGGGCTCAGCCTCGGATGAGTTCGGCGAATGCTGAGTAGCCCTCAAAGTGTAACACAGTCTACAATGATCAGTACTCGCAATCTTTTCACTATTAACTCAACACCAGAAAAATGAAATATACTAATATAGTTACCAGTAGAGGATCTAGTGGAACCATCCGATTCCAAGCCGCTTTCAATGTTTTCGCTGAAGACCGCAAACGGGCTCAACCTAGATGTAGATATCTTCTTTTTCCTCGGGCAAAAATGCATTATCACCAAGCAAATTATCAAGAAAAGTTTTGGGAGAAAGAATAAGAAAATTGCATATGTTTTCATGACTCAAACCACAACCCCTTAAATTCTTTCCCATATCATCCACAAATTGCACGCAGGGCAAAAGTTGTGGCAAAAGCTGTATGTGGCAAAAGCTGTTTTTTGAAGAGTGAGAGGTGAGTAAGAAGAAGAGGTTAGAAAAATGTCCGGGGAGGATGGAAAAGCCAAAGTAGTCGGAATATTCTCTCTAATTTCATTCACAAACTGAGGGAGGGATATGGGATTTGACTGGTTTGGGGGAGAAGAAAGAGTTGAATCGAAGAAATCCGTGGCAAAAGCTGTTTTTTAGCTAATTACTATAATTATCACTTGAAGTATACTACTTTGAGTATAATCACATTAGCATGAGTATATATAGGTGGTGTTGTTTGGTCACATTATTAATTTTTTAAATAGAAGTTTAATACATATGCATTTTGGCATTATTAACACATACGAGTAAAATATAACTAAAACATAATATGCTCGTAGGGTATTTGTCGGCTACAAATATACTCGTAGGTAGCTTGGCCTATTTTTAGAAGTTTTTTTGTAAAATAAAAAATTGAAATTAAGTTTGAATACCATGTTTCAGAAAGTCAAAAAGTATTTTCAAAAAGTAAAAAAATGCAATAACTACCCACTAGGAGTAGAAGTAACAAATAGGTGCATGTGCTTCTAATTCTACTTGTACTTTAATTTAATAAGACTCTTTCACATATCAAAAATTCAAAATAAACCGTTTTTCTACAACTTTGGACAAACAGTCACGATTTGTTTTAGGAGTAGCTTATAAAAAAACTTTTTTAAAAATCAGAAACTATTTTATATATGCAAGACCAAACACCTACATAAAGTCATAATATTTAGGGGGATGTATAAAAAATTATGAATCTATCCAATTAAATTAACTAGATATCATTTGTTGGTCGACCTTTCGCTAAAGTGAGGTTGAGACCGAACATGTATGAAAAAAATATACGTAATTTTAAATCCAGATCATAAATATCGCTATTGAGTGCGAGAACAATTTTTGCTATATATACGGAGTGTGACAACCCTCGCGAATGCGGAAAGATAAAACATACAAGCATGTGAGTTATATAGCGGAAATATGAAGTTTTAAAAACTTTTGTACATGCAAGGAAAGAATACGAGGAGTGTCATATATTACAAACTAAAGTACGAATTATACTACATCAAGAGACGAAGTCTCTCCAAAAGGTTAACAAGTAAAAGTGATCTTACAAAATAGATGGGGTATTTTCGAAATAAATGGGGTATTTTCGAAATAGATGGGGTATTTTTCTAATCGATTTAGCAACTAGTTAAACAACGTCTAGAGGTGTTTCACTCAGGGACAACGCCCGCTAGCTCACACCCGAACCCAAAATAGCATAAGCAAAAAGCCATCCATGCAAGCAACCTGTTCATTCATGAAAAACATGAACGTCACAATCAGTGGGGAGTAACTCCGGGTTTTTCCCAGCCATATCACATCAAACGTACATATAAGGAAATACAAAAGTTAAATCATGCATATATAGATACACATGTGAGTTATAATAAGAATAGATAGGCAATCCAATATATAATGATAAGATCATGTGGAAATCAAATCCGAAACCATCATGTTATTCAAAGACTCGGGGAAGACACTCTTAGGCAACCGAATACGCTCACTAGGGCTTGCATCTCACCGTTAGCGGTATAAGTTTGATAAGATTGAGACTCGACCGACAAACCAAGTCAAGTCATGCAATGATCACAACAAATCCAACATATTATCATCCATTCACGAACCAAGACATTGACGGTGCCCAATCATGCAATGACCATGAATAATATCATGAAATCACGCAATCAAAGACGACGGTGCCCAATCATGCAATGACCATGAATAACATCATGGAATCACGCATTCAAAGACGACGACATCTCTCACGGTAAATGAAACGCACTAGCATCGTGTACAAGGCAAGTATGATTATGGGCATCCACGGGAGTAAAACCTTCCCTGAACGTATACACGATTCAATCCATTTCGTATATGTAGACTAATTTCCTCCTGGTAGGAACGATAATTAAACGGCTCCTAATCAAAACCTGGTCAGATTCTCGGAATCACATTTTCCGATTCGACATGCGATCACGTTTCGCATCCAAGACTCGGTCAATCAATAGACGCCGAGTACCCACATTCTCGGTAGATCAATTCACGAAAGAGGCGGAAAAGAGTTCAAGCCTCATAACATGCGGTACGCTACATGCAAATAACACCACCTCGCAAGTACACAACATTTGACGGCCGGGTCGATCAACGCAAAGCGTTCGCCTCCCAACAACGTCGTCGTATGCCCACTAACACATGCAATTAAGCAGTAGGATACATCTCCGTTCCGACATTCCAGCCTTACGAACGTGGAGGTAGCCAAGGGAATGAGAGTACAAAGCACAAGACAAAATAGTGCTCAAACCGTATCATTTGTAAAAACGACTCAAAGTAGGACGTACCACAAACCGTCACAAAACATGTGAATAGGGAAATATATAAACTTAACTATGATAAAAATGAATCAATACATGATACATAAGCATTAGAACAAGTTTGTGAAGCATAACGAATAAAAACATAGATCACCCCTCCAAAACAACAAGTTTGGGAAACTAACTAAAACAAGGGTCCAATACAAACTGTCATAAACAGAGTTCTAGACATGCAAATACATAAATTCCAAGTCGAGGTGATAGCTTATTCTCTTACGGTTCCAACGAATGGTCACAAGCCTAAAACAAGCAAGTAACGAAGGAGATATGATCATTCTACGAAAAAGGGTCGGTGCAGTGAAACTGCACAAGTCCACCCGAGAACAACAAACACCATTTCTAGCATTTCCAATTTTCCTAATTCACTTCTATCAACTATCAACAATCAATATTCATCATCAACCATCATCAAATAACAACAATCATCATCCATAACATAATTCCTAAACTTACTAATCGTATTCTAATACGATTTCTAGCATATAAAGCATGTAAAACACGTAAATGATATCGAGTAACCCTTCACCGTTACCTTTTCGCGTCTTTAATCGATTTCTAAACCTTCCTAGTCTCCACTTACATACAATTAGATAATAAAAGATGAATATCATTCACCTTGAGAAAGACGGATAATTTAAAAAGCGAGAAAGACGGTAATTTTATTACCAATACGGATAGAGGAAGCTAAGAGGGGAAGAATAAGACGAACTTACGCGAATTTGAGCGAGTAACGAAGGAGTAGTGACGATTTGAAGACGGGTCAAAAATGGAGGCTAGGTTTCTTTGGTTTCTTAGTGAGGAAGAAGAAATATATGAGTTGTGAGAAATGAATTAGGTTTAGGGTGAGGAAGGGAGTATATGAAGGAGAAAGTCAACGAAAGTCAAAGACGGCTCAAAAGTCAAGAAAAGTCAAAGACGACTTAAAAGTCAAGAAAAGTCAAAGACGACTCAAAAGTCAAGAAAAGTCAAAGACGACTCAAAGCAAGAAAAGTCAAAGACGACTCAAAAGTCAAGAAAAGTCAAAGTCGCCTTAAGACGGGATTCACATGGAAATCTCGCGGAAATTCCAAATATGAACTCGGAAATTCTAAATTCGACTCGAAAAATTAAATTTACGATTAAAACTAAAATTCGCTGAAAAGTATCCGTAAAATATTTTCACAATAAAAATAGGGTACATTTCCGGGTGTTACACGGAGTAACTTGTCCAGTGAGTCTTGATGTATATATTTTGGTATTAACAAGTGAGATTGAGACCGAACATGTATGAAAAAAATCGAAAGGTTGTCATTTCTTTTGAAATGATCGATTCCTCAATTTAATGTTATGTTTTTGGACACCATGGTATACATGTTCTAATAATTCCTTGAATCGATTCCTAAGTTTAGTTGTTACTCGAGTGACAATGCCTTGGAATAATGTCTTGCATCTGCTTTCTGTCTAGGGCCTGTTTTGGGCGTTTTTAGGTTTTCTGTATTAGGTTTTAGAGAGATATGTATACAAACTCTCTAAGCCATCCTAGCAGTTATGCATATCATAATAATCTAAGTTCTGAATCTGAAAACTCTGTAAACATTAATAAAACTCTCCTCCCTTTTGCTCTACTGTGGAAGTAGCTAACACACCGTTAGTGAAGCACGTAAATCTGTGCGTTATTGTTCTTTATTTTTTCTTTCTCGTTTCTGTTATAACAGTATAAAAAGCGTAAATTTCATGTCTTTAAGTGAGATTGATATAACCGGAGTAATCAAACTAAGTGAAAAATTAAAATCAATTTCTAATTAGCTAATCCTTGAAATGTACTTCGTAATGTAATTTTTTTTAAAGTTCATCTCCAATTCTTAGTTTTGGAGAGATGTATTGATTATTAATCGGTTTTTCTAATATGTGCTTGGTGGGGACGTGCTTTATATAATCTATTCAACTATTCAAGGATCTAGCGGCTTGATTTGTGGAAGCGCTAAATTAATAATGTCGATAAATATTTTCCCGTTGTCTTTTATTTTATTTATTTTTTTTTTACCTTTTTTTATTTTTTATAAGGATATTTTAATCAAAGATAAATAAAAACGATTGAAATAGCTATGTCTTCATCAGGATGGAATTATTCGATGTATTGTACTCCATAGTCACTCAGTAAGTAGATTACACATCTGAGATAATACCACCAGTTGTGTAATTTTTGAATTTTATGAAAAAAGTTTTGAGTTTTACTTTAAAGATTATGAGTTATACTATGAAATTTTTGAATTAATTTACTTAAAAATTAAGTTCAAAAAAACATAATATAACTCAAAAACATTACATATAAACTCAATTAATTTGAGTTTTTATGGCAAAAAATTAAAAGGTGGTCCATAAACATTAAAAAGCTTAGAAAAAGTACACATTAACTCAAAAATAACTTAAATTTGAGGTAGTAAATCTGATATATATTCCTTTTTGTGATAGTCGATCACCGGCGCGGTCATGCATGGAGAACAAGTATAAACAATCGTTTACATAATGACAAATAAGTTATACAATATGAATAGGGAATAATAATGCATAAATTCTTAAAATTTAATAAATTTAAGTTGGACGTGAATTCTTATACTGTCTATCCAATATATATCGTCACTTTATGCTCAAGATCCTTGTGTTTCTTTTTAATGAAAACCTCCGCTTCGCAATCAACGTCACCGTCGCAACATTCTTTCTTATAACCACCGTTGTTGGCCGCGTAATCCGCCTTGTGACCGCCGCTTGGACGATGTTGCACCATTTTGGTCGTTTTGGATGAATATAAGTATGAGAAATAACTATCTTGTTCATCTATGCTATGAGGGTTGTTGCCATAATTATTGTTTTGTGGTTTCTTCATTTTTTTCACTTGATTTCGGTAAAATAATTTGGAATTGTTGTATGTGTTTTTAATTGAGATGTTATCTTGTAAATGGATATTATGGAATACAATTTTGGCTAATATTTATAGAGTTCTATAGTAGAAATATGTCTTTTTCGCTTTTAGTTGTTTGAACTTTGAAGGAATCTGATACCTTAGGCTTTTGAAATTTGCATAAAATACTCTAAGATGGCCGATTTAATCAAACTTGTCTGGCTAATATTCCTTCAATTTTTGCTGCTAAGATTTATTAGTCTTGTTTAATAATTTGGATTAATCGTCGGTCGTCACACAATTTAGTCTATGTATTACGTGTCACATCCTCCTATATATAAAAGCTGAGTCTTTTATAGGATTCTGATTGGCTCCTAATTTCTAGGTAAGAAAAAGAAATTGTTTTCTCATACTGATATAGAGGCCCTACCACTTCAATATCTTAATTAACACAAATTCTTATTTAAGACGGAGGTATCCGTCTTAAACTTAAGACGGATACCATATTCTCTCACAAAATACCCATCAAGGGTGAGTGGAGAGCACATGGGGGGTGTCCACCTTGTCCCCTCTACCCATTTCCTCTCACAAAATACCCGTTGCAAGATCCGACCCGTCTTAAGCAAGACCTACTGCTTAATTAATTGATCTCATGCTTTTACTCCAAACACCAAGAGACCTAATTCAGAACATGTTTGGCCTAACTCTCTAGAAACAATTTCTATTTTTGAAAATAAGATTTTTGTAAGCTACTTCTTGAAAAAATAGTATGTGTTTGGCTACTATTTTACACGACTATTTCTCAAAAGAAGCTTTTTCTACCTAAGAAAATGCAAAAAAAACGTGATATACTTATGTATGAGTTATGAAACTATCTAAATTATTACAAATTGTACTTTTGTTAGCGTGTTACTTCCTCCATTCAACTCCACTCTACCACTTTTTTTTTTGTACACTATTAACAAGCGATCATATAATTGCATTTTTCTCTCAATATATAAGTAAAAAATATATTCATGTGTGATCTTGTTTGATTCGTCTTTACGAGTACATTATTAATATCTAACTTTTATAATTTTTGCATACACGTAGCTAACGATATTTACCGTGTAAAACCCGTCTCGGCAAATGTGAAAAAAAAAAAATTGGTAGAGTGGAGTTGAATGGAGGAAGTATATTGTAATTATAATCAAGTATTAATTCGTGCAGTTATATCCGCATGAGCTAAATTTCATAAAATGTAAATGGGTATTTTTTTCATTATATGTGAGTTCACGCCAATTACTTTCACCACTACGGGTTCATAAAATATATGTATCGTATATAAAATATTTAGACTAAGGAATACATGTTTTTAAATTCTAAACCATCTAGCTCCGGAATCCAATAATAATGCATGCTATTATGCAATACGACCCGTGCATTTTTTGCACGGGTTTAAAACTAGTACATCGTATTTACAAAGATGAGACCGACTCTCTCATAAAAATAGCTCATAGGAGGATGCACGGAATTTATGTCAGACAATCTCATTTAAAAATTAGGAATATAGCATAATTATTTCCGTTAAAAAACGACTGGTTTATATTGAATTTCGATAACATCTCATAACAAATACTTTCCACGATATAATTAATTAATGAGCTTCATTTGTTGAAGATGAGGTGGAATATTCATGGAGATTAAATGGATAAATTTTGTGTATATACTCTTTGTAGGAGTGTACGCGTAAAATTTGACTAAGTTTTGCATGAAGTGATCTATTTAATTTCACCGACCAACTTCTATCACGTAGATTCGCCCATGGAATTTGTTGTCAATAATTTCTTTTTCTAAACTTTTGGTGGTCTATTAAATGGATATACTTTTTTCTAAACTTTTGGTGGTCGATTTTGACGTTCTAGACTTCTAGACCTTATAAATTTTGTTATAAAAACTCCATGAATTTTGCATAATATGATACTCCCCCGTCCCGGTCATTTGTTTACCATTTCTATATTAAGGTGTCTCAATCATTTGTTTACCTTTCTATAATAGGAAGATAATCTATGAGTAATGTGATCATTCAATGGGACAATTGTCCACTTGTCATCCACCTAGTATAACCACAAATGATCCCCTCCCATTTTCTTAATAATTGTGCCAAAAACAAAGGTAAACAAATGACCGGGACGAAGGGAGTATATATCAACACAAATTCTCATTTCAAACAGGTCAAGCCCCTACACTTGCCCCACTTGCTTTTTTGTGAGGAGCTTGACCCGTCTAAAACTTTTAAACGGATCACCCCGTCTGAAGCAAGACATGCTGATATATCAACTCGAGTCAAAGCAAAAAAAATATTACTCCGTATTCTATTAAGGGTGTCACATAAATTTGGGGCAGTTATAACATTAAGGGACAATTATGCAACTTATTAGTTAGTTAGTTCTAAAAGGGAATTGAATTATCTATGGAGTTTTTTTTTTTTTTTTAGGTTTTTTCAGTGCAATATTACATCAAAAAGTTACATTATAATTAACAATTCTAACCAAAGTTATGATAAAAAGTACGTACAATTTATAGCTTATTTGAATATATTAACGATTAGCAACAATAACCACCCTACATCGTCCTTCGTATCATATGATCGACTTACATAAGACTAACCTGTAACAACCCGAAAAGTACCCAATTTGCTTAAGCAATAGCTTATGGATACTTTTCAGTAGAACTTAAGTTTTTAATATAGGAATGTTTGTTCCGAGTCGTATTTCGAAATTCCGCGTTCGTATTTGGAATTTTTGAGAGATTTCATGAAAAGACCGTTTTTGGTCATCTTTGACTTTTCTTGACTTTTAAACCGTCTTTGACTTTTTCTTGACTTTTTAAAGTCGTCATTGACTTTTTCTTGACTTTTAAGTCGTCCTAAACTTTTCTGGACTTTTAAGTCATCTTCGACTTTTCTCGACTTTTCAGTCAACTTTGACTTTCGTTGACTTTTCCCGACTCGTCTCATAATTTTGAAGACCGAAATTTTATTTAAAAAAATAATATTTTTGATTTATTTTTATTTAGATTTATTAAGATTTATCATAATTTAATATAATTATTTTGAATTTATTCGGAATTTAAAGAATAACGTTTACGGTTTTAACCGAACGTCATTTAACTATTCCCGACGCATCGTAATGCGCGCAACAAAATCGAAACTCGACTTTGGCATGAGTCACACGTTGATGTCATCGCTTTCCACTCACCATTAGATGTTTTATTTATTTTGATTAAAATAATCAAAATATCTAGATATTTACTTACTTTATCGATCCGTCACCGAAGATTACGCAAATCGAGCAAAAACAGACCGAATCCTCACCATATCACACGGCTACTTGAGTGCTCTAATAGATCTTGATATTTTAATTTCTTTTGATTAATATATCATAATATCTAGATATTATTTTACTTTATCGATCAGTTAACGAAAACTACGCAAAACGCTCGAAATCGGACCCGACAAGCTCAACATCACACGGCTCCCTTACCTCTCTTAAGTCTTGATATTTTCATTATTTTTCATTTTAATATCATAATATCTTGATATTTACTTTATCGTAAATTATATTTAATCGTTTACCGTAAAATAATTATTTAACGCGAGTCAATTACGTAACAACAATTTCAAAACTCGACATCTTTATTTGGCCTATATCACACGGCTCAACCCACTCTCCACTCACCAACAACTTTTCATTTTTACAACAACTCAAATAAAGATCAAAACATCCCTTTATTTAATCGTTCTTCGTGTTCTTCGTCGTTCATCAATCGTTCTTCATCGTTCTTGAGCAAAACCTCCATAAATCCTTCATTTCTTAATTAAATCCTTCCTAATTTATATTTCTAGGATCTCCTCTTCGCTCTCCATCTTCTAGTACGTTTTAAATTCAATTCCGTCAAGATCGTTTTCAACGCTTTAATTATGAGAAATTTAGTTTAAGTTCTAATAATTGTTTTTCTTGTTATTTCTTATAGGGGAAGAGTTTGAAGACGAATTTGGGGACTCTTATATTTTGGGTGAAGACTAGTAGAAGGGTTTTCTTAATTATTACTTCTTATTATTTTGTGCTAAGTGGGTTTGCTAGCTAAGGTAACGATTCCGATTTACTCGACGAATTAATGTCACATAGGTTTTAGTTTATGTTCATGTTATGGTTATTTAGGATTTGAGTTAGTAATATAGCCTTTAGTTTTATTTATTTGGATTTTGGTTCATCTTTATTTTTGGTTCATGTTTTTTATGATTTATGGATTTTTAGTTAGTAATATGTTAAGTAGTAATTATTATGTTGTTTTATGATTTTTGATGATTTTTATGTTGTATGGAATTTTTATGATGTTTTAGGATTCATGATGATTTTTAAGTTGTATGGAATTTTTATGTTGTTTTAGTGTTCTTGATGAATTTTGAGGATTTTAATAAGTTATGATTTTTATGTTGTTTAGGAAATTTTAATATGTTAAGTGTTCTTGATGATTTTGGGATGAATTATTTTTAATCATGATTTTTGTATGATGGTGGTTAAAATAGTTGTTTGATGATTAAAACATGTTGGAAATATTTTGATGGATGTTGTTGTTTGGGAACCGTGTAGAGGGGAGGTGACCCGGACCAACCAGACCGGTCCAGGCCGGTTCAGACCCGGTCTGGGTTGGTCCATGGTGGGTCCGGGTCTTGGTCTTTGGGTTGTGTCGATGTTTGATTGTTTAATTGTTGTTTTGACGGGTTTTAAATATGTTAAGCATGCGGGAAAATATTAGGAAGCGGTTTTAGAATTTTTAGGCAAAACAACCATTTTTGGCCAAATCAGGCCGTGGGGCCCAGTCAGGCCCGTGTCCAGGTCAGCCCAATTCAGCCCGTGGGTCCCACTTTGGGACTTGTGACGGTTTTTGAGTTTAGTGTTAATTTATCGTGTTTTGTAATTTTAGCAAGTGGGAAATGTTAATAAGTAAAATATTTAATTAAAAAGGTTTTTCATAAAATTATTATTTCTCACATGTTAGAAATTATAAGACAAGATTTTAGTTTAATTGGATAGCCTTTAAGTCAAGCGGGGTTACGTAAGATTTATTAATTCACATGTTAAATGTTTCAATAAATAACATGTAATGAATATGTTGATTTTTATGTCTATGTCTATGTGATAAAGACTCTGTTTCTAGCCGGTTTGATCCAACGGGTTTGGTCAAACTAAGATCTAGTCAGCCCCGATTTTACTGATGACCCGTCGCGGGACTCGGGTCGGGGATTTGTCTTCAAGAAAGTTTGTATTAATACTGAATTACCTTATAGATATGAGGCGATATGATATTTGATTATTATTGATATGCACTTAGTCACATGATAGGATGTTTTTCCCGTGACTTTTTTATTATATGGTTGGTGTCGTGTTGACTAAGTACCCATAGAGAATTATGAGGATATGGCGTCTTGACCATTCTAATTCTAAATGAGTAGCTTGGACCATGACATTGATAGGCCGTACTATCTTTAACGAGCATATGGAGTTCACTGCTTGATAGCTTTTGTGTCTCGGCTTGGTGGGTTTATATCCAAGTCGGGGCATGGCTGCCTGATCCTTTTTGGGACTGGAGCCAGCTTAAGTACTAGCCATCTCTGCTTAGGGGGTCGCCTAGTAGAGTTTCTCATAGACGGTTATGTCATGGGACGGGGAGCGGAATAGCTGTTGTCGCTAGGTCTGATCAGTCTAGGACTAGGATGTTTTCCTACCTTGTGGTATAGCCTCGAGTTACAGAAGTCGACTATTGACTGGGCTAAGAACTTATTCCTGTTTGTAGAAGTATTAGTCTTTCATGTATGTTGTCTATGAGTTCTAGAAGGTGAGATGCACCGCTGGCTAAGATTGATAGAGTTTGGATTCCCGATTGTTAACTGATTCACATGATTACGTGTTGATTAGGGTTTGAGTGTATCAGGGCCATGTTACATGGTAACCGCTGAGCCATCATACCAGCTTCCCTACCTTGTGTTATATTTTATTATCGGATTCACATGATAGCTTTCATATGATAGTTTATATGTTAGTTAATTGTTTCATAACATGAAAAGCATATCATATATGTTAAGGTTTTGTATTTTCAATATACATTGCTTTTATGTTATTCATGTTTAATTAAACTCGACATTTCGTGGCTGGGAGAACTCGGAGTTCCGCCCCACTGACTGTGGCTTCCGTGTTTATATTTAATGCGGTTGGCAGGTTTGTGATGCATACATTGGGTACATTGACGAGCTAGCGAGCGAAGTATTTACCTTGGACCTATATTCGGTTCATAGTTTGTATATTATTATACACTCTTTTATTTCCGTATTTATACGGGAGATATTTCTCCCGTCTTGTATATTTCTTTTGTAGAATATTATTTCCGTTTTGTAATGACCCTTTTTATTTTATGACACCTTCGTTATGTTTTATTATCTTTTACGTATTTAAATAATTTTTTTTCTTTCCGCAAATTTGAGGGTGTTACAGAGACTGATTTTGGGGTTATTGAGTGTAGAAAAATGATTAGGGAGAAGAATAGGATGGATTTTGATGAAAGTTGTGGAAGATTTGAGTGAGAAAGATGGATTTTGAGGGATTGGGGGTTAAGTTTTGTGCCTATTTCGTGAAAACTGAAAGAGGAAGGTGAGCTTTTGTTTTATGAAGAAAACGGGCGAAGGCTGAAGAATAAAACGAAATCTGCGCTCGACGCAGGCTGCGTCCTACGACGCAGGCTGCGTCCTTCACTGCCGGATGGTTCTTGCTTTTTCACTTAGCAAAATTTTTTGCTAAGTGATCCAAACACCTCCAAACTTGCAAATTCACTTCAATGGTCCATAATAACCTCCAATATCTAAATTCCATCGATTCCCGAACTTTTTATCCGTGGCACGCATCCCGAGGCGTCCAAAAACTCGCAAAACTTCACGAAACCGTTAGTAACTTCAAAAAATTTTGTTTGATGCAATGTCTAACTAACTTAAAACAACTTAAATGCTAAGATTTAACAAAGAAACTTCAAAGAAATATTCACAAGGATAGAGTATGTACATGTTTGGCCGTTTATTTAGAGTCGATGGCTCGACTTAGCTATTTCAAGCTTTTCAACCTTCATAGACCGGGTCTTCAAGCAAGGCCTCCTCTTCCCCCTCCCGGGTACATCCTTGGAAGTAGTGCTTGAGACGGTGGCCATTCACTTTGAGGAGCTTTCCATCCCCGGGCCCCTCCACTTCAATTGCCCCATGGGTAAACACTTGCTTGACGGTGTAAGGTCCAAACCATCTTGACCTCAACTTGCCCGGAAAGAGCTTAAACCGGTTTTGGAACACAAGAACTTTATCACCTTCCTTGAAAACTCTACGGTCTATCATCCCATCATGCCATCTTCTTGTTTTCTCTTTGTAGATGGAAGAGTTTTCATAAGCATCTTGGCGAATTTCTTCAAGT
Source organism: Heliosperma pusillum (assembly GCA_022085475.1). Classification (NCBI taxonomy): domain Eukaryota; kingdom Viridiplantae; phylum Streptophyta; class Magnoliopsida; order Caryophyllales; family Caryophyllaceae; genus Heliosperma; species Heliosperma pusillum. The sequence goes on along the minus strand of JAIUZE010073302.1, from coordinate 229,546 downwards.
TCTTGTAATTGAAGCTTCCGGTGCATACCGCTCTCATCTTGGGTTTGATTGAAAGATTTGATAGCCCAATAGGCTTTGTGCTCAACCTCCACGGGGAGGTGGCAAGCCTTGCCATAGATGAGGCGGAATGGGGACATGCCAATGGGGGTTTTGAAAGCGGTCCTATATGCCCACAATGCATCAACTAGCCTCTTACTCCAATCCTTACTATCCGGATTCACCGTCTTTTCAAGTATTCCTTTAATTTCACGGTTTGAGAGTTCGGCTTGCCCGTTTGTTTGTGGGTGATAGGCCGTGGAAATTTTATGATTCACCCCATATCGTTTGAGAAGGCCTCCAATCACTTTGTTGCAAAAAGGGGTCCCCCTATCACTAATGATAGCCCTTGGAAAGCCAAACCGAGAGAATATGTTCTCTTGAATGAAAATGGCTACTACCTTGGCATCATCGGTGCGGGTAGGAATGGCTTCGACCCATTTTGATACATAGTCCACCGCCAAGAGGATGTATAGATAACCACCGGAATTTAGAAAAGGGCCCATAAAATCAATTCCCCACACATCAAAGATCTCACAATAAAGAAGAGGTTGTTGTGGCATCTCATTCCTCTTTGTCAAATTCCCACCCTTTGACATCGGTCACAAGTTTTTACAAATTTGTGGGCATCTTTGAAAAGACTTGGCCAAAAGAAACCGCATTCAAGCACTTTTCTAGCGGTTCTTTGTGGCCCAAAATGCCCTCCACAAGCATAGTCATGACAATGATGTAGGATGGAAAGAATTTCACTCTCGGGCACACATCTTCTCACAAGTTGATCTTGGCAAAATTTCCACAAGTAAGGATCATCCCAAGTATAGTACTTGGCATCGGACTTGACCTTGCTCTTTTGATGAGAAGAGAAATGGCTTGGAAGCCGCTTTGTCACCAAATAGTTGACCATGGTAGCATACCATGGCTCTTCCAATTGTATAGCATAAAGTGACTCATGAGGGAGACCTCCTTCCACCTCCTCAAGAGGGCATGATGGTCTTCCTTCATGGTTAAGCCGGCTCAAATGATCCGCCACCACATTCTTCACCCCTTTCTTGTCTTTTATTTCCACATCAAACTCACTTAGAAGAAGAATCCATCTCAACAACCTTGGCTTTGCATCCTTCTTTGCCACCAGGTATCTAATGGCGGCATGATCGGTGTAGATGATCACCTTTGTGCCCAAGAGATAAGACCGGAATTTTTCTAGAGCATAAATCACACCAAGGAATTCCTTCTCCGTCGTGGAATAGTTCTTTTGAGCATCATTCAAGAGGGTAGAAGCATATTGGATCACATGGGGTCCCTTGTCCCTCTTTTGACCCAAAACCACTCCCAATGCATAGTCACTTGCATCGGTCATGATTTCAAATGGAAGATCCCATCGTGGTGCTTGAATAATTGGTGCGGTGACCAATCCCTCCTTCAAGTCATTGAATGCTTTCCTACATTTGTCATCAAAAACAAATTCCGCTTCTTTGTGCAAAAGCTTGCATAAAGGGTTAGCAATCTTGGAAAAATCCTTAATAAATCTCCGGTAGAAACCGGCATGTCCTAGAAAAGACCTAATGTCTCGGGTGTTAGAGGGATAAGGTAAAGTTTTTATGATGTCCACCTTAGCCTTATCCACCTCAACCCCCTTTTCCGACACTACATGTCCTAAAACGATGCCACTAGTCACCATGAAATGACATTTTTCGGAGTTTAAAATGAGATGGGACTCTTGGCATCGCTCTAAGACAAGAGCAAGGTGTTTTAGACATGCATCATAGGAGTCCCCATGGACGGTGAAATCGTCCATGAATACTTCGATGATTCGTTCTACATAGTCGGAGAAAATACTCAACATGCACCGTTGAAAAGTTCCCGGAGCATTGCACAAACCAAAGGGCATACGACGATAGGCAAATGTACCAAATGGGCAAGTGAATGTGGTCTTGACTTGGTCCTCGGGTGCGATTGGGATTTGAAAATACCCCGAGTAACCGTCAAGGAAACAATAGAAAGCTTTCTCCGCTAATCTTTCTAACATTTGATCAATAAATGGTAGCGGGAAATGGTCTTTCAATGTTACCGCATTCAAGCGGCGGTAGTCAATACACACTCTCCAACCGGTTTGTGGTCGGGTGGAGACCAAGCCTCCTTGTGCATTCTTGACTACCGTCACTCCTCCCTTTTTGGGTACGACTTGAGTTGGGCTAACCCAACGAGAGTCGGAAATAGGGAAAATGATACCCATTTGCAATAGCTTAATTACCTCTTCTTGCACTACCTCCGCCATGGGTGGATTGAGCCTCCTTTGGGTTTGTCGGACCGGTTTGGCATCCACTTCAAGTCGTATCTTGTGCATGCAAGTCACCGGGCTTATCCCTTTTAGGTCCGCTATGCTCCACCCAAATGTTTCCTTATGCTTTTCAAGTAGTGATACCAATTTGCCTTCTTGGTCCTCGGTGAGTGTGCTTGAAATGATAAGTGGTAGGGTGTTCTTGTCCCCTAGAAAGATGTACTTTAAATGTCTTGGGAGGGTCTTCAACTCGACCTTAGGAGGTTGGATAATGGAAGGGAGGGGCTTGTGGAGTGGGATACTCAAGGCAAATAACTCGGACAACCTAGCCAGTGCAGGACGCAGGCTGCGTCCAGTGACGCAGGCTGCGTCGTGTGACGCAGGCTGCGTCGTGTGACGCAGGCTGCGTCGTGTGACGCAGGCTGCGTCGTGTGACGCAGGCTGCGTCGAGCACTGCCTTGCCCTGTTTTCAGCATCTCTATGACGTTGAGCTCCTCATATGTTTCTATTGGCTCTTCCTTCTCCAATTCTTCAAGACATTCCTGCACATCAAAAGCCAACAACAAGCGCAAACCTTCCTCTTCCATGTGGTTAGTTAAAGCTACCTCGAGTGGGTCTCTATCACAAAGTTTATACATTTGATTCACTAATGGCTCAAAGATATCCAAGAAGAAACAAGAGTGATGGTCACTCGGGTGCCTCATGGAGTCATATATATTGTAAGTTAACCTTTTTCCTTCAAATTCCATAGTCAAGCACCCGTTTGAAACATCGATCTTGGTATTTGAAGTTTTCATAAACGGCCTACCAAGAAGGAGAGGGGTGGCACTAGAGCTAGATTCCATATCTAAGACGTAGAAATCCCCCGGAAAGACAAGATTATCGACTTCCACTAGTACATCCTCTACCATGCCCTTGGGGTAAACACTAGACCTATCGGCAAGTTGAATGACTACCCCGGTCTTAGACAAAGGTCCTAAACCTAGGGTCTCATAAATAGATAGAGGCATGACATTTATAGAAGCCCCTAAGTCTAGCATGGCACGTTTAAAACTCTTTCCCCCAATAGTGCAAGGAATAGTGAACATGCCCGGGTCTCCACATTTCTTTGGTAAATTTTGTTTGAAAATGGCCGACACATGTTCACTCACCCTAACCTTATGGGTTCCCTTTTTTGGATTTCTCCTAGGTGTGCAAAGTTCTTTCAAAAACTTTGCATACCTAGGGACACTATTCAACAAGTTAAGGAGAGGAATGTTAACCTCACATTTCCGGAAAGTCTCATATAAGTCATTCTCCTTGGCATATTTCCTTGTGCTTATCAAAGCACTAGGAAATGGGACTTCCGGTATGTACTCCTCCACTTCATCATCTTCAATAGTGTCCTTGCTCTTCCTTGAATTTTCTCCCTTTGGGTCCATGCTTTTGGATGCCCCTTTTTCATTTCTCAATATCTCTTCTTGACCAACCACCAATTCTCCTTGGTCTTCAATCTCAATGGTTTCCATCTCAATATTCTTCATCTTTTCCTTTCCTTTGCCAAGGGGGTGTACTTCCAACTCTTTGCCTCCCCTCAATGTCATGGCACTAGCATTTTCCCTTGGTGGGGGAATGGTTTGAGATGGGAATCTTGTGGAGCTTGAGGCTTGGGATTTTGCCAAATTTGAGGCCATTTGGGATAGTTGGGTTTCCAAGTTGTTCACCCTAAGGTTGTTAGCCTCCCTATCCTTCCTTGCTTCCTCTCTATCCCTCCTTGCCTCCTCCCTATCCTTCTCTTGATTGGCAAGAAGTGTTTGCAAGATGTCACTCAAGTTCCCTTGAGAAGAAGAATTCCCTTGATTTGGGTTTTGGTTTGGTTGTCTTTGGGATTGAGAATTATTTGGAAAATTTGAGTTGTTGGGTCTTGGGTTGTTGTTGTTGAAATTTCTTTGGGGGTTTTGGTTGAAATTTGTGTTTCGGTTTTGGGTTGGATTTTGGGCTCTCAAGTGATTGAATTGACCATTTTCAAAACTCTTTGACTTGTCTCCTCCCCACCCCAAAAGATCACGATTTCCCACTTGGTTATACATCCCTCCACCACTTGGGTTTCTAGCATTGTAATTCCCATACCCCATGGCATTGACACTCTCCATGGTGGCTCCTTGCTCAATCATGATGTAACAAGTATTTGTAGCATGGTCACCTCCACAATAAGAACATTCAAGCGGTTCGGGGTGTTGAGAAAATGAACTACCTTTGTTTACAACCAAGTTGGATACCAAGCTTTTGAGTTCACCCATCTCTTGCATGAGTTTGTGATTTTGAGAGGCATGAGAATCTTCCATGGAAGATACATTTCTAGAGCTTCCTCCCCTTTCATTTTTCCTCCCGTAGCTTCTTGTATTCATAGCCAACTTCTCAATAATGTTGTTGGCCTCGGCCACATTAAGTGTATCAATACCACCTCCGGTGGCGGCTATAATCATCCGTTGGTCATTTTGGCATAATCCTTCATTGAAGGCCGTCAATAGATCATCCCCCGACATCCCATGATAAGGGCACCTTGCCACGAGGCTTTTGAATCGCTCCCAATAGTCATAGAGAGTTTCCCCCATGTCTTGCTCAATGGTAGTGATGAGCTTCTTTGAATGGTTATGCCTTGAATCCGGGTAGTATTTCTCAAGAAATTTCTTCTTCAAACCCACCCAAGTATTGACGGAATGGGCCGGAAGACAAAATAACCACTCCTTAGCGGCATCTTGTAGAGAGAATGGAAATGCCCTAAGCTTAAATTGGTCTTCGGTCACTCCTTGAGGGATGGCCCCTTGGCATATCATGTGAAATTCGGCCAAGTGCCTATTGGGATCATTCCCCACCATTCCATGAAATCTTGGCAAATTATGAACAAAGAACCCCTTTAGCTCGAAATTTACATCCCCCATGGGAGGGTATGCGATACACAACGGTTGCTCTTCATAGTTTCTTGCCCGGATTTCACCAATAGTTCTATTATCTTCCATTTCGGGTGGGTAGATGATGTTCAAAGGTGGTGGTCTCCTAGGAGGTGACTCAAACACTTGTTCTTGTGGTTCTTGAAAAATATTGTTCCCAAACTCTTCTTCACTAGGCACCCTCCCAAAGGGTCTCCTATAGAGGGGGTTCGAAAACAACCAATTGGAAATGCTACTTGAGGACGGGTCAATGTCTTGGTCACCAAATCCTTCTTGTGACCTAGGCATAAACTTTTAAAAACAACTCCACAACACAATTAGTAACTTCAAACCCAAGTAACCTTCAAACAATACAAAAAGAAATATTTGAAAAACAATCTAAACAAATTATGACGCTAACAAGAGTTTCAATTTGATAAATTAGCTAAATTGCCTTCCCCGGCAACGGCGCCAAATTTGACGGGCTTATTTTCGGGGTCGTTAATTCCGGAAACTAGCTATGCCAAATAACAATTTATAAAACCAAATCTAGACTCAAACTATCCTAAGTAAAGGGTAGTAAGGGTAAGACAAGGATCGAACCCAAGAGAAGGCGGTGAATGCTAATAATCTAATCTAGACTCTTGCTAAAAACCGATTAAACAAATTAATAAATCTAACCACAAATTAAACACTAATTGAAACAAAGACTAGAATTACTTACAAACTATGATATTCACAATGGTAAACATGTAGATAACAAATAGGGAGAAAGTTTTTCATGAGAAAAGATTATCAATCCTAGAATCACCAATAACAACTAAATAATCAAGGATTCAAATAAGGAAAAACAACTTAGTGCAATTTTCCCAAGTTCCCCCACAATTAACAAAGTAAAGATCCCTCCTTTCCTCCCTTCTCTATTTATCTATTGCAAACTTCAAAGAATTAGCCACCATGAATTAAACCATCCATAAATGACTCAATACAACTAAACCCATACTTATTAAACCATAAGCATAAATAAAGATGCAAGCTTTAAGCACAAAACCAAAGAAGCATGCTAGATTCATGAACTAAAACATTAAACCATGTTCTAAATACATAATAACCCAAATTCCACTCAAAAGATTCTAACTTTTAAACCAAAGTTACAATCTTTCAAGTTGCATCAACAAATATCAAGACAAATCAACCAAATTCATCAAGACAATGCAATTTAATCAAACAAACAATTACTAAGATGGTTGGTCTTAACAACAATTCATTCAATAATGAAAATCAAACAAAGGAAGATGAAATTAAATAGAGAAGGAAGGATTAAAAAGTCTTACAATGCTAAAAGGGAAGAACTTGTTCAAATTACACTAAGCAAAAGGAGATTAGCTACCCATAGTCTTCATAATACAATCAATTTCTAAGGAAAAACCCATTACAAAAGCCAAACTTGAAGAACAAAAAGAGAGAAATGCTAAGGAAAATATGATGTTGTATGGTGAATGCGTCATGCCCTTGCCTCTCTTCAGAAATCTTCTTTTATACCCTTGGTCCGCAAACCTAGGGGCCTTGAAAGATGGGCTTCCAAAAGACAAGACGAGAAAAGGAAGAAAACCCGTGCTGAGAGATGACGCAGGCTGCGTCCTACGACGCAGGCTGCGTCCTACGACGCAGGCTGCGTCGTGATGACGCAGGCTGCGTCCTACGACGCAGGCTGCGTCGAGCACTGCCAGATTTTTGCCTTGATTTTCTTCTTGACTTTCGTTGAACCCATGATTATTTGACCCCGCCTTGACTTTCATTGACCCATTTGGCTTGGTCTTCAAACCTTGATGATTCCTTGCTAGCCCACTTCAAGTTCCGGGTTTTTGGGTCTCGGGTTTTCGGGTTTGACTTTTATTGACTTTCGGGATTTGACTCTTAAATTTGACTGAAAATACTAAATACTAACACTATTACAAAAACTAAAATTAACATAAAACAAAGCTAATGACCCGTAAAAAGTAGAACGAAAGACTCTAAAAGTTACTACTAGACACGACATTATTTGACGTTGTCAGGATGCCTGTTAATCATACTTGCCATGTACACGGTGCTAGTGCGTTTCATTTACCGTGAGAGAGGTCGTCAATGTATTGTTATGTGTGGATGGATGATTACATGATTGATTATTCATGATCATATCATGACTTGGCATGGTTTGTTTGTCGAATCTCAATCTTATCAAACTTATACCGCTAACGGTGAGATGCAAGCCCTAGTGAGCGTATTCGATTGCCTAAGCGTGTCTTCCCCGAGTCTTTGTATAACATGATGGATTCGGACTTGTATCTCATATGCTCTTATCATGATATTTTTTTATTGCCTATTTATCCTTATCGTACTTCACATGTATATATATATGCATGCTTCTACTTTTGTATTTCCTTTTATGTACGTTTAATGTTATATGGTTGGGAGAACCCGGCGTTACTCCCCACTGACTGTAGCGTTCATGTTTTTCAGCGATGAACAGGTTGCTTGATTTGGATGCCTTTTTGCTTATGGTATTTTGGGTTCGGGCGTGAGCTAGCGGGCGTTGTCCCTGGATGAAGCACCTCTAGACGTTCATTAGCTAGATGCTAAATAACTCTGTCTTTTGTTGACACTTTGAGAGACTACGTCTCTTGTAGTATTTTGTATTTGGTTTGTAATATTTGACACTCCTCGTATTTTCTATTTTGCATGTAAAAAGGTTTTTAAAATACCGTATTTCCGCTAATTAAATCACATGCTTGTATGTTTTATTTCCGCATTCGCGAGGGTTGTCACAGTTGGTATCATAGCTTTATCGCTCCCGACGCACACACGTGAACCCTAAACTTAAACTACTTGACCTCGAAATAATAAATGAGAGATGGGTAGAAGTTAAGGACTTTACTTGGTAGTCTGTTTGTTTATGCTAATTGATAGGAATAACTTAATTTTTTTTTGTTTCTTATGAAGATGGTTGGACCTCGAGTAGAAGAGAACGTTATTCTCGGGGCTCTTACTCAATTTCTGAGAAATCAACAAGATGTGGCTAATGCTCGTGCCCACCAAGTCCCTCCTCATAGAGAAGACAATTTCCAAGGAGGCTATGCTTGGGTGGCTAGCCAAATTGCTAGGAGCAATATTACGCCTTATGTTGGAGAGCCGGACCCTACCGAGCTCTCGGAATGGTTTCGAGAGATGAAGAAGCAATTTGACTTATACCAAGTCCGTGAAGAGGACAAGGTAAGGATTGCTTAGTTCTTCCTGGTAAGGGAGGCAGACTACTGGTGGTCGATTTCCAATCCCACCGCTATTCTTGAAATCAATTTCGAGTGGGAATGTTTCAAGTCTCTTGTTGAGGACCGATTTTACCCCATGAAGCTCAAGCAGCAAAGGCTCAGAGAATTCATCGATTTCAAGCAAGGTGATTTGATGAACCAAGACTTCACCACTCAATTCAACAAGCTTGCTCACTTTGCGCCAGGACTCATCAAGGATGATGAAGATCGAGTTTTTTACTATCGTAATAAGCTTAGTGCTTTGCTCCAAAGCAAAGTAAGAAGGAGCTCTACATCTTTCGGAGAATTGTTTGATGATGCCCTTCGGGCCGAGGACTCCATGAAGGCCTTTAGAGATGGAGCGAAGATGAAGAATCCATCTCCTTTTTCCTCTTTCAATCCAAGGTCAATGTAACAACCCGAAAAGTGCCCAATTTTTTCTAGTACAAATATTTACTAACACTTTTCAGCAGACTTAAGTTTTTAAAATAGAATTTATTGTTTCGAGTCGTATTTTGAAATTCCGCGTTCGTATTTGGAATTTCTGAGAGATTTCATGAAAAGACCGTTTTTAGTCATCTTTGACTTTTCTTGACTTTTTAAGTCGTCTTTGACTTTCCTTGACGTTTTAAAAGTCGTCATCGACTTTTCTTGACTTTTAAGTCGTCACAAACTTTTTCTTGACTTTTAAGTCATCTTTGACTTTTCTTGAATTTTTAGTCGACTTTGACTTTCGTTGACTTTTCCCGACTCGCTTGTAGTGAAGACCGAAATTTTATTTAAAAAAAATAATATTTTGATTTATTTTTAAAGCATTTATTAAGATTTATTCATATTTAATATAATTATTTTGAATTTATTCGGAATTTAAAGAATAACTTTTACGGTTTTTAACCGAACATCATTTAACTATTCCCGACTCATCGTAAATCCCGTAACAAACTCGAAATTCGACTTTGGCATGAGTCACGCGCCCATGTTATCGTTTTCCACTCACTTGGGATATTTTAATTCTTTCGATTAAACTAATACAAATATCTTAGATATTTGTTACTTTATCGATCCGTCAACGGAGATTTCGAAAATCGAGAAAAAATCAGACTCGGTTCTTGCCAATTCTACACGGCTCATTCACCCTCTAATAGGGCTTGATATTTTCATTACTTTTGATTACAATATCATAATATCTAGATATTTATTAACTTTATCGATCAGTTAACGAAAATTACGCAAAACGCTCGAAATCAGATCCGGCTTCTCACCATCCCACACGGCTCCTAAGTCCTCTAATAGGACTAGATATTTGTCTTTCTTTTGATTATTAATAGCATAATATCATGATATTTAGTTTAATTAACTTTATCGTTAATTATATTTAATCGTTTACCGTAAAATAATTATTAAACGCGAGTCAATTACGTAACAACAATTTCAAAACCCGACACCTTTATTTGGCCTATATTACACGGCTCAACTCCACCCTTCACTACTCACTAACAACTTTTCATTTTTCAACAAATCAAATTAAGATCAAAATATCACTTTCTTTCATCGTTCTTCGTGTTCTTCGTCGTTCATCATTTGTTCTTCGTTGTTCTTGAGCAAAAAACTCCCCCCCCCCGTCATTAAATCGTCAATTTCTTAAATTAAATACGTGCCTAACGTAATTATAGACTCTCCTCTTAGCTCCCCATCTTCACGTACGGTTTAATGTCGATTCCGTCAAGATCGTTTTCAAAACACTTTAATTATGGAAAATCATATTTTTGTTCTAATAATGTTTTCCTTGTTATTTCTTATAGGGGAAGATTTTGAAGACGAGTTTGGAGACTCGTAGATTTTGGGTGAAGATTAGTAGGAGGGTTTCTTGGTTTATACTTCTTATTTTGGTGCTAATTGACTTGCTTAGCTAAGGTAACGATTCCGAGTTACTCGACGGATATATGTTACATAGCTTTTTGTTTCTTTAGTTTTTGGTTCATCTTAAATTTTGGTTCATATTATTAGGATTTAGGGATTTTTGGTAGTAACATGATAAGTAGTGGTTTTTATCATGTGGTATGAATTTATAATATGTTTAGTGTTCTTGATGAATTTTGATGATTTTCATAAGTTATGATTTTTATGTTGTGTAGGAAATTTATAATATGTTTAGTGTTCTTTATGAATTTTGATGATTTTTCATAAGTTATGATTTTTATGTTGTGTAGGAAATTTTAATATGTTTAGTGTTCTTGAGGAATTTGGATGAATTATTTTTAATCATGATTTTGTATGATGGTTGTTAAAATGGATGATTGTTAATTAAAAACATGTTGGAAAAATTTGGTGTTGGTTGTGGTTTGAACCGTGTAGGGGGCGGTTTAGGGGGCTGAGAACCGGACCCAAAACAGGCCGGTTCAGGCCGGTTCAGGCCCGGTCCAGGCCGGTTCAGGCCCGGTCCAGGCCGGTCTGGGTTGGTCCTTGGTGGGTCCGGGTTTTGGTCTTTGGGTTGTGTCGATGTTTGATTGTTATGTTGTTGTTTTGACGGGTTTTAAGTATGTTAAGCATGCGGGAAATAATTAGAAACGGTTTTTAGTAAAACCGTTAAAAAGGCCAAAACAGCCCAAAACAGGCCGTGGGGCCCAGTCCAGGCCGTGTCATGTTGGCCCAAAAGTCAGCCCGTGGGTCCCACTTTGGGGACTTGTGACGGTTTTTGAGTTATCGTCATTTTTATCGTGTTTTGTAATATTTAGCAAGTGGGAAATAATAATAAGTAAAATATTTAATTAAAAAGGTTTTTCATAAAATTATTATATCTCACATGTTAGAAATTATAAGACGTGATCGTAGTTTATTTTGATATCCTTTAAGTCAAGCGGGGTTTTACGTAGATTTAAATAATTCAATGTTAGAAGTTAATAAAATAACATGTAATGAATATGTTGACTTTTATGTCTAAGTCTATGTGGTAAAGACTCTGTTTCTAGCCGGTTTGATCAAACGGGTTTGGTCAAACTAAGATCTAGTCAGCCCCGTTTTGACTGATGCCCCGTCGCGGGACTCGGGTCGGGGATTTGTCTTCAAGTAAGGTTTATTTAATGAATGAATGAGCCTTAGTAGATATGAGGCGATATGATAATTGAATATGATTTATATGCAATTAGTCACATGATAGGAAGTTTTCCCGTGAATGTTTGATTGTATGATATATGTCGTGTTGACTAAGTACCATAGAGAATTATGAGTATATGGCGTCTTGACCATTCTAATTCTAAATGAGTATCTTGGACCATGACATTGATAGGCTTTACTGTCTTTAACGAGTATATGTTCACCTGTTGATAGCTTTTGTGTCACGGCCTGGGGGGCTTATCTCCAAGTCGGGGCATGGCTGCCTAAGAGTTCCACTTTGGGAATGGAGCCAGCTTAAGTACTAGCCAACTCTGTCTAGGGGGGCGCCTAGTAGAGATTCTTGTGTACTGTTTTGTCATGAGACGGGGAATGGAATAGCTGTTGTCGCTAGGTCTGATCAGTCTAGGACTAGGATGTTTTCCTACCTTGTGGTATAGCCTCGAGTTACAGAAGTCGACTATTGACTGTGCTAAGAACTTATGCATGTTTGTAGACGTATTGGTCTTTCATGTTTGTATGATTCTATGAGTTTTAGAAGGTGAGATGCAAGCCGGCTAAGATTGATAGAGTTTGGATTACCGATTGTTAACTGATTCACATGATTACGTGTTGATTAGGGTTTGAGTGTATCATGGCCATGTTAATGGTAACCTCTGAGCTAGCATACCAGCTTCCCTACCTCGTGTTATAGTTTATTATCGGATTCACATGATTGCTTTCATATGCTAGGTTATATGTTAGTTAATTGTTTCATAACATGAAAAGCATATCATATATGTTAAGGTTTTGTATTTTCCATATACATTGCTTTTATGTTATTCATGTTTATTAAACTCGACATTTCGTGGCTGGGAGAACTCGGAGTTACTCCCCACTGACTGTGGCTTCCGTGTTTATATTTAATGCGGTTGGCAGGTTTGTGATGCATACTTTGGGTACATTGACGAGCTAGCAAGCGAAGTATTTACCTTGGACCTATATTCGGTTCTTAGGATTGTATATTATTATACACTCTTTTATTTACGTATTTATACGGGAAATATGTCTCCCGTTTTGGATATTTATTTTGTATAATATTATTTCCTTTTTGTTGAACCTTTTTATTTCAGACACCTTCGTTATGTATTCTTATCTTTATTTAGTTAAATTATTTTTTTCTTTCCGCAAATTTGAGGGTGTCACATCTGTCTAAAGTGCTAAAACGCTGTGAAGAAGTCGACCTTGTTCTCAACTGGGAAAAGTGTCACTTCATGGTGAACGAAGGTGTAGTTTTAGGACACATCATTTCTGAAAGAGGTATTGAAGTGGATCGAGCTAAGATCCAAGTTATTGAGCAACTGCCACCACCTGCTAATGTAAAAGGAATCAGGAGTTTCCTTGGCCACGCCGGTTTCTACCGACGGTTTATTAAGGATTTTTCTAAAATAGCAAAACCCCTGACTGAGCTCCTTTTTAAGGATGCGCCTTTTAATTTCACGAAGGAATGCCTTGAGGCATTCAACAAAATCAAACGCGCTCTAATCACCGCACCTATAATCCAGTCACCTGATTGGAATCTTCCATTTGAGCTTATGTGCGATGCGAGTGATTATGCCGTTGGAGTTGTTTTGGGGCAAAGAAAGGAAAATTTCCTTCATGCTATTTACTATGCTAGTAAAACGTTAGATCCTGCCCAAATCAACTATGCCACTACTGAAAAAGAACTTCTTGCCATTGTCTATGCCTTAGACAAATTCCGTTCTTACCTTATAGGATCGAAAGTCATTGTTTACACTGACCATGCTGCTTTGAAATATCTGCTTTCAAAGAAAGAGGCAAAACCTCGACTTATCCGATAGATTTTACTCCTTCAAGAGTTTGATCTAGAGATCCGGGATAAGAAAGGAGCAGAAAATGTAGTCGCTGACCATCTTTCAAGGATAAGAGTAACTGAAATAGGATTGCCCACACCCATTAATGATTCCTTTGCTGATGATTCATTAATGGCGATTACTGACTCTTCTCCTTGGTATGCTGATATGGCCAACTTTCTCGTCAGTCGACAACTACCTTCTGACCTTTCTTATAACCAAAGGAAGCGATTTTTGCATGATGCAAAATTCTTCGTTTGGGATGACCCTTATCTTTTCAAGCAGTGTTCAGATGGTCTTTATAGACGATGTATCCCTCAGTGGGAAGTTAAAGGAGTTTTAGAAGGATGCCACTCATCTGCTTATGGTGGTCATCATGGTCCGTCCAAGACCGTAGCCAAAGTCTTACAATCCGGGTTTTTCTGGCCCTCGATGTTTAAAGATTCAAAAGATTTTGTTATGGCTTGTGACGCTTGTCAACGAATGGGTCAAATATCCAAGAGACATGAGATGCCTCAAAACGGCATATTAGAAGTTGAAATATTCGATGTCTGGGGTATTGACTATCAAGGACCATTCCCTTCTTCTAACGGAAATCGTTATATTCTAGTCGATGTTGACTATGTTTCCAAGTGGGTAGAAGCAATTGCCACTCCCACTAATGATGCTAGAGCTGTGATACGGCTATTTAAGAAGATCATTTTTCCACGTTTTGGTGTACCCAGAGCCGTGATTAGTGATCGGGGAACTCACTTTGGAGAAAAGCAGTTAGATACTCTGCTTGCCAAATATGGTGTGTATCACAGACGAGGATTAGCCTACCATCCTCAGACCAGCGGTCAAGTAGAAGTCTCAAATAGAGAGTTGAAAACAATTCTTCAGAAAGTAGTCTCAAGATCTAGAACTCACGTGCCTCGAAAAAAGCCTCTTTTATATATATATATATATTGATTATTTTACAAAAAATATAAATTTATGAAAGATATTTCCGTGACAAAACCAATTATATTAGAATCGTCTTTCAAAGTTCTATATATTCTTATCTATAAACGGTCAAAGTTTTGAAAGTTTGACATCTAAAAAGTAAATGTGTATTTTGGATTGGATAGGGGGAGTAATAGATGGTCCATCGGATTATTTTAATATACTATATCCCATAACATCACCATCCATTACTTATTGTTGTGACGGTTAAATTGTTTCGAGATAATATATGGACCGTTGAGAGATAATCGAGAGGGAAAGAAATGGAGGTGATCCAAATTGGCAAAAATCCTCACTGGTCCACTCTCTCTCCAGCACCTTCCAGTACTTTTCCACGGTCCAGATTTTGTTTGGAAACAGTCTAACGGTCAACTATTTATTAATATTACTCTGTATATTGTTATTGTTATAACAAAGGAAATGATTAGAAAAAAATAGAGAGGATTCATCCCAATTTGAGACACTAAATCATATTTACTAAGTTATCCATTATTTTTTCGTCTTATTTTTTATGATAATAAATTATACAAGCCCCACCTAGTTTTCCCCTCCCTCTAACCCAGCCCGGCCCGACCTATTGTCTAGGTTTAGTCACACCCACCAACCTACAATTAAATCCATAATTTCAAGTCCCGCCTAATTTTTCTCCTCTTTAGAACTTGCTTAGGATGAGAATTATTATTGCGAGAATAATACAGTTTAAATGAACTACAAAATGGAAGAAAGTGATGAAGGTTGGAGATAGAAATGAATAAATATAGTGTAATGGTCCTCCATTAAAGGTATTGAGTTCATTTTCTTTTTAAAAAATTATAATTATCAATAAGATATCATTATAAATTTTGTAACTATTACATATATATGTACAATTTACTGGTATAATTTATAATTTCTCTAAATTTTTTTGTTATCAAAGTTATCTTAAGTAAGAAAATGTGATACCCATTGAATTCTTTTGTTGTAACTCATACTCTATATGTATAACTTTGAGATATAAGGAGTTTTAGAAATGTTATAATAATTGAAGCAAATAACAAAGACGATGAATAAATTGGCCATCACATTTTATTATTAGTAAAACAAATAAAACAAAGACGATGAGTAATTCAGTAGAAAGGTGAAATAGATTAATAAACACCCACAATAGATTGAACTCATAGTCAAAAACCTAAAAGAAAAAAAAAATTGTGGCCAATAACTATATAACACTTCGTTTTATATAGGGGCCGATGCATTGTCCTCACCACTTGTGATCTGCATATTTTTCAAAAAAAATTCTAGTGTAAGTATTACAGTAGTTCATATTACTTTATTATGAAAGATTATCAGAAATGAAGTCTAGTTCAAATAATTACTTAAACCATAATATGATGATAAAGACGAAAAATGAGATGATTTCAAGTACCTGGGATGGAAAAGTGATAAGAATCAAAATGGTTGGCTTCATGTTGTCGAGTGAAGAAGAGGCATCCATTTTCACAACAGATTTTTCACGTTTGTATGATCGGATGAAAATTGTATGAATGCTAATTTTGCTTGGTAGTATAAGCCTAATACAAGGACATATTTATATATAGGCTACACTCTTACACTAATATAATAGGTGATTTGTATTAGGATAATATTACGTTGAATGTATGATATTATCCATGATTCATGAATCATGAAAAATCAATGAATATTTCAATAATAGGATAATATTATGTACATGATCATATATCTTCTATAACGCATTATTAGACTATAAAATTAATTAAATTAAGAATTTAGCTATGGTATTACCTTAATTATCAAAATATAACTCAGGAGAAGCATATTGTTCATTACCTTTTCTAGGAAGTTCCTATCCATTTTTACAATTTAAAGATTGTGATGTCTCTAAATGCAATAAGGGGGTGAAAGTCATGATATATGTCTTGTTTTGTGTGCATGTGTTTGCTATAGTACAAATTCTTGATTAAGACCGTTCTAAGTAAAGATGACACTCATAATCGATTTAACTAAGATAAATAAATAAAAAAGAGAAAGAAATGGCTATAGATCTTAAATCTGAGGCGGTCTTAAACATGGCCTACTCTTAAGGTAAAGTAAGGGAAGAATGTATTTTTCTTTTTTAAATAAGTTAAATCATTTTCAAATAATAACAACAAAACTACTTTTATTAAAAAAATTAAATCCTAAAGGTCGTCGATGATTAATAAACCCTACATTATTTTGTCCATTGATAAATTTTGTCTTCTGTTTATTATTATTCTTAGTAATCTAGTTAGTTTAATTAGCTTCATTATATTTGGATTGTGTTGTCAACTTTGAGTTATAGATTATTGACTTGTACCTAGTTAATCCTTAATTTGAGCGGTGATCAGCCTGTATGCATGCTATAATAACTCGTAAGATATATAGTAGTATATACGGACATGCACTGGGAGTAGGAGACATTAAGTTTCCATAAATTCAGGACCGGTCATAAACTCTTTGAGACACTAAGCAAAATTGTAAAATTGGATCCCCTCAAATATTAGAAGAAAAGTTGATTTTGGGTTTTGAAAATTGGAGAGTATATCTTATAATTCAACTCTTTTTTTGCCAAAAAATAGCAAAAGATCGAAATTGTTTCAAATGTTAGATATCAGCTCTATTAGTTCAGTCATTTGAACGTATAATTTGTACCAATAATGCTATGGTGAACAAAATTACCACAAAATCTCACTAACATGGGATTTTTAAAAAAAAAAAATTAATTGAGGCATAAAAATATAAGTATGGTCTAAAGGGATGGTCCTACATTGCTAGAGAGTTAATTAAAAGGAAAAAGCGATGGAATGAAACCATGAAGAACAGAATACGTGACCTTCTATTATTTGGTAAAATACTTATCCACTATACTACATTTCTGATTTGAACTAAAAATGTACATACACAAATCGTTCTATAAGATTAATTTTCGCAAAAGACTGGCTCAATCGTACAAAGTCCAACCAAAGAATTTAATAAACTTGTAAAAAAGTAGTTTATTTTAATCACATAATATTTTATTTTGATAACTTACATATTTAAATATGTCAATATTCATCATAAAACAGCGGGTATTCAAAATAAAACCGAAATAAGAATATAATTAAATGTAAACTTTGAGTTTTTCTCCTTTTGACCCAATCTTATACTATAAGACGGTCCTACAGAAGATACTTTGTAAAATGTAAACATTTTATTTAATTAAAAGTCTCAGGTTCTAGACTGCATAATATAGTCCGTCCATGATGGGCCCCTCTTAGACTTGGGCCCTTGTCCATTGACCTACCAAACAATAACCCCTTGGGCCGACCTATAGTCTTATTTATATAAGTGGAAGATATTTGACCAATTAAAAGCTTATGACGGATATAGAGATTTCCTGATGTTAAAATTGACGCCTATTATCTAAAGAACAGCCTATAAGTCGGGATTAATTCGTACAGGATAATGAACATAATTTCTTCATTATTCTCTCTCATCTTATTTATTCTTTTTTATCTTTATTTTTAGGATTAAAGTAATCAAACTATTCATGAATAAGTTGAAAAATAAAAAATATTACAACATAAAACTATAATATTTATAGTTCTCATTAAAAAAGTTTAACAAAAATATATTTTTCCAAAAGAAATTGTATACATGTACAAAATGAAGTTAATGTATCGTTTTGAAAATCACGTAAAAACAAATGGAAGTACAAATATGATGGAAGGGAGTTGATAATAGTAACTCATGTAGATAAATGAGGCGAACTTGTTTTTTTTTTATAAAAATATAGCTTTAACCTCATCTAATATCTTGTATAATAAATGTACTTGTGTATGGATAATTGGTACGAACCACACACACAATAATTAAGATAAGAATCGGAAAAATAACAAGGACACAATATTTACGAGTTTTACCAAATTGGCTACGTCCTCACTATAGTCGCATTAGGAATTTCATTGAACAATCACAATACATTAAATGAGAACTCACCGCAGTGAGACAAACCCGGAACATTAATGTGCGCATCCCCCAAGTAGCGGGATAACTACGGGGGCGAACTCGGGGTGTTATTCATCTCCCAACGGAATCACCAAACAGTAACCATCGTAACAACTCAAACTCCAACCCCGAACTCCATCATCATCAATAAAGCAATCAAGTATCAAACAATATCTCATCGCATCAATTAGCATAAGCAAATACCGAGTAGGGATTCCCTAGCTTATTGACATTTTCCGCAATCAAACAAGCAAGTACTGAAAATCCTTCTTCTACAAAGTCCCCTCCTAATCAAATAATAATCATATAATCAATAGCTACATATTCCCCTTTTTCCTCAATTCAATTAGGGTTTATAACAATACATACAAATCACAAACTAGGGATACTTACCAATACAATCAACACAGTAGCGAGAGATCTGATCCGGCACGGGATGATTGAGGATGTTCTCGAGGAGTTAGAGAGAGTTTTAGAGAGGAAAATAGGGTTTTGCTGTGAAATGTAACTGTGATTATGAACTTAACTCCTCTTACTAATCCTTAATTAAACCGTCTGAATAATCCTCGTAATCCGGTGTGCTTGATCGAGTACAACATATCCTCGGTCGAGTACGACTTCCTCGGTCGAGTTCTTAACTCACTCGGTCGAGTACACAAGAACAAAACACTGTTCCAAACGACATAGTGCTTGATCGAGTACAACATATCCTCGGTCGAGTACGACTTCCTCGGTCGAGTACGACTTCCTCGGTCGAGTTCTTAACTCACTCGGTCGAGTACACAAGAACAGAACACTGTTCCAAACGACAGACAAAGTGTTAGATTACACTATTATAGAAAACACTTTGATAAAGTAAGTAGGCAAATATTAAATGAGAGGGGACAAACTTGATTGCAAATAACGCAAAGTGTTAGATTTAAGAAAAATAAACAATGCTCAACCTTGAAAAAAGCATTCGGCAAGACTTGAACACATGACTTCACGCCTATACAACTTCATTAACCTTCAGTTACCATCATGCCACAAACACAATAATGGTATATTTTCTATCTTTCTTTTACTTATTCCTTAAATTAAGTACATCAGTATTTGGGGTAGCATATCTCCGTCTTCCTCGACAGTTTTTCTGGGTTTGGGGTAGCACTTGCAACCCTTTGCTACCCTCTAGGTTCGGCCCTGCTAGGCGTAATGGCAAAGTCACAGGTAGCTTTTGCCCAAGTTAAAACAGGGAAGGCACCTCTAAAGGTACTATAGATGTTGCTAATATTCAACCTCTACAGATGTGTATTACCTGTTGGAGTGAGTGTCCTCAACAGTAGTACGATCACTTAATTAAATCTCATTAACAAGAATACAAAGGGATGATTAACATTATAGTCAACTGATCCACATTAATCGGTAATGATTGGCTTACTAGAGTTTGACATTACTGTCGTATGACGGTGGTGATCAGTTGATTTCTTGAGGTCACACCGAAATGACGATTCCCTAATCAAGAAAGTTAATTAATTGTATATTGATACAGATTAATTAATCCCTTAAACAGAACAAGTTTACAAGTGATAAATATATCTTATTGTAATACGATTAAATAATATTCAATAATATAATTGTTATATTATAATGGTTAATGTTTATGAAACATTTGAGATAATAGGCATGATTGGTTGATCATAATTACAATTAGTTGTTGATCATGTCAACCAAATATGAGATGACCCATTTTATATATATGTGATTATAAATTATCACTTAAAATGTTAAGTTTAATTTATTTAACATGAAATTGTATTTAAATTAGTTAAATACATAATTATAAGATAAGTTCATGTCACATGTCACATATCACATGTCACATATGTGACAAATGACAAAATCACAAATTGTAAAATGGACTCCAAATTATGTGGGTGCACCGGTTTTAGTAGGGTATAGAGTAGAGTTTATGTTTTGATTAATTGTTCTAATTAAGGCATAAACATCATGATGACTACCCTAATACCTATAGTCACCCTGATATCTTGATTAGGCAAAAAGCAAAAGCCAACACCTTTATCTTGGCATGCTTGGTCGGTTATGGTGCAAGAAATAAGAAGGATTTTTCTTCTTATATAGTCACTAGTTCTCATATTATATAATATACTACATCTCACTAGAAATCAAAACAACATACTTAGAAACTTTAGAAGTTTCATAGAACTTGTGTTTGTAGCTTGAACTTGAGTTTCTAAGGTAGAAATTTCGAGTGTCTTGTACTCGGTTTAAGGGGATCTTGTTTGTTGTTCTAGTATAACAATAAACAAGTGATTAAGGATAGTCTACGTGCATCACCAAGGAGAGTTCAGATACTTGGAACTAGGAAGTTCATCCATATATCCTTAAGCTCAAGAACAAGCTAAGTACAAGAAGGTGTCTTGTACTTGTGCCCATACACAAATAATACTCATTGTGAGGAATACCTTTCTTTCTCTATTTCGATTTAAATAGTTAGCATGTAACTAGATCTTGAAACTAATTAAAGAGTTAATTAGTATTACTTAAGAAATGTCTTAAGTGTAGATATATGAACCTAACATTACCTTGTAGATTCTTCATTGTTGCATCTGAATGAATTCATTTCCGATGCATATGATCTTCTTCCAGCCCACTGAATCAGACCCTCTAGCAGAGAGCTCCCAAATATCAGACTGTTGAATTAATTATGCATGCACCAGCTGGTCTAAATAGAACTGTTGTGCAACTGGGTAAGCATCCAAAGCCATTTAGTGATTAATAATTTATTCCAACTCAATATTTCCCTTAAATCAAATCCCCCCTCATCCTTCTTCCTACGCATGTGAGTCCAACTCATAAAAATTATATTTCCATTACTAAATAATAATACTTTATCTATTCTAATAAGTAATACTATATATACTTAAGTACTTAACTACATTTTTGTTTATTTCTTCATAACATAATACCATTTGTGTAAAAAAAAAAGTTGAATTAATATCAATTTTAACAGCTTGGGATAAAATTTGACTATTTTATTAGGATATAAAATAATTACTTCTAGATGAAAATTTAATTTATGTCAATATTATCCTACTGTTATTCAAACCTAAACATTTAAAGTCTTCTCCTTAAACCAAGTCATCACTAAACACCTTTCTTTATTCAACAATTGTTGGAGCATGTGGGGTCTGTGGTGTGACCAATTTTAATATGAGGAAAAATATATCATCGAGTTATTCCTCAGCAAAGTTAGCCATTTATGTTTGATGATATTTTCTTTTTATCATATCTCAGTAGTTTTGTAAGTAGAAAATTTATTTAAGTGGTTTATATGAATTTAAGTTGAAAAAAAATGATGAATAAAAAACGTCATCGTCTCATAAAAAAACTATCATTAATCCTACTGTTATTAAAACCTAAACATTTAAAATCTTCTCCTTAAGTCAAGTCATCACTAAACACCTTTCTTTATTCAATAATTGTTGAAGCATGTGGGGTCTGTGGTGGGACCAATTTTAATATGAGAAAAAATATATCCTCCAGTTATTCCTCAGCAAAGTTAGCCATTTATGGTTGATGATATTTTCTTTTTATCATATCTCAGTAGTTTTATAAGTAGAAAATTTATTTAAGTGGTTTATATGAGTTTAAGTTGAAAAAAAATGATAAATAAAAAACGTCATCGTCTCATAAAAAAACTCATTAATTTATAATTGTGGTGCTGCAGAAATACAAACACTAAAACAAAATATTAACATAATACGAACCCTATGTAATTCTAATTTAAATTAGACTAATCTCCTTTCTATACGGTGGAGTAATGTGTAAGGTGCATTTATACGAAAGATATGCAAAACATCTATCAATACAAATAGCTCAAATAATAAATTGATAACAAAAATAAATATTTAATAAAATTATCATAAATCAACCCAATAATCAACACACTCTTCAATTTATTATTGAACAAGGAATTGAAAGTTAAAATTCCAATCTTTATTGAATTATACGTATAAATATCCTTGGATTTTTGTTACGGAAAACTAAGAAAAATAAAAAATAATATTTATACATATAACAAAAGAAAAACCTATTCTTACAAGTGATCCCTCATTTTATCACCCAAAATGAAGAAAAAACGTCTAAATTAAAAACATAAAATTGACACTAAAATTCAAAGGTTTAATTTTTACATTAAAAAAATGAAAAATGAAAAATAATCTGAAAACATGGGAGTAATTAGAAACTAGAGAGCATGGGTTCAGTAGAAATTCAAAGGTACAGACAGTGGCGGACCCAGGAATTTCGAAGAAGGGGGGCACAATTTTTTTTTTGTCGATTTTTCCGCTTAACATATTGTTGTCAAGAGATCACTTTTTTTTTTTTTTTTTTTTATCTTTTTAATCTATAAATGATAACATGTGACAACCAAAAGTAATTAGTTTTTATGTTACTCATATACACATATTGTACAAATCTGGAAAAAAATATTATGGGAGGAGAAATTTCCAAATTTTCAATGGTGTTATTTTTCGTCTATTTTAAAAACATTCATCTTCAATTGGTACTTCATGATCAAAATTGCCTTCATTTTTAAAAATCAATGCAAATTGATAGCATTTAAAATGTACTTCAAATACGCTTTTTAATTTACATATACTCATTGATAAATTTAGGGGTTGTGGGAGTAGTAAGACTTAATAAAAAAATTGTATTTCCGATATATACTTAAAAAGTAATTAACATTGGCTAAATTTTTTAAAAACCACAATATAAATTGATTGGTTGAAACCATATTTCTCTTTTAAAGATATTCTACGAAAAAGAAAAGAAAAACTAAAATTGCTACCAGCAAGGATCGAACCCGGGCAGTCATGGAAAGGATAAAACAGACTTACCACTAGAACACTGACAACTTGATGTTTATTAGTTATACTATAATGTACATATTAAGCGTCTTCGCATAAAGTCGCTATATAGAAAAAAAGTTTTTTTTTTGTGGGGTGGCACGTGACCCCCCGGGACCCCACGTGGGTCCGCCACTGGGTACAGAGAAACAATATTGCGGCTAAATGAAATAATGAGGGTAATAGGTAGAGCTCCATTTAAGAAAAAGGAACGACAATGGACGGGGTTATACACAAATTCTTAATGTAGATGCTATATCCGTCTGAAACTTAAACGGATCAAATAGAGTAACTTGGACAAAAGTGTAATATAAAAGGACTAACAAAAAAACTTGACCTATCTGTCCAATTAGAGTGTTATATTACCCATTTTAATCTAAAGACGGATATCTCATCTTAAGAGAGATCACATTATTTGATAGATTAAATTGGTTAAATGTTTATTTTAAAAAAAAAACAGGTATGAATTTACGTAATGATTACCTTTAATTTAAATACCCATCAAAATAATAAAAATAGGTAATTAAATAGCAGGGGTAAGGAAAGTATTTTATACGATTATTTAAACTTAATAATGAAAGTTTCTCTCAAACATGGTTATTATCCATTTAACGTGAAATAGACTATCAAAGAACAAAATGAAGGAGCTTGGGACAATTTATATGGGCTCAAGCTACAATTAGCCTATTTTTTTTTTCTGGCCAATCCTCAGCACACCGTGAAAATGCCTGGATAAGAATAAACTACTCTATCTACATTTTTAGATTTTTAGATAATTGAATGTTGCAGTTGTGCATGTTATCACAATATATTCTCTTTGTCCCGGTCATTTACTTACCTTTTTTTTATTATGAGTTTTTTAATCAAAGATAAACAAATAATTGACACGAGAGAGTAATTAGTAAAATATTAGAAAATATAATAAACACGGGTTTATGTCATGACAATATCATTATTATTAAACATTTGAATATATTAATATTTTTTAAAACAAACCCGTGCATTTTTGCACGGGGTTAAAACAAACCCGTGCATTTGAAAATATAATAAACACGGGTTTATGTCATGACAATGTCATTATTGTTGTGAAACAAAGGAAGAAATAATTATAGAGATAAGGTAGAGAAAAATTAAGGGAGGGAGAACTCTCTTCTTATTCCATTATAAGGGATATATATACAAATACAATAGGGGTAGAGTTTCCATAAGATAATGTATTCTAGTATCATATAAGATATGGATATCCATACAATAATATTTCATAACACTCCCCCTTGAATGTCCATTACTGAATAACATGCCTCGTTAAAAACCTTACTAGAAAAACCCTATGGGAAAAACACTAGAAATGAAAAGAGTACAATAATCTCCAAATACGCATAACAAACTGTCTTGTTAAAACCCTTCCATGGAAAACCCAGTGGGACAAAACCATAGCTAAGGAAAAAGAGTACAGCACGTGCTACTCCCCCTGATGACATGACTGTATATAACTTCAAATAAATCATGTTTTAACGTAACTTTTCGATCGTTGAATAGAATCCATTGTAGTTGATAAACTTGATATCTTTAGTTAGTAGAATTCCTTAACAAAATCAATCTTCATATGTCTTTAGAACTCACAATTCGGATGTAGTCATTCATGATGACTCTTGATCTTCATTTCAGGTAATACACCAAATAATGAGAGAAAATAATTTCAATTCTTCTCATAACATGACATAATATTATGTCTAAAACAATTGTCATCTCAACAATCATTACTATAGCGTATCAATAATGCGCTTGTAGTGCTACCTCGTTAAAAACCTTGATAGGAAAAACCCGTTGGGACAAAAAACCTAATCGAAGGAAAAAAGAGTGTAGCAATCATCCATATATTGGATCTCTACTGGAGAAGCAACCAAATTGTTGGATAATAATAATCCACTAAATACCTTCAATAATTTTCTTTGCTAAACCATTGGATTGACATCCTCATTTTAGACTTTGACTACATTATTTTTCAATCGTTATGGTACTTATGGACCATAAACTTATTCACGTGTCATACAAATCTGAATTCTCATATGCTCAAACTGCAGGTTGAGACAACAAATAAACTTTAAAGAAGTTTTGATGTTCCATTATGGAACTAATCACGATATCTTTCAATCGTATTGTAGAGGTTCATATATTTTATCATGAGTTCAAAACTCAATTGATAATCATTCATAAGAGGCTCCTTCAAGGAGTTATCCTCGTAGGAGTAAAATATATTTCTCCTTTAAACATTTATCCATAAACAATATTATGAAACATGTGCATACATACGATATGAAACAAATTCCTAAATAATATATTTTAATAACAATGCAATAAAAGAATATATACACTAAACTAAGATGCAATGATGATTTATTATCTACATGCACATGATGATGACTCAAAATACAAACTATATAGTATCTTTTCCAATATTCATAATTTCAATTGACTTCAGGTCAATATATGGACTTCAGGTCCATGAGCTCATATATAATCAAAGATTATATGTCGACAATCAAAATTAGGACTTACATATAATATCCCCACTTTCTAGTCCGTTAAACTCCGCGTGCAAATGCATATCCGGTTCAATAACCATATCGATATAATTTCAACATCTCTTGATATTTTCAGTACTGATAAGTGATATCTGAATACATAGGGTACCATTATTTCTTCTCTACATCGGCCATCTATTATCATTCAGATATTTATGTCACTTTAGGGACATACAAGTTTCTTTACTCTGTAAGAGTACCAACTGCTCATACTTGTCATTTTCTTATTATTTGAAATATGTGAACCGATATGACTTCCACACTACATTCCATGTGTGGTTATTGTTCAATTTGACAAAAATTTCAATTTTCATTACATATAATATCTATGACTAATTTATAGCACGCTATACCACAAATAGGGCTAATCTGTCTATAATTAAATCATAGATCCCAATGTAATGTCACATTTAGACAAGGTGATCAAACTGGTATCGTAATACATATTCATAACTAAATTAATGCCATCATTTCTAATTTTATGAACCTCTATTTGATGTATTTCATATTAAAAACAAACCGCTGAACTTCAGGTTCAGTTGGGGATAACTTACTTGTCTGTTTTTACCATCTTTTCCTTATCATTCTCCCCATAAGGTGCTAAAAACTATCAAGAACAGATAGATTTAATGGGCAATAAATTATTATATCCACCTTAGATCTCAATTTCTCATATCAACGATGAGAATTTATATGGACATTTTTGTATAATAACAAAATATTTCGGGGAGTTACATATAATGCAGTTGGATTTCTAATGTGCCGAATTAAAATGCCCAATTTGGAGATCAACGATTTTATATAATAATCAAAATGTGATTGTTGATCACAAGAACTACTCAGAAAAATCATTATGTGGCTACAAGCCATTCAATAGAGTGTCAATCCATACACGAACATTTAAGTTCTTCATTGAACTTCTGAGTAATGTTTATATCTCCAATATCAAATATCCTCAATCTCACTGTAGTGTCTTGCCTTTAATGAAATTTCTACACGAGAGAGTTTCAGCACTTATCTTTTCTCTAGGATAAATTTCAGGTTTATCAAAACGGGTATAATAAGAACCCGGATGGCCTCAATCGTCACATCTTAACAATTTAATGTCAACTTTCTTAGTTTGCCCAAAAATCATGGCAGCTTACATAAGCACTTGGTTGTGTCTAGATAGTATAATTTATCACACGCCACTTTCTAGTTGACAATTCAACATGCTAAACTTCTGGTTAGCAATGTCATATCACGTGCCAAATTTCTAGTTGACTATAATTACAGTGCTAAACTTACAGTTAACTAAATTTCGCATATGAATTCAAAATAATTCCTTCGTATCTGGCCCGATAAAATAGATGTGACATAAGACACTAACTAATGTCTTATTTATATAGGCAAGACTAAAAATAATATCGCAATATTCCTGTAGGGAATATTATACATGGCTCTTTCTTGTAGTATGGACAAAATCATACATCAAAATTCCTTTTAGGAATACAAAACTTAACCGATTATTAAAATAATCTCAGTTAAACTCAATTAATAATGTATCAGTCCCGTCAGGGGATTCAATGAAATCAACGAATCATAGTGATCATTCTTTTCATAATATTAAATAATTGATCACATGTCACTTGTATACGAGATACTACACATAGTGTTTTAAGCACTTACACGATAATATGACTACATAACTACATTATTTGTATGAATGATAAATATATTTCATACTCAAAACATGATATCTCATTCGCTTCAGGGAATGATTTTTATTCGATTTGAGATTCTCAACTTTTAAGAGTATCTCATATTTTGCAAATATTCATGTATAAACATTGAATTTATTCTTAATTATGAAACTCAAATAATACTCACTATATGAAATGTGAGAATTTATAAACATTGTGAACTTCAGGTCACAGTTTCAATATCTGTAAACATTATGAAATTCAGGCCATAATTTAGTATATGTAAACATTATGAACTTCTGGTCATAGTTTCAGTATCTTTAAATATTATGAACTTCATGTTAGAATTTTGTATATGTAGACACTATGGACTTCTAGTCATAGTTTCAAAATCTTTAAATAATATGAAATTCGGGCCATATAATAAAAATATCAATCAACTCGTATATCATCATTTTATTTTTCTTTACCCATATAGAGATATGAGCATAACTTGACATTTCATGAAATATTTTTCTTCACTAATCAAATTCGGCTCAATAAAGACCTCATCAATTGGCTCACCAAAGGCCACATTATTAGGCTCAATTCAGGCCGAAATATTAGGCTTAATGTTATGCCTTGTTCTCAATTTCTGCTATATGCAGGGTCTTTATGAGATGTTACATTCACTTCAAGGAATGAATGAAATTTTAGATTTCAAATATACTGTTCAACTACTTCAGGTGAATGGGAATCAATTCAGAAATAATTTTCCCTTTATTAAAGACCGCTCTATTCATTTGAAACTCAAAATGCGGTTCAAAAATCGCAGTTGTGAACTTCTGGTCACAAGCATTTACATGTGGACTTCTGACCACTTATACTTATATAATATGATTATATTTTACTGATGATACGATGTTAAATAAATTTTGAACTTCAGGCCAAAGTAGGTCTTTTAAAACTTTGAACTTCTGGCCAAAGTCATAATATGGACAAATCTGCTCATCTTTATAAAATAGATTGTTTGGAAATTCACGATCATGATAGTATAATATGTCCTTTCTTAAAACTTATTTATCATATGTATGAAATTAATTTTATATTCATGTTTAAAATCATTCACCATTACAATGAGAAATAAGGAGTTAATACCACTGTAAACATTAAACTAACATAGATAATTAAAGAGATCACTTTATACATTTCCTTTTATACAGGTGATCGATATAAAGAATGCACTCAATGAAATATGAATGTCGTGTGTTCAGTGATTTTAATCAACCTATTCTTGAAGTATATGTCCAAAATAGAATCAACCATGACAGAAACACCAAACAATTAGGCCACATATTGAAAATACAAAGCTATATAGTAACAAATAATGAAAAGAAAAACGCATCAGTAACATGGTATTTTACCATTTATTATAAATGACCAAGTACTAATCTGTCTGAGTGATGGGCGATGAATGATATTCATGCACAACATAAGCAACAATTATAAGAGGGACACTTTTAATTAGATTATTATGGGCATTTCATTGGCTAAAGACGAAAGCAAATAAACAACCATAATGATTAACAAATTACAAACTGACCAAATTCCATTATTGACGACAAGGATCAAAACTATAAAATACAATATTAGTAAGTATACTCAATAAACACCCATTACTAAAACGATGATGCGACTAAGATAAATTAAAATCGTGTTCGTTTAAGTTAATCGAATCTCTTAGGATAAGCCTTACCACATATTCTGTTTGCTCAATCAATTAGGGTTACAAGTTTAATTAGCAAGATGCAAACTTTACCAAAGGGAGGGCAACATGAGTTAGGCATACAACCATACGTATAGACAAATATATCATAACGACTTGGAAACTATCAAATTGAAAAACAAGATGAATACGTAATATGGTTGTGATGCATGTTAACCAAATTATTTAGTTTAAATAAAACGTACCTGTTTAATTTCTCGTGAATTAGTTTAATTTCTATTGTGTGATAGTTAGATCCGTAAAACGTAC
The DNA here is from genome assembly GCA_022085475.1 of Heliosperma pusillum. Classification (NCBI taxonomy): domain Eukaryota; kingdom Viridiplantae; phylum Streptophyta; class Magnoliopsida; order Caryophyllales; family Caryophyllaceae; genus Heliosperma; species Heliosperma pusillum. The sequence continues at coordinate 199,895 of JAIUZE010073302.1, read as the reverse complement.
CTGTTTAATTGGTTAGGGTTAGATACTCGTGCTGATAACGTGTTGTGAAACAAAGGGAGAAATAATTATAGAGAGAAGGTAGAGAGAAAGTAGGGGAGGGAGAGTTCGCTTCTTATTCCATTATAATGGGTATATATACACATACAATAGGGGTAGAGTTTCCATAAGATAATATATTCTAGTATCCTATAAAATATGGATATCCATACAATAATATTTCATAACAATTATGTATATAAATATGCATATGTGATTCAAACTACTCCGTAATACGTTTAACCCGGATATATTAGAAATATGCTCCGACCTAAGTAATGCTTCCTAAGATCATCCCCAAGCAGAGGTCGTGCTAATTAGGTCGCGACCCGGTTTTACTCTTAATCCCATTTTATTTATCTTGACCTACTTTCACCCTCCCAAGCAGAAGGTTACGACCTAGGTCATCAACTCAATCATTTTCCAATTCACAATCCATATTATATACTTATTTTATTGTTTTCATATTGTTCAACCAATAAAAATTGTACACCTAGTAGGTCACTAAGGTGGTCAATTTTGTTCCACCATGGTCACAAATTGACCTTTGGTCACCAATTAGCAAAGAAGGTCACCAATTATGTTTGTGTAATTACATCATTAGCATGACCAAGTAAAATCATGACCTACCAATTGACCTTACTTGGGGATGGTCTAATGTATCTATTCGTTGAATAGTCTCAACAAATCTTCACGTCCATATCAACCGTATCATTGAATTCAAATTACAATTCAAAATGATTAGCATTAATTAAGTATAAATTTTCCTAGTGTTGACTGTTGACAAATGAACGTCATCAGAAACCTGCCTTTCTTTCTACCGTAAATCTTGTTTAAGAGATATACTATCTGTCTTAAGCTTGAGACGGCTTAAATCCTATCACATGATAAAAATAAAGATAAAAATTTTGGTTATATTTTAGGTAACAAAAGAGATGATTTGGTATATATATTTGACCCGTCTTAAGTTTTAGACGGATATTACATGTCTGAAATGAGAATGTGTATTATTTTTAAGGCCAAGTTGTGTACTCTTAAATTAAGGGAGGTGGTAATTTTATTTGTAAATTAACTATGTCACTCAATATACGAGGGTGAAATTAAATTAATTTAAATTTCGAAATGCGAAATAGAGTAGAAGAAGCGTTTTATGCAAGTCTTTCATTTATGACTCGGAGTGTCTAGTGGAGATCCAACTTATTTATCGAGAGGCTAATTTGTGTGCAAACTGGTTAGCTAAGCTTGGAGCGAGTGAGTCAAGCTCAACACCGAGTGAGTCAAGCTCAACACCTCAACGTGATGAAGGTGAGGTGTCGGGCATTCCATACGATTTATTTCGACTGCTACAACAAGACTTATGAGGCGTAGTTTGGCCTCATGTCGTTCTTATTTATGCTTTTTAGTGTGTTTTTTCAGTTTTTGAGCTTTTGTTTATGAGCTAATCCCACTTCTCTTTCACCAAAAAAATGGAATGAGGTTTTGTGTACCCTAAGTTAGAGGGGTCACTATTATTTGATGAGAATTTTTATTTGTCTTTTTTTTTTTAACTTTTTCTCTAATAACCGGTTAAAATGTAATATTTTTAGTCTTATCCACTTGTCATCTAACCCTACACAATATATATTAACTTAATCGACTCTGAGAGGATATTAAGAATTCGGAGTAGATGTGAGGGAGAACGTGAATAGCGATCCTCTTATTTGATTGCATAATTGCGTTGACTCAAATGAATGCACCTCCAATTATTATGCGCTTATATTGACTATAATAAACTTTGGTGACAGTAGTATGTTTGGACTATCTGTCGCTGGCCGCGAATTTGTGGAAGCAACAGACAACAAAACGTACAATATTAAGTAACTATTTACATGTGAACAACAATGCTTGTATTAAAACTTAGAACTCTTGTAAGATTTAAACAATTTCTAAGGGTAAAGTACGATATTATGGATTGTGGACACCGACGCATCAAATGCCCGATAAGAGGTGTATCGATGTTCCCACAACAAGTGGTATCAGAGCGAAATGTCAACTTGGCCCCAATCCCCCACAACGTACAAATGGTAGAGCTTGGAGAGAGGACCGATAAAAATGTGCATTACAGACGCGTTGGTCGATCTGTCGGGCTGCTTGCAAATCTTAAGTCCATAAGTGGTACGTTGGTGAAGCATTGAGACAAGACTTGAAAATGGCGTAAACTGTAAGGCATGCATGGAAATCCGCCCCCACCCATGGCCGATTTTGAGCTCCCCTCACCTAGCCCAACCCGCCTCCGGCCCGGCCCGGCCCGCTCAGCCCGTATCGTTGACCAGCCCTAAAACCAGTTGTTCAATTCAAGCAATCCTACATGGCTATCTACAATGGTTTAACCACTAGTCCCTCAGTCTCGGTGAATTGCTGTCCTTTTATTTTGGCATAAAGACCAATGATAGAGTGAAGGACCATTTGTGGTTCCACTTAGTGGGTGACAAGTAGATAATAGTCACATTGTGTGATCAAATTACTCATAAAAAACATTCATAATATAAAAAAAATAACAATTAACTGAGACACTTTAAAAATAAATTGGACAATAATTAACCGAAACAGGAAGTAACTTGCAATTTTAAAAAATTACAAGCACATGCCTAAGCTAAAACATTTAGGGAATCGGTCTTAGCAAAAAGTGCTCGAAAAAAACAAGAGTGTAATGAGATTTACTCATTTACTCCAAGGGATTAGTTTGTCTTTGACTATGATGTAAGCAAAGAAACATGGGTCTTAAAATCCCTTCTATTTAAGTCCTACTCACTTCAACTTCTCAACCTAAAAACATATCCACAAATCCACATTCCTCTCTATTTCTCCCTCCAATTAATTAGGGAGTATTAGCTTTTTTTCTCTCTTTTTTTTTATTAGTGTTTATAAAGCTATATTAATATGAGCATGACGGATAAAACCAATAATAATGAGATGATTACTAATGGAAACAAAGTGTTGCCTGATTTTGATCCTCCAAAGAAACCTAAGAGAAACAAGTATGCCTTTGCTTGTGCTACTTTGGCCTCTATGACCTCTATTTTACTTGGCTATGGTATGTACCTTCTTTTTTCTACTTATTTAGGAGTATTTTTCTCCCTTACCTTGGTTAACAAGTTACAAATTATAAACCAAAGTGACTTGAGTGTAGTGGAGTACTGTAGTGCGGGAGTGTTTCAAAGCGTTGTAATAACAACGAATTGAGAGGTCTCGGATTCGACTCCCTACACGAGAGTGTTGCGGGTTACCTGGGCTAACAGGGTGTTTGTGTTTCCTACGTCACCAAAAAAAAAAGTTACAAATTATATTCTATGTATTTTGATCTTAAAATGCTAGTTATGTGTAAATCATTAGTTATGCAAAGGCGGATTTAGGGAGAAGTGGCCTAGCAGGAACGCTTGCCCTCGCTGATAAATGAAAAATACTAAAGTCTTAGTTTAAATTTCAAAAAAAAGTTCTTGTTTGTCTTATGCACTTACATTTTTGCTCCCATTGGTTATAAATCTTAACTCCGTCACTGAAGTACTACATAAATGCATAAGGCTAGTCACTTATTACATGTTCAAATATAACGTCTACTTTGTATATCTACAATAAGTTTTGTTTGTGACGGGTCAAATCCCCCTCACAAAGAGCAAGTGGCAAGGCAAGTGGGGGATCTATTTGTACCCCACTTGCCCCCCACTTATTACATGTTCAAATATAACGTCTAATTTGTATATCAACTGGACCGTATATTATCTTGTGAAAGACGATTTTACAGCGGATTATATATTCATCCAAAAATAATTGGAGCAATGACATGTGGTGGTGTTGCATTTATGATTGTATATTGGGAAGGTTAGCCTCACATAGTCACATTAGAAGGAAGTGGGGGCAAGTAGTAGTTTAGCCATACCCACAGGCCACAACTTCATTCCTATAAGAGACAATTATGGGTAATAAGATCAAAACTGAAAATAATAGTCTACACGTTTTCAGATTTGATGCCTTACATGTTGCTTTCACTCTGGCCCATTCTAACTAAGCCAGCTAGCTCTAACTTAATTTATATTTGTATTACTATTACGGTTTTTCTAACATGTGCTTTGATGACACACTATTAATACACGCTGAATATGTGAAGATTCACCACATATTTTCATGAAAAATGAAGTGTAAACTTACTTTTACCATAATTAGTGTGAATATCTAATTAATTAATCTTTTCATAATCGACTTATTAATATGTGCTATCAGAATACACGTTAGAAAAACCGATAATTATATTATTATGTGAGAATTGAGATCCATCATGTGACTGTCAATTTTTGTCATATTATGGTCATCAACTTGGTGTAATAATGTGTTTCTTTTGTTAATGATCTTTATCAGATTTGGCTTTTCCTTAAACTATAGTCCATGGATTATCTTTTTAATTGTATATTCAAAACTTTATGGGATACTGTATTTGATTACCTTTTAAAGTCGAAAAGGCTAACTTCATTTCTTTAATCCCCATAGGCCTACTTTTACACTTTTAATCTAAGATAAGAAGAATACATGTCTTTCATGTCATCTAAATTTAATCTACTTAAATGAAAAGTTTGGTAGTAAATATCTTATACAAAATGAAAAAGTGATTTTGTAATTTAGTTGTCCATGAAGTTTATTCCAATCTTTAAAATAATTATGCATTAATACTAATTACTAAAGCTGTTTATGGGTCGTTCCGTCCATTAAATCTGGCCCACAAAATAAGCGAGTATAGACAAGGTATTTTAAGAAAATTACTAAGGCTCCCAAACCGCTAACCAGCTTGTCTATGAGCTGAAAATTTAGCGTGAGTCCAGTGTTAGGCTCAAGGCCGCATTTGATCACCTCTTATTTCGCATTATTCTGTGTAAATTCTTATCAAATGCTGCTAAATATGATGAACAGACATAGGAGTAATGAGTGGAGCAGCAATATACCTAAAGAAAGACTGGAATCTATCCGACATAAAAATTGAAGCACTGATCGGAACCTTAAACATTTACTGCCTTTTCGGGTCATTTGCTGCCGGAAGAACCTCGGACAGGATAGGACGGCGTTACACCATCGTGTTCGCTGGGGCAATCTTTTTCGTGGGTGCTCTTCTCATGGGTTTCGCCACAAATTTTTCCTTCCTTATGGTTGGCCGCTTTGTGGCTGGTATTGGTGTAGGCTACGCGCTTATGATTGCTCCTGTTTACACCGCTGAGGTCTCCCCTGCTTCTTGCAGGGGTTTTCTAACCTCTTTCCCCGAGGTTTTCATTAATTTCGGCATTTTACTCGGTTATGTTTCCAATGTTGCTTTTTCTAGACTTCCTACTCATTTGAGTTGGCGGTTCATGCTCGGGGTTGGGGCTGTCCCGAGTATTTTCCTGGCTGTTGCGGTTCTTGCCATGCCTGAGTCACCTCGCTGGCTTGTTATGCAAGGGAGGCTTGGTGAGGCTAAGAAGGTGCTTGATAGGACGTCTGATTCGCCTGAAGAGGCTCAACTTCGTCTCATGTAAGCTAATTTATCCCCTAAAATCAATTAGTGCGCTAATTTGAACCCAAAAAAGAATAACAAATTATTGAAATACAAATACTTTCTTTATTTCATTTTTATTGTCCTAGTCATATTTTAAAAAATAGGTGAAATACCATAAATACTCCTTACCAATAAAACTTACATACAAAATGTCAATTCTATGCAAGGAGAAGCTAGTTAGCTAGTGGTATAATAGACCGTTCACTATTTTTACTTACTACTTCCTCCATTTTAGAAAAATTTATTTGGATTATAAAAAACACGAAAAGAGGATAATAAAAGTGGGATGTAGGCTTGCTAAAGATGTAACAAGATAATTAATTTGGAAAGGTGTAATCAATTTTATCAATTTGGAAAGATTTTCAATTAAACAATGCTAAAGATGTTATAAATTCAACTATGTTGATAGTTGTAACTTGAAACGTGTTTTGAGTTGAAATTTATATTGTACTCCTATTAATTATGGTGTATTTGGTTGATCAGGGATATTAAGGAGACGGTAGGGATTCCAATGGAATGTAACGACGATGTTGTTATTCGTCCAAAGTCAAGTAACAAGAACGGGGAAGGAGTTTGGAAGGAGCTTCTAATTAGAGCCACGCCATCAGTACGACGTGTAGTGATAGCCGGCCTAGGGATCCATTTCTTCCAGCAAGCGTCTGGCATAGACGCTGTGGTTCTATATTCCCCGCGAATTTTTCTAAAGGCCGGGATTACAAGCGACGTACATCAATTACAGGCAACCGTGGCCGTTGGACTTGTGAAAACTCTGTTTATATTGGTAGCCACGTTTCAGTTGGACAAGTTTGGTAGGAGACCCTTGTTATTAACTAGCGTTGGGGGTATGATCATTTCCCTCTTTACATTAGCTATGTCACTAACGGTAATTGATCGATCGCCTCATAAGCAACCTTGGGCCGTCGCCTTGTGCATAACCATGGTATGTTCCTTCGTGGCCTCATTTTCGATTGGATTGGGCCCAATTACTTGGGTCTATTCTTCGGAGATATTCCCGTTGAGGTTAAGGGCTCAGGGTACGAGCTTAGGTGTGGCCGTGAACCGGGTGGTGAGTGGTGTTATCTCATTAACCTTTTTGTCCCTCACTAATGCAATTACAGTCGGCGGAGGGTTCTTCATATTTGGCGGGATTGCAACCATAGCGTGGTTGTTCTTCTTCACGTTCCTCCCGGAAACACGAGGGAAGACACTTGAAGAGATGCATGAGTTGTTTGATGATTTCAAGTGGAGAGAGTCATTGCATAATAGAATGACGAGTGACAAGGGTAAAGGGGAAGAAAGTGTGAATGGTAATAACAAGAGTCAAGTACAATTGGGAGCTACTTCTACTTCTACTACTAATAATAATAATAATAATAATAATATTACCGATGAAAACACCAAGTAATTGCTATATAGGATTAGGAAAAATTGTAATGAGATGGTTTTTATTAGATCCATAATCCATGATAATCGGTCTATATAACTAATGAGTTTTGCATGTAATTTTATGTGCCTCATTGTGATTTTGAATGAATCACAATTCTTATATTTGGCCTCTTATCTACTCCTTATGTTAATTTTATTTCACATCATTATCCATTTATCCTAACTATTTCGCCTTTTAACGATGTTTATTAACATAAAGTAAGGGATTTAGATATACATATTGCTAAGTTGAGTTCAGTTATTATAAATTGAGTCCAAAAAAGTAAGCTATTGTAAGTTAATATAGTAAGATCGGTCGAGTAATATAAAGTTCAGAAATATTAAGCTTTCATAAATTCAATTGATATATCTCCTATAAGTTAAGGGCTTAAGGCTCTAAAGCAAAGTAAAATCACCTGTTTTTTTAGCTAGTTTACCGGAAAAAATAATTACATAATCAGTTATCTTATTAGTTTTTAATTTTCAGATATAATTTCGGATTTTGAGCTAGCTTTTTAGATTTGAGCTAGTTTTGCCAAACATAATCTAAGTCTAAAAAAATTAGGCTTCGACAAGGCAAGTTTAGAAAAGGTAAACTCCTTTAAATTTAGTTTGGAAAAGTCCAGCTCTTATAAAATTCTTGTAAGTTTAGAAAAGTTAAGCTCATATTGTTCGATTCAGTTCAATTCAGTTCAATTCCTGTAATTTGGTTTAGTTCAGCAAAATTAAGTTCAGAAAAATTATGCTCATATGAACTCAGTTTGACTTTTATAAATATAGTTTAGGAAAATTAAATAAATTTAGTTAAATGCAAAATTAAATTCTAAAAAACAGGGACTTAGTCTAGTGAATCATATATAGCATTGCTTACATTTCGAATCAAGTGGTTTATCATGACGGAAATAATCAAAACACTAATTAATATTTTAACTATAAATTCTTGTTTCAAACATGGTGATCCGTCTTATTTTTTTAGATGATCAGTCAAGTCCCCTCACAAAAGAGTCTATGGGACAAGTGGGGACATAATGAATAATTCCTTAGCTTACTTACCCCACTTATTCTTTTATAAAAAGACTAAGACCCGTGTGAAGTAATAAGACGGATATCCACCAACTGCAGTTTAACCCTCCCTCTATTAATGAACAGTAGGTCTCCCTTGTGACGGGTCGGACCTTGCGACAGGTTTTTCGTCTAACAAAATGGGTAGAGGGAACATGTGGGGCACCCCCATGTGCTTCCCCTTTTCCCTTAAATGGGTCATTTGTGAGGGGAAGTGGTACCCGTCGCAAGCTTGTGACGGATACTGCCCGTCACAAACAAGAATTTGTGATTAATGAAACTTCTTACTTCGAGCAACTCACCTGCATGCAAATGTCCAACTATTCTTTTGGTAATTTTACACAAAAATCTCCTTAAACTGGTCAAACAGCAACCCAATCCTATAGATAAAACAAACTTATGTTAATCCCTAGACATTTCACTTTCGTTTTATTTAGCATATGTGACTCGTTTTAACCTTCAAACGGATATAGACAACTTAAAAGAGACTTGTTGTTCTTTGTATCAAAAGACGATAAAGTTCAATAAAATGCCATGAAAGTACAGTAATTAATCAATTGTGAATTTTCTTACTCTTTGTAAAGAATAAACCACTGAAATTTAATATAATGTCGAGAGAAAGTACTAAAATGCTTAAGTGATATAACAATATACTCACTTTATTTTAGTTATTTATTACTTTTTATTTAATAATAAATAAGATAAATAAATAAATAAGACGTGTTAATATACTACACTTGTCACTTAAATGAACTATACACATGCAGTAATTTTTATGTGAGACTGTCTCACAGTGTGAAATGGTGATATCATATAAAGATATACGGAAAATTCACATAGTTCCCCCGAGGTTTGCAATTTTGCACGAAATACCCAAAATTTTGATTTAGAAAACTTTAAGAGGTCATAACTCGTGTTTACGAGATCATAAAGTGACGATTTTTTTTTTCAAATCGATCATCTTTCCGAGAACTACGAATTGGAAAAAAAAAATATTGTATTTGGATCCCGTAGCTAGGAGTTATTGCATGTCAATGTTTTTTTGACCGAACAAACTTTGAGCGAGCATATCTCTTGATTACGAATTCCGAACTCGACAATTTGTTTTTTCAAATCGTAGTACTTGAAAAGACGATCGATTTGGAAAAAAAATCGTCACTTTCTGATCTCGTAAACACGAGTTATGACCTCTTAAAGTTTTCTAGATCAAAATTTTGGGTATTTCGTGCAAAATGGCAAATCTCGAGGGTACCATGTGAATTTTCCGAAAGATATATCTTATTTATTAACACTAAATGCATAAAGTATTTATAAAAAATGGATCATCTTATGATATGAGACCGTCTTATTTTGGAATTTGTGACAATCACGTCGACATGCTTTCTGATTTGGTTCCAAAAGCGTCCCAAGTAATATCACAAATATAGGGGGCACTTTATTTGCATGGAAAAAGACTAGCTTCTTTATTTATATTAAGTCTTGCTTAAGACGAGGATTATACGTCTAAAGCTTAAGATGGGTCAAATATTATTAAGTAGTGGTAATAAAGACAAAAAATATATATATATATTCTAGGCAACAAGTGAGAGGATTTGGAATATATTCGACTCGTCTTTAACTTAAGACGGATACTAACGGATAGTATCGGTCTGAAATGATAATTTGTGGTTTATATCAGGCTTCTAGCCGCCACTTTGGACTTGTAACTTTTCATTTTTGCAAGCCATAAAGATAGACTTTTGTAGAGATATCATCTTAAATGGAGTTGGACGAAAAGGGTGCATACCTTACAAAGACGTGAGATGATTGAGGCACGGATAAAGAATTATTAATGCACCCTTTAATTTGGATTTTCGTTTAAACATTGAGTTATTTTAATTAACTTCATTAATAGTAAAGCTCGGGGATTAATAGCGTCGCTTGCTTTACTCGATATTGAAAATTTTTATATCTTTACCCCGGTCAATTGTGATTATTTTCATTTTTGATGTATTAGTAATTGCTATGAAAAATTACAAATAACCACCACGTATTTGCGTATTTTTGCAAATAATTATCATGTATTTCAATTTTTACAAATAACCCTCATACTTTCACGTATATTCCCCAATTACCACCGTATATTTGAACTGATACTCGTTTTTCATAATTTCTGGGTCGTTAATGAAAAATTTATGCGAAATACTCATTACCCACAATTACCTACATTCACTAACATTACCCAAACATTACCCATTTTCCCAAATCAATTCATGCTTTAGAACCCTAAATTTCCAAAATCGCCCAAATAAATTGATCATACCATTCAATCGACCATGATTAAACTTTCTCATTCGTTTCTGAAGTAGAGACGCGTACGCTTTATCTGTCATCATCATCTCGGATGGCATTGACATTCGTACCTGTCACCTAGGTAGCACAGACACTTCTACTAACTAGCCGTCCAGGGTCGGATACCGTGTCGGACACACGGACACCTATAAAATAGGAATGAGAGGTCGAAAGACTAAAAAAGATTGATTAGAAGAGAGTTTGGGTGAGAAATGCTAATAAATTATAGTAAAAGTCAAATTTTACCTTCAATTATTTACATTTAATATCAAATAATAATACAAAAATAAAATTGTACGTTATTTATAACTATAAAAAATATATTTTATTCGAGTCCATTCATTCATTCATTCGACCCAACCAAGACCCGACCCATTCATTAGAGTCAGGGTAATGGATCGACGAATTTCAAACCAACAAGGTATGGGTCATGATATGACCGACGAGTTGACCTTCCTTTAGATGGGACGATCCGTCTTATTATTTCAGACGGTCAAGGCCACTCACAAAAGTACAAGTGGACATGGGGGGATTATGGAAACAAAAGAGTAGGTGGGGGCATAAGAGGATTATGGAAGTCCGTTTGAAACAAGAATTGGTGATTATCATATGGGTACTTTATAAGAATAGGGAATATGAGTATATGACTACACAAATTCTCATTTTAAGACGGGTAAGCTTAAGACGGGTCAAGCCCCCTCACAAAGGGCAAGTGGGGGTGCAAGTGAGATCAGAGGCTCACACTTTCTCTTTGTAAGAGAGGTTTACCCGTCTTAAAGGAAACTTTCTAATATGAATATGAGTGTTAGTAGATCGTACCGGCCCCGTACCCATCGCAATACCTTGATGTAAACGGTGAATGCCAAAGATGTTTGTAGAAGACACTGACGCTCACACTAATTAAGTCACTTGACCTACATGGCTACATGCACGTCGTAGCCGCTTAGAAGTTGAAAACAGCTACAAGTATATTACTACTTGCAAGATGTTGACTCGCGACGACTTACTAAATGCAACCAGCTCCACCTAATTCATCCATTTAGCCACACTTGAAAGTCACACTCACAATTCACAAAATCACAAAATCTCATTAATTTCTACAAGCTAAGGTGTCCCAATGTTATTCTGATAGGGGACGTCATATATATCATACTCCCTCCTAGTCACTCATTTCTTCCCCTTTCCCTTTTACAAAAAAAATTAAGAAAATGAATTTAGACCACACAAAACACACTACCCCACATACAAATGAATTTGGACCACACAAAACACACTACCCCACATACAAATGAATTTGGACCACACAAAACACACCAAAAAATGAAAGAGGGAAGAAAACCCGACTTACCCAATAAGGAAAGAGGGAAGAAATGACCGACTAGGAGGGAGTATATACTTACCCAATGTTATTTATACATGAAAAATTCACTTATCATTACCTTATCTATTACGAAGTATATATATATATATATATATATATATATTATATATAGATATATATATATATATATATATATATATATATATATATGAATTCGATATACATTATATGAGCACACTCTGTATTCTCGACTCACATTGTATCCCTTACGAGTTACGAGCACAAGCTGATTTTGATTTAAAATCCGAATGTACAATGTGTTTGTGATAAAATAACTAACATATACTTCCTTCATTCAACTCTACTCTACCATATTTCCTTTTTCACACTCTACCACTGTCCTAAAAAAAATGTAAAATGATCATTTTATCATAATCAAAACATTTTATTTACATCTAATGTCACTCATACCAGACTCATATCCTCACAAATAACAATTTAATAAAGCATCTTCCACAGTTCTCTGTGTACTTATATTAGTTGTTTAATTACTCGCTTACTATTTGTGCAAAAAACATGGTATAGTGGAATTTAATTGAAGAAGTATGAGCTTACTAAGTTGGACTATCCATTGTTTCAGAGTATGAAACAACATAAACTATTACTAATGTCAATCTTTAGATTGACAAAAAACAATTCAAAACTTAATTTTACCATATTAAAAATGTATTAGGAAATCACTTTTATAAACTACTCAGCTTCCGGGCAATAGTTTACATTTTTATTTTTAAGATGGCTCAGTTAATAGTTTACACTTTCATTTTCTAGTAAGTAAATCAACTCAGGTTGGTGAGGAGTCTGAGGACTAAGGACCATTACTTTTGTTCCCCATTTCAAGTTGCTTTTTGATTTCTCTTTTTAATAATTGTAAACTTATTCATCTTTTCTTGCATTGATCTAATTATTAACTGAGACGAAAATAGTAAATGTGAAACTAAAGAAGGTGATTTTGAATTTTCTCTCTTTGTAACCTAATCAATTATCGATTATAAACCGTTGATTCGATAACGAACCCTTTTAATCCTTTTTTTCCCTACAAAGAAATGGATTGGAACCCCAATTCCAAGGATGATGTAATAAGAGACTTTGACTTAAAAGAATGGCCCATTGTTGGAAAGTGGAGAGGGACTAGAGCCAAAGTTGAATAATAAAGGGTCCTAATTTGTTGACGAAAAGTCGAAGATAACGTCATTTATGCATTATAGGCCTAACAAATAAATTCCAAAATTGTAGGATAATGATCAACTAACTTGTTCCAAAAAGTCTTGCCACGGAGATTTTCCCCAAACAAATCGACAATTTCCAAAAGGCAACGTGAGAATATTATTCACTCTGTTGTTGTTCCGTAAATTCCTTGTACACTTACAAAGACTACTCGTAAATCGTACTCTTTCGGTCTCGATCAATTATTGTATATTCTTTTTTATGGTGTCTTACTTAACTGATATCTTTTATATATTTAGAAGCTTTTTTATGAGTAATTTGATCACTTTTTAAGACTATTGTTCACTTGTTATCCGCTAAGTGGAACCACAAAATGTCTCTCACTCTTTTCTTAATCTTTGTACGAAAATAAAATGACAACAAATGACATGGACGGAGAGAATATATAATATTCTAGGTTTCTTTAGAAGTAGGAGTAATTTACTAATTTTACGACGGCAATGAGATTTTTGAATGCTTCTAGAATTCAATCCTACTGATTCGATTTTAGTAAGTTCATCGATCCAAAGTAGGATCTCGATCTTAACAACATTGGCATCACCTGATAATACTCAATTACAACGCCACAAAAAGGCCAGTGGTATTTTTGTAATTTGTTGAATTTTAATCATCTTTTTAATCTTAATTATTTTAGAAAAATGACGGTAAAATGGGGAAATACATTTATATATCTTATTTAAGTAACTTTGGTCCTAATCATCTTTTTTATTTTAATTTTTTCCGTCTAAAATCATTTATTTGCCTTTAACTAAATTATTCCTTATAAAAAAAGATTTTCGTACGTGGTACCCCTGTATTTTTTTTAATTCTACGTGGTACCCCTCATTTTTTAAAATTATGAGTGGTACTCCTAAACTTAATAAATGTTACTTAAAATACCCAAACTATGAAAAATCGAGTTTTCATATACTTCAATTTTACTCAAAAAATATGTTTATTATTGAGTAAACGATATTTATGTTAATTGTATGACAAATTATTGTCAAACGATCAACAAAAAGTGCGTAATATAAACGTTTAAAAGATGGGTTTAGTGCATTTTGGGTATTTAAAGAGGTTTTAATTAAGTTTAGGGGAAATATGTAGATTTCACAAAATCGTGGGATACCATATAGAATTTGAAAATATACGAGAGTATCATGTAGAAAAACCCTATAAAATATTTAAAAGATAAATAAATGGAGTAATAGTATTACATTTCGTTTGATTATTAAAAGATAATTTTTTCCAAATGTATTCAAAGAAACATGTTAATATACTAATTAGAAAAGGCCGAAAGATGAAAAATATTCTTCCAAATTCTTCCCTAATTATCATGTTAACATCTATCATTTGAGTACACGTTAAAAACAAATCGCATATAATTACTTCGTATAATGTTAGTCGACGGAACGATTTGTGATTCCCAATTGTGTAATATTCCTTGACAACCTTACAAATGTCATTATCCAAAATATAATACGTTGCTCCAACGTTATTGTCATCCTATCAAGTTCATATCTTCAATTATTTGAGGTGTTGTGTGGTTCAACCTTTATATATGAATAGTCAATGCAAACTAAACTAGGGCTTTTTTTTTTTTTTTTTAATAATGGTTATATCAAAGATTTCCTGTTATATCAAAGGTTAGCAGCGATGTGTTGAGCAACACAATTATCACATAACATAGGAATAGGAAGAGGGGCCTTGAGTTGTTGCAAGTCATTTAATAAACCCGCAACCCTTCACCGATACTAGAACCCATACTTCTATACTCGGATTCAGCCTATGATTTTGAAATTGTCTTCTGCTTTTTAGTTTTCCAACTGATCAAGGATGAGCCAAGAAAGACGCAGGAACCAGTAAGTGACTTGGCAGAGAATGAGCAATTTTGCCAATCAGCATCAGAATAACCATATAGGAAAAAATCTAAAGAAGATGAATACAACAACCCATGATTTATTGTTACTGTTACCTTAAGGTATCTAACATCATGAAGAGGTCCATGGTAGTGAGACTGACGAGGAGAACGCAAAAATTGAGAAAATTTGTTGGGCAAAATAAAAAGGAAATGTCAGGACGAGTTAAAGATATAACAGTCGCCCAACAAGCCTTCTATATGGCTCTGTATCTTGTAGTAAGTCTCGATCCTTTATTGAGAGCTTAACACCATGAGAAAATGGAATCAATGCAGGCTTGCAATCTTGCAGACCTGTTTCAAAAGAGGAGATCAACGATGTATTTCCCTCTGATTTAAAAGGAGGCTTTGATTACTTTGTGCCACTTCTACACTAAGGAAAAACCTCATAAGGCCAAGGTCCTTGATTGTGAATTGTTTGACAAGTGCTTGCTTGATGGAAGTAATGAGAGAAGAATTGGAGCTAGTAATTAAAAGGTCATTAACATATACCAGCATAATATGGTGAAATGAGTACCTTGAACCTTTGTGAATAAGGAAAAATCATGCTTGGAATGACAAAACCCCAACTACTTTATTAGAAAACGAGGCAGTCCAATATTTCATTGGCGATTTGTTTACCTTTCTACATTAGGCATGCTTCCAATGAGTTAGTTGATTACCAAATGGGACTATAGTACACATGTCATCCAATGTCCCTACCCAAAAATGGTCCCTCCCTTCTCCTTAATCTTTGTGCCAAAAGCAAAGGTAAACAAATGACCGGGACAGAGAGAATATTTATTTTTAACAAATAACCACTAATCTTATCATTTATTTATGTGATGATGTGTCTCCTGACAAAGGCATTAGAAATTTAGAATACAGGATAAGATAAAAAAAAAAAAAAAAAAAAAAAAGTTGGACAACAGAGATAATCTCAAGTCCAAAAAATCAGAGCTCGTAATCGCCTGGACATTAAATGGGCTAGACTTTTACTTTTAGATGGGCTTGGGAAAGCCAACTAGTGGGCTTCTAAAGAAACGGATATGGAGTATGATATAACGTGACATTGTTTTGTGCGGGCAAAAGTCCTAGACCTCGCAAACTAGTCAATTGGATTGGGTTTGCGTCAGGTTAATTCGGGTTTGCAAGAATTTGGGCCGGATAGGGTTATTTCGGTGGCTCATCTACTTATTTGGGGATAACGAACAATATGCGATAATGAAAACTCGGGTCACCTTGAAGAAGATCGGGTTGATTCGGGATCTCAATTAAGGTTCTCAAATTAAATAACGTATCTCGTGTCCTAAATTTCACGTAATGTCGTGTCCGTGTATGTGCCCGTATTGGTGCTACCTAGACCGCTACCACCCACATTGCCCAGCGCTGTTAGTCACGCCTGTCTTGCCATCCACACACCGGCCACTGCCACCAAGCCACTTACATCGCACTCTCCACTCAACTCCCTTCTCCGTGGCACTCTACACCCATGCCACCACCTCACCACCCCCTAACAACCAACTACTTACCCTAAGAATTTACAAACCCTAACAAAAAAAAACCAATGCTTTAGAAAATGAGAAAGAAAAATTAGTTTAATCAACTAAATTCTAATTACTAATCAAATAATTATTCTTCAATTCAATTAGAATTATTATCACATAAATTTGATAGAATAAAGATGTTGGAGCCTTGGAGGGATGAACTTAGAGAGAAATAAATGATCTTCAATCAAAAGGTTTATTTTAGGTAAGGGTATGCAAGTGAAAAATATCGCTATAAAAAAAGTAGTGAATTGAGAAAAATGTGTGCTGTGAAAATAATTTACGAATAATATATGCCTCGCGTAGAACAACACCTTTGAGTAGACTGGGCAAAATCAACCCGATACGATGACTCGACCTAATGCTGAGCCGAGACCCGAAATTGACCTGAACTACAACCCCTAGGTGTGACCCGAAACCCGAATCGACCCGACCCGACCATGGTCCGATTCAAAATAACCCGATCCAAAACCACCCGACCCAAATATGACGCGCCAAAACATAACTTTAATTTAAAAAAAATACCTAAAGTGACTAATTTAAAAGCACACTAAATTTTAGGGACAATTCCCATGGATTATGTACTCTAAAATAAAGAATCAAGGGATATTCTACATGGTACCTCTATGTTTTTTGGTTTTATAAGTGGTACCCCTCCTCATCTTTAAAAAAACTTTGACCGCCTATAAATCATGTTCATGAATTCGAAATGGGCGACTCTTTTTTTCAAAATGATCGTCTTCTCGAGGTCTTCGGTTTGGAAAAAAAATTGTCACTTTATGAACGTTTTTGCAAGAGTTATGGCCGGCCAAACGTTTTTAACCAAATAAACTTTGACCGTCGATATCTCATGGCTACGAGTTCATAAAGTAACGATTTTCTTTCAAATTGAAGATCTCGAGAAGACGATCATTTTGAAAAAAAGATTCGTCGCGTTCGGAATTCATGATCATGAATTATACGCGGTCAAAGTTTTTATGAATAAAAGAAGGGGTGCCATGTAAAATATGCAAAACAAGGGGGTACCATGTAAAATATCCCAAGAATCAATTACCAAAAGTAAACTTAAAATAGATAATAATAGTAAATTTACTTTGTTTTCCTTAATCATCGACTCAAAAACTGATCTGAACCCGAAAGAACCCAACCCGCTTGACCTAAAAATGAGCCAACCAACATACCATAAAAACACCCGTAACCTGAAACAAACCAATCCGACCCAATAAAATGACAAATCCGAACTGACCAGTCCCAAATTAGCCGACTCGAATCCGACACGATTGATCCGTTTGCCCGGTCACCATTGAGTCATCATTCATCAATGAATACGTGTATTTTCTCAAGTCTCATCTATCTTCTCTATTCTTCTCTTGAGCGTCTCACGGTCTCACCAGTTTTCACAATGTCCTTTCGACTTTCTCTCTCCTACCACTGATTCTTCTTCTTCTCAATTATTCTCTCCATTTTCAGGTGAATTATTCGTTTTTACATTCGATCTTAATTCTTCATTTCTCCATTTTTTTGTTGATTTTTCAGAATTCTCTATCAATCCGTTGTTGAATTATGCTGTAATTGTTCATTTCAATCTATCCGCGTTTCTTTTTTATCTAATTCGTTGATTTATTTTCGTTAGATGCATAATTCTTCGTCATAAGTTGATTTAATTTGCTCTTATTTATTCCTTACCCTAACATTTTGCGTCACGTAATGTTTGCTTTCTGATCCGATTGCTCGAGTAAAATTAGTGATCGTTTTGTTTAATGATCAAGTTATCGAAATTATCGTCTTTTTTCGTCGTCGGTTTTGTAGACGATTGTGTAATTGTGAAGAAAGTAAGCTAAAATTAGTGATCTTTTTGTGTAATGATCAAGTTAGCAAAATTATGGTCTTTTTTCGTAGTCTGTTTTGTAGGCGATTGTGTAATTGTGAAGAAAGTAAGCTAAAATTAGTGATCTTGTGCATTCTGCTGTCAATATTCCGAGTATCTATGTTGCTGTAGTGTGAAATGATGTATAGATGAATATATAGATTTTAATGTTTATTAATTTCGGATGTGTTTGCAGCTTATTTAACACTATATTTAGTTAGAAGCTGAACTTTAAGCTGTCGTTTTATACATGAATAAATGATGTTGGTCCATTCTCATTTGTTTTAGTCTTGTTTTTGGAGTAGGCTTGATTATAGTATTTTGATGCTTTATGACCGGTTAGAGGTGATTCCGAGTAAGGGAATTTGTGATCCGCAGTTATGATTTGGTTTAGGCCCTGTTTTCGATCTTAATTTCAGTTTAACTCAGATAGTTTTAGACCAAAAGAAGCGGGACTTAAGGCGGGAATTGAGGATTGCAAATCTTGCCATTAGGAGAACCTTATCACAAGGAGGAACTTAAGAAATGACGTGTAGATAACTAGATATACAATGCGATTTATTCTGTTTCTTTTTTATATTCTTTAATTTCAACTGTATACGTAGCTTATTTACTTATCTATTAGGTGAAAACAGAGCTTTAAGTTATAGTTATACTACTGCCTCTCATCCAAAAGGTCTTCTCACTTCTCTAATATATGCGAGGAGTATTTTATTGAAGTGGGAAGATCATTATGGATGGGAGGAAGTATAATATAAGCTACATGAAGCTACAAAGGATAAAATACGTAGTTGCACTTCCATCTAGGTAGTAAACCTTCTTGTTTTCAACTTTGCTTGATTATAGTGTGTTGATATTGTGTAACAGACTAACAGGTTAGAGTTCTGCAAGGGTGAATTTGTAATCCGTAGTTATGGTTTGGTTTAGAGCTGGATCGAGGTTGGCAAATCTTGCCGTTAGGAGAACCTTAGCTCAAAGTCGAACTTATGTGACCAGAACGCATGTCTTTGATACTCAAAGACGAGCTTTTCATAGCACACCGTTTAGAAGAGCTGCCCCTGTTCCTCGGGCTGTTCCCTTGTCTAAGCTTACGGATAGTTTCCTGGATGGGACCAGCAGTGTTTACTTAGAGGCCCTACAGAGAGATTGGGAAGCTGACCCGAGCAGTGTTGACGAGTCATGGGACAATTTCTTCAGGAACTTTGTTGGCCAAGCAGCTACTTCGCCTGGGATCTCTGGGCAGACTATTCAAGAGAGTATGCGTTTGTTACTGCTTGTGAGGTCTTACCAAGTTAATGGTCATTTCAAGGCCAAATTAGATCCGTTGGGTCTTGAGGAAAGGCCAGTTCCTGATGATTTGAACCTAGAGCTATACGGTTTCACTGAAGCTGACTTGGATCGAGAATTTTTCCTAGGAGTTTGGAAGATGGCTGGGTTTTTGTCGGAGAACCGTCCTGTGCAAACCCTTAGAAGTATCCTTACTCGTCTTGAGCAGGCTTATTGTGGAAAGATTGGGTTTGAGTACATGCATATTGCTAACCGCGAGAGGTGTAATTGGCTGCGAGACAGAATCGAGACTCCTAGTGCTATGGAATATAATAAAGAAAGACGTCAAGTGATGCTGGACAGGCTTATATGGAGCACACAATTTGAAAGTTTCTTGGCCACTAAGTGGACTACAGCTAAAAGGTTCGGTCTTGAAGGTTGTGAGACCCTAATTCCCGGTATGAAGGAAATGTTTGATAGGTCAGCTGATCTTGGGGTGAAAAATATAGTCATTGGAATGTCTCACAGGGGTAGGTTGAATGTGTTGGGTAATGTTGTACGTAAACCACTTCGACAGATATTTAGTGAATTTAGTGGTGGCACAAAACCTACAGATGAAGTTGGACTTTACACGGGAACTGGTGATGTCAAATATCATTTAGGAACGTCATATGATAGACCTACTAGGGGAGGAAAGCGGATTCATCTTTCACTGGTTGCCAATCCGAGTCACTTGGAAGCTGTGGATCCTGTAGTGGTTGGGAAAACTAGAGCTAAACAGTACTATTCTAATGATGTCGACAGGACAAAGAATTTGGCTATTTTGCTTCACGGGGATGGTAGCTTTGCTGGACAAGGTGTAGTTTATGAGACACTCCATCTCAGTGCTCTTCCAAACTACACCACTGGCGGCACCATTCACATTGTGGTGAACAATCAAGTGGCTTTCACAACTGATCCAAGGGCAGGGAGATCTTCACAGTACTGCACTGATGTCGCAAAAGCTCTGGATGCCCCAATTTTCCATGTTAATGGAGATGATTTGGAGGCCGTGGTTCATGTATGTGAGCTTGCTGCAGAGTGGCGTCAGACATTCCATTCAGATGTTGTGATTGACATTGTCTGCTATCGTCGATTTGGTCACAATGAGATTGATGAGCCATCTTTCACACAGCCAAAAATGTACAAGGTATACTGCCTATCCTCGTTTTCATACTTCATTGGTTATGTTGTTAGCCTTACATTTGGTTTGTTAGAGGTTTTAAATATGTGTACATCATTCATCTTCATCAGTTTTAGTTATCAGCATATTAGTACATATTGATTTCTTTCGTTGAGCCAACAAGGTAAAAATCTCAGATCTGTAATTGCATTCTCTGTTTTGGAGGGTGAAGAAAAAAAAAAGAAAATAGTCTCAGCTCTAGTTGATTTGTAATAGGTCATCCGCAACCACCCTTCGTCTCTTGAAATATACAAAAAGAAAGTCCTGGAGAATGGAGAATTGTCAAAAGAAGAAATCGATGAGATCCAGAAAAAGGTTATGACAATTCTCAATGAGGAGTTTGAAGCTAGCAAGAGTCATGTGACAAATAAACGGGACTGGCTTTCAGCTTACTGGCTAGGATTCAAATCTCCTGAGCAGCTTTCTAGAATCCGTAACACTGGGTACTTTTCCTTACACCTTTGCAGTATCTGGCTTCTTAATTGTAGATTATTTACGGTCTGATTTAATCAATGCTTTTTTTACAGGGTTAAACCTGAGATATTGAAAAATGTAGGCAAGGCAATCACCAGCATTCCCGAGACTTTCAAGCCACATAAGGCAGTTAAAAGGATTTATGACAACCGTGCCCAGATGATTGAAACAGGGGAAGGCATTGATTGGGCTGTTGGAGAAGCACTGGCATTTGCTACATTGCTAGTGGAAGGAAATCACGTTCGGTTAAGTGGTCAAGATGTTGAAAGAGGTACATTCAGTCATAGGCATTCGGTAATCCATGATCAGGAATCCGGAGAAAAATATTGCCCACTGGACCATGTCATGATAAACCAAAATGAGGAATTGTTTACAGTCAGTAATAGGTGAGCTCTGAATATGGCTTTCTAGCTGTTATTTACAGTATATATTTTATCATGTTCCTATTCCATATGTAAATTATCTACTCCCTCCCATCCATGATGATCTTCCCACTTCAATAAAATACTCCTCACATATATTAGAGAAGTGGGACATTATGGATGGGAGGGAGTACTACTATTCCGGTCCTCCTAGGTAGCTGGATGATGTATATGGTATTCCTGTTCCTAGCCTAACTTCTCAGTATGCTTTTTTTTATTCATGTTTCAATCTCAATATAGGTTATCTTGAAGGTTCTTTATGATGGTTCTTTGGTAGTCAACACAATTATGTAGGGACTATGACTTTGTTGTTATTGTTGTTCAGGATGTCTTGGAAGTTTTCGATGTGGCTGTGTAAGTAATAGGATGGTGACTGGTTTGGTCTTTTGTAATACGTCGTAAAATCTACATTAGCTTATGGTGCGTTAGTATGTACAAATGTCCATACTCTCAGCTAGTATTGTCTGCCTCTTTTAATTAAGCATATATTTAAGGGGCTGTTTGGTTTTAGGAAAGGGTAAGGGAACGAGGGATAATGATTCCCTTTGTTGATGTTTGTTTGACTCATTTTCTCATTCCCTTTCCCCCTCTCTTACCCCCAAACTCCTCTACACCATTTTCCCCACCCTCCCAAAGGTATCCCATTCCCTTTCCCTTCTAGCTTTATCACTGACAACCAACCACCAACCTCCATCCCTGCCAGCCCATCTATAGGTCACCCCACCCTGCCATTCCAGTCGCTGGCGCCACTGCTGCTGCTGCTGCTACCAATCCCTAAACTAAGAACAACCCTTAAACCACCCCTACACCAACTGACCATCATCCCACCACCCACAAACACAATATAGACGGAAGTCAAAGCTCCTCTAAATCAATTCGAATTGTGCTCAAGTTTCTCGGCATGTCTGACTCCCAACTCATGTGACATTGACAATATCAAAGGCAATCGTGAAATTGACATTATTGAGGGGTTACAAGGGTGGTGTCCCTGATGGGTGGTTTCTAGGTGGTGGGGATAAGGATTTCATATGGGTGGGGAGAATGGCGAGGATTGATAAGGGAGAGTGGGCATGAGTGTGCCAGCAACTGGGAGGCGGGGAAAGGGCCTGGCAACCGGGACAGTGGGGGATGCTGGGGCATGGTGGTTGGTGCGTGGTGATGGGTGGGTGGGGGTGGTGATGGGTGGTTTAGGTGTGATTATATTATTGAACTTATTATTATCCTTGGGTTACATATTTCATTCGGAGTACCAAAAAAGCATGTTTACTATAATGGAATCCCTTTCCTTTCCCCTTGATCCCTTTTATTCTTGCATTCCCTTGCCCTTTCCGAACCAAGTGCCCCCTCAAATTACATTGAAATTCACAGTATTATATGTTGTTACCTTGTTGGTCAAACTTTTTCGCTTTGGCTATTGGTAACTGTAGTCATTTTTGTGTGTTAGTGTTATCTTGAGAAATTAGTTTTCTCCATAATATGGAATTCCTGTACTGGCCTTTTGCTATCCCTTTTCTATGATGCTTAAATTTTTTATAATCGCCGTTCTGGATGCAGCTCCCTTTCAGAGTTTGGTGTTCTTGGATTTGAATTGGGTTATTCTATGGAGAACCCTAATTCTCTGGTAATCTGGGAGGCTCAGTTTGGAGACTTCTCTAACGGAGCACAAGTTATCTTTGATCAGTTTTTAAGCAGTGGGGAGGCAAAATGGTTGCGCCAAACTGGTCTGGTGGTGCTACTTCCTCATGGATATGATGGTCAAGGACCTGAACACTCTAGTGCAAGATTGGAACGATTCCTGCAGGTATATTGATGTTGTAGTGAATGTAGGTTTCAAGTATTCTTATCTGGTTGGATAATGAGCATCGGCACTTGTTATAGAAAATTAAGTTAATAATCGCACTTTTGTCTTTCTATAGTTAAAGAACTGTAGTTAACATTATCTAGAGGCATCTAATAGCTTGGACAGTTGGGCGTACTGCTGCATGATTCATATTTTTAGTGCTGACTATATACTTTCGGATGGTTTGCTTTTTCATTGCAGATGAGTGATGATAATCCCTACGTCATACCTGATATGGAGCCAACACTTAGAAAGCAAATCCAAGAATGCAACTGGCAAGTTGTCAACGTGACCACGCCAGCTAATTATTTCCACGTTTTGCGTCGTCAGGTTGGTGGTGTTAGTTTTCTGTATTGTATATCACCCTTTGGAAATGGAATTGTCTGCTTATACTTGGTTATTACTGAATTCAGATACACAGGGAGTTCCGTAAGCCTCTAATTGTGATGGCTCCCAAGAATTTGCTTCGACACAAAGAATGCAAGTCGAATTTATCTGAATTTGATGATGTTCAAGGCCATCCAGGGTTTGATAAGCAAGGAACAAGATTCAAGCGTCTCATCAAGGACCAGAATATGCACTCAGATCTCGAGGAGGGAATTAGACGTCTGGTTCTCTGCTCTGGAAAAGTACGTTAGTTTGTTCTTATTTATTTTGGTTTTCTTCTAGGTCATCCTCCATTCAGCTACTTAATACATGATGATTCACTGTCCTCTTAATTGCTTTCCATTTTTCCAAAATTATAGATGTCATCTGAGACCTGTTTGACCACAATATGTCTCGGTCCGGCGGAGTTTGTGTTTTTTTCTCACTAAAATCTATTATTTAGGTTTACTACGAGCTTGATGAGCAAAGGAAAAAAGAGAATGGCAGTGATGTAGCCATTTGTAGAGTTGAGCAGCTTTGTCCGTTCCCATACGATCTCGTTCAGCGGGAGTTGAAGCGATATCCAAGTATGTTCAAGTGTATTATCACGTTTGTTTAATAGTTTAAAAGCTTTTCTTCGACTTTTTTTTGGAAGTACGGCAAATTTAGTTCACAAGTTCTAGTATACGTTGGTTTCGAGTTAGATTTGAAATTTATCTACATTCTAGGATCCCATTTTGTTTAACTTACCAGTCCATATAATGAATGACATAGTCATTTAGTGTCCTGAAAGTCCTTTTTTTTTTTAAATAAAATATTAATATACTGTGAGACAAACTTATCTAGCTGAAAATTCTATCCATGTATCCATCAGCACGCTAAAAACTAGACTACCCCAGTTCCAAAACATTAGTCAGTCAGTCTCACGGTATTCTTATCATAAAGCCGTCTTATATGAGAATTTGTGATGTTGCAATATCTTGTGAGTTGTAATCATTGGTGGTGTTGCAGATGCGGAGGTGGTATGGTGCCAAGAGGAGCCGATGAACATGGGTGGCTACAGTTACATTGCACCTCGTTTATTTACAGCAATGAAATCAGTGGGTAGAGGAAATATCGACGACATTAAATACGTTGGTCGCCCTCCATCTGCCGCCTCTGCCACTGGTTTCCTTATGGTCCATGTTAAAGAACAGACCGAGCTTGTGCACAAGGCGTTGCAGCCTGAACCCATCCAATTCCCTTGATCTAGTGGCTCTAAATTTGACCAAATTTCTGCTCTTCCCATTGTGAAGGTGTTTTTTGCATATTGAATAATTTAGACAGAAGAATGGCGGTTTTGGTCATTGTAAACTAAACTTCTTTTGTCTGGCATTACAATAATGATCGGCAAAACATTGTAAACATCTTTTTTGTACGGCATAAGATATCAGCTGTTCGTCAAGGTTTCATTGATTCGTCTATGTTGAAGACCATGTATCAAAGCACATAGAGAACAGTTAATAGTTTTGTTATAGAACACACAGAACAAGCGATGTCAAGGACGCGTATGTGATACGATTCTCAGCTTATATATAGCTTAACTGCTCAAGTCTTTTTACAAACAATTGCATAGAAAATTTGATGGTAAAATAACATTCGATAATGCAAACCAAAAATCGAACAAATAAGTTCCTGTCATATGCTCTTTGTTCTCGTGTATAAACTATTTATTTCGTCTTGGTGTATTAATCAATAGTTCTTGACATGACCACTCCATTTTCTTTATAAAATTGTCAAACTATTTAATACTTGTTCTTTCTGGTTTAATTTCAGCTCGTTTTATTTTAGCTCAGTTCAGTTTAGCTTTAGTTAGTTCTGTTTAGCTAAATTTCTTTACAAAATTAAGTCTTACCTCAACTCATCTCTATTTACTTTAGTTAAGTTTAGTTCATCTCCATTTAATTCAATTCAGGTCGTATCAGTTGGATAACTATTTATTTCCTTTTTTAGGATGTATTATCAATAGTTTTTTTTTTTACAAAATTGTCAAATACTTTTTTTTACCAACTAGGATAAGTTAAATTAACTTCCACGAATGGTAAAAATGCCTAAACTATCGTAAAAGAAATGATATGCAGATACATAATTACTTCAATTACGATTTTCCAAAAATATAGGAAAATCCTCAAAATTTTAAAATTTGTGATCGGATTATATAATACTTTAAAATGAAACAAAAAACAGGTAGAGAAATAAGGACAACCAATGCCTTCTATAATGTAGTAAGGGGATGGAATTGTAGACATTATTTTCCCTATTTTTTGTTGGGTCTTTATTAACAATACTCTTTTCTTTTAAACTTTTCTTGTCATTTGGGAATTGGGAATTTACCTGCCCTTCTCCACACAGGTTTGCTTTTTCCTTCTCTTATTTTTTTTCTTATTCTTATTATTTCATTTCCTTTTTATTAAATGCCATAACATATTGTTGAATTTAAATAGTATTTTGCAAAAAAAAAAACATGATAAAAGGCTAATTCATGACGTTAATCGTCACAAAATGTCGATAAAGTGTTAGATTTTTGCTTATACATTTTTAACATTATTTGTGACATTATTGCTATAATAATAAGCATGGCCATTCTAAAATTTGTTGTATAAACATATATAGGGAACTATCAGTTGGAGAAGAGGCAGTATTTTGCTTGTAAAGGTTATACGCTAACCATATTAAGGCGTGACTAAAGTATGTCGTCGACGGAAAATGACAACGAATCCTCGTCTTCATCCGATTCTCCTAGTGATTCAAATTTGTCGTCAACACCGCCTTCTGACAATAATTCATCCCCATCTCCGCCATCTGACCAATCATCACCGTCACCACCATCTGACCAATCATCACCGTCACCACCAGAAAATTCCGATAATAACAACGACAACACCAGTGGTGGAGACAACAACAGTAATAACAACGGCAATAACAACAACAACGACAACAACAGCAACAACAACAACAATAATAATAATAATAACAATGGTGACAACTCGTCACCATCTTCGCAATCAAACAACAACAATCCACCAAATTCTATACCATCACCACCAGCTCCGGAATCAAAAGACGGGTTTCGATCATTATTCTTGTCACCTCCAAAATCAAGTCATGGTTCTTCACCTTCACCTTCAACCTCATCATCTAATAATAATGCTCCTCTTATAATTGGACTTGTAGTAGGATTTGGAGTACTATTGTTGCTGTTGGTTATTCTTCTGATTGTTTGCTGCTGTAAGAAAAGGAAAAACAAACGTCCTAACACCATGCAGCAATACTATAGAGATCCTTCTCAAAAAGGTACACTTTAATGTCCTCTCTTAACCTCCTATATTTCTATCCTCTGTTCCACTCAATTGTATACATTTTTCAAAATCAAAAATTTACGTGCTATCTTGAATAGGAGTGGTCAAATAACCGCGCCAGCCCGGCCTGACCCGGCCATCAGTGCACCCTTGAACAGGCCCAGCCCCATCTCGCACCAAATCCGGCCCTTGGGTCATCTTCTTCCCAACCCGCCCCCACCTAGGGCCGGTTACGGGCCTCCACCCCACCTAGGGCCGGTTTCGGGGCCCCACCCGACACAACCCATCTCATCCCGGTTTTTATATAGGAGAGAGAAACTTAGGTTTATTTCCTAAAACTCAACCTAGAAGCGCAGTTGGCCTAATCAATACTAGGGCCCTATTAGTATTATTATAAGACCGTCTTATAATTATACTAACTTGGTACCTTTTGTGTGTGACCCAATAGGCCCACTTAAGACTACTAGACATGTAAACTATTTAAGTGTCAAACTGATATTGGCCTCTAGCAAGGCATATCGACTACATAGACTCAAGCAGGTTAATTCGTATAGGACAATAGACATAAGTCTTTCAACCAAACCCGACCCTTGGGTCATCTTCGCTCTTCCCAACCCGCCCCCACCTAGAGCCGGTTACGGGCCCCCCACCCCCACCCGACACACCCCATCCCAGCCCGTTTGACCACCCCTATTCCCGAGGTTTGCCATTTTGCATAACTTTAAGTGACCATAACTCATATTTATGAGTTCATAAGATGTTTTTTTTTTCAAACTGCTTGTCTTTACGAGAACTACAATTTGAAATGACAGGTCAACAACAACCACCACCACAACAACAACAACAACATTATAGCGGGCAACACGCTCCATGGCAATCAGGGCCAAGCCAAGACATGAACTACGGTAACCCATCCGGAATGTCGATAAACCAATGGGGCGCGGCCGCACCCATGATGAGCTCTGAAATGACAGCTGGCTACTCCTCAGGCCCAACCGGCCCAGCCTTACCGCCACCACACCCATCAATGGCCCTAGGATTCAACAAGAGCAGCTTCACATACGATGAATTAGCTGCGGCCACAGACGGGTTTGCTCAATCGAGGTTGTTGGGTCAAGGCGGGTTTGGGTACGTACACAAAGGAGTGTTTCCAAATGGAAAGGAAATAGCAGTGAAGAGTCTGAAAACAGGAAGTGGACAAGGAGAAAGGGAGTTTCAAGCTGAAGTTGAGATTATTAGTAGAGTACATCATCGTCACTTGGTGTCCCTTGTTGGTTATTGTATTGCTGGAGGCCAAAGAATGCTTGTTTATGAGTTTGTCCCTAATAACACCCTTGAGTACCATCTCCATGGTATGTTAAACTTGATCCTTAATATCGTCATATTCTCATTTGACTTTTTAAGGTTTAAAATTACGTAAATATGTAGAAAAATACATATGACACATTATGATGCGGAATTACATGGATATTTACTTTTGCCGTAAAAAAAGGTTGACTAAAATTAATTGGAGAATGATAGTCAACACGGGAAACAGGTCTTCTACCGACTGTTTAAAATAGTCGGTAAAACTGGGAACCGTCCGGTAAATTAGATTACGACTCAAATTTAAAACCTTTCGGCCAAGGAAAAACTGTCGGTAACTTTCGACCAAGGAAAAACAGTCGGTAAAGTTTGTCGGAACATCAAATTACCGACCGTTATTGTGTGATCAGTAATGAAAAATGTTGACTATTTACGGACTGTATTTACCGACCTTTCGGCTGGAATCGATCAGTAATTGCCGACCGACTGTATTTCTAGTACCGAATGAATTCGGCATGTAATACTATTTACGGACTGATTTAACTTTCAGTCGGTATTGAACCCGTTTTTTTGTAGTGAGTGGTGTTAGCGGATGGTCTCAACTTTCGGTACCAACCTCTTACATAATTAAATTTTGGGGTCCATCATTTTAATGATCTGTTCATTATAATTGCGAAAGGATTGTACCAAGACTCGATATTACCCCGTGGAGACATATCATTTCCACGATTTTTCATTTGCTTATTACGGTCGCATCTAATAATACAATATTATTGACGATGTTAATAAATCTGTATAGGAAAGGGTAGACCGGTAATGGATTTCCCTACAAGGATGAGAATTGCACTAGGATCGGCTAAAGGATTAGCTTACCTCCATGAAGATTGTAAGTTTTATGAATTGCAGTTTTTTGTTACTTAATTAATTTCTTAAATAACAATTATATATATTGATTAAATTTTCCTAATAGGTCATCCACGCATTATTCACCGAGATATAAAAACTGCAAATATCCTTATTGACTTAAGCTTTGAGGCTAAGGTTTGCATCATTATTTCGAGTTCTACTTGGGCAAATATGGGTGTTATATGTGGTCTTAGGTTTATAATTTGTTGTATATCGCTAATATATATATTTTGCATTTAAGGTGGCTGATTTTGGATTAGCTAAGCTATCTTCGGATACTCAAACTCATGTTTCGACACGTATAATGGGAACATTTGGGTAAGCGGTTACACTAATATGTTCTACTTTTCTTTTTTTACTTGTTTTTTTCCTCTGTAAAGCGAGTCATAAGGGGAATTTTGATAGTTACGAGATTTCAATTCCAGTCGTTATGACTTTACCAGCTAAGCAGTTTTTGGCGAGATGATTTTTAAAAAAAAATTGAATGTGGCATTGAAATCAAACCTAGCGATTATGTTTTTTGTCTTAATTCTTGTGTTAATTCAACATACTAACGGTTTTTTTAAATGCGAACACTTAAATGAAGGTACTTGGCGCCAGAATATGCATCAAGTGGAAAATTAACTGAAAAGTCGGATGTTTTTTCGTTTGGAATCATGCTGCTGGAATTGGTCACTGGGCGTCGCCCCATTGACCCTGATAGTGACGACGAAGATACCTTGGTTGATTGGGTTAGCTTTTATGCCCTTTTGTTTGTCAGTCAGTTGGTCTTGTTTAAGGCCATCTTAACTTAAACCTCTCACAACCTTCTTTTATTTTCACCTCTTTGCACAACCTTTGACAACATACAATTATATATTGATATAGGCAAGGCCTCTTATATCACGGGCGATGGAGGAAGGCGTATTTGATGGGCTTGTGGATCCACGCTTGGAAGGTCAATTTGACCGTCAAGAGATGTTACGGCTGATTGCTTGCGCTGGTTCATCTGTCAAACACTCGGCCAAAAGACGACCAAAAATGAGTCAGGTAACGGTCTCTATATACACACGGGCTTGTCACGAGTTCTATATATAGTATAGGTTACCGATAATCTTAATTACACGTAATGACAGATCGTACGAGCTTTGGAAGGAGATGTGTCGTTGGAGGACTTAAATGAAGGAACGAAGTCATCAGGAGGGAATAGTTCAATGTTCAACTCAAGCGGAGGAGGTAGCTCAGATTATGATACAATGTCATACAACAATGACATGAAACAATTCAGGAAAACAGCATTTAGTAGCACGGAATATGCAAGTAGTGACTATGGCAATACCAATGAATATGGCCATGTCTAAGGTTTATATGGACATGACCAACTTATGTACGCCTAACACAACTAGCCCATGACTCGCTCTTTTTTTTTGTGTAACGCGTCTTTTCGCAGCTTTTTTTCTTCGAGTTTTCAGAAAATTATTATTGATCGTTTTTAAAATTTGCAAAGACGAATGCGATTTCGTCATTGAAGCCAGGATGTTTATTATTATTAATGCCAATATAGCATTTTAGTGACTTGAAATTTTGAGATCGAGGTGTTCACTTGTAAATTTAACTAGAAACTGAATTTGTAATTACGTGATTTATACATAAAGGAAGCACAAGTTGAACGTTGTACTATAAGCCTAAACTGCTTAAGTTTAGGGTAAGTAACCATCTACCTACTCATATCATCTACCCACTCCTATGAGTGGGTAGGTTGTTAATTATTATATTGGTGAGTTAGGCACCTATCTTGGCTGGCGGGTCGTATACGCACGATGAAGAAGATTATGATGACGAGAAAAGTCGACAACTTTTTTTTCTTATTAGTTATTGTATCTTCAAACTCATGGAAATTTGGTCATTAGGGAAATAAGGTATCTATGGTATTAGGAAACACAATATGATATATATTGTGAGAGTATTAAATAAGATATTATTATCTTATAGAGTAAGTTACATATATTATTAGATTTAGAGTTAGTATACGGTATTATAAATACCTACGTATCTCTATGTAACACAAAACAATATTATTATCAATAAGAATTACTCTATTATTATGAAATCTATCAGTTTCCGATGTCATAGCGAATGTGAAACTTTCATAATGAAAGTTTGGAAATGCTCGATCAAGCTTGGTGACGCTCGTTCGAGCTTACTCGACTTAAATTTAAGACGGGTAGTGTCCAATGGTAAACAAGACTTAAAACAAACCCAAAGTAACAAAAGCTCAACAAGTGGTCAAAACGATTTTTCTCAATTAAATAAAAGCACACGGTCTTACCCTGGTACTTCGTGGGCCGAAGACCAAATAAGGGTAAAATGTTGGACCGTGAACTGGGTTATTTTCATATTGGTTATCTCATCGTCTGGACAAAAAAAAAATGTGGTTCAAACTTCAAATTAAAGGGGAATGGACCAACAAATATTTCGAGTAAGGTTTTTCTTTGCAATTGTGTTGATTACCACTTTGAAATTAATCGATGATCGCTTTATTATTCAACGATTAAGTTATTGTTTCAATAATTTTATCTGATTAGGATAAATATATGACACTTCTACATACAATTATTAAAAAACTTTTAACTACATATGTGGTCCATTCGTTTTGGTACATGATCAAACTAATGTTGGTGCTAGTCGTCCATGGACCAGTCCAAATAAAGTACGATCAATCTAATCGTAACCAAATTGCGTGGTCCAGTCTAGTTTTTCGTATCGATGATCAAACTGTTGCTGCTACTAATGCTACTACCATTGCTACCACCTCCACCCTAACCATTCCAACCTCCAAGGCTCCAAGGTACTATATCTTCCTCACATACCACAACCTAGATAAATAAACTTTATCACCTTCATCAACCCCTCTTTTTATACACATCCACCATTTACACCCACTACCTTACATGACGATGCAAAAGAGAAGGTGGCCTAGGGTATGGTGGCATAAGGGGTGGTTTCTCTAGTGAGAAGAGATGGAATGCGGTAGGTTCTTCAGAGGGATAGAAAGATATGGTGTCGTGTGGTGAGTGAAAGTCCTAGACCTCTAATTAGACGCCTCTAATTATTTCATTAAATTACATTAACTTAATGATTTATGATCTAGTTATCATGCATGTAAATATAAAAACATAAAATATAAAGATAAGATGAAATTTCCTTACATTGAAATTTCAATTAAATGGGGCACAATAAGAACTCCTTCTTATTGATCTTGAGCTATATGAATAATGCATGATCCTCCAAAAACTAATCTTCAAACTAGAAGATCTCCTCCAAGTTGCACCCAAGATATAACCCAAACAATCACTATATATTTAGACTAGAAAATATAGTGATAAGAAGAAACTAATATAAGTTTTATTACTATTTTAGTAATAATATGAATATTAGTTATGAGAGAGTTTAGAGAGAAGTTATGCTTAGAGAGATAAGCTAAAAATAAGTGAATTAACAAGTAGTGAAATGAACAACCAAAATGCTCTCTTATAAGAGTATATGGCCGGCCATATCACACTACATAAGCCTTATTTTTGCTCAAAATAATCACATGCATAATGGTAGCGTGTAAGGGTGGTTATGATGACTAAAGTATGAAAGATATGTCACTATCACATAGTTGATTGTGTGTTAAGAAAAGAATAACACACATGCTTCTTCCATGTGCACAAAACCGGTCCATTATGCCCTATAATGGTCCATTTTGATTTTTGATATTTGTCCCACAAACACTTATTAATCATATGCTTAATTATCTAGTATAATCAAGTGTTAATTTGATCATAAAACAATTATATGACTCAAATATATATACTTAACTTTTAAGTGATATTTTACCATTATATCAATATATAATGGGCCCCACAATGTTCAGTTAATTTATTTTACAACTCCTTGTAAATATAATTAACTAATTACATTTACCTCAAAATATATGCATAACCTCAACTAATTTAATGAATTAACGATTAATCACTAAATTAACTCTTATTTAATCGTATTAAAATAAGATGTAAAATTTATTCAGTCAGTTATCCTATAATTGACTAATAAACTTAAACGGAATGAGTTCCTAACTCAATTTCCAATAAATAACTCTCGTAACCAAACATATATCAAATATATATATATGTAAAGGACTTAATTAAACTGTATCGTATACAAATAATTAGTTTTCTGTTTGAGTCTCATCTTATAGGTGTGACCGAAAGGGATCCGTTGATCACCGCCGTCATACGACAATAACGTCTAACTCTAGTCAGCTGAGTGTTACCGATTTACGTTAATCAACTGACGTGGAGTATCAAAGTATACTAATCATGCCACATATATTCGAAATGAGATTTATTATATAAATGCACTATTGTGGAGGACACTTAGACTCTGTTCTTTCCAGCTTAATTTCAGCTCATTTCAGTTCAGTTCAGTTTAGCTCTATTCAGTTCAGTTCAGCTCATTTCAGTTCAGTTCAGCTCTATTCAGTTCAGTTTAGTTCAGTTCAGTTCAGCTCAGCTCAACTTTATTGAGTTTAGTTCAGCTCCACTAAATTCAGCTCATTTCAGTTATATTCATCTTAAACTTAAATTTTTTATTAATATTAGTTATTATTATTATTATTTTATTACTATTATTATTATTATTAATTAAATAATACTCCCACCATCTCATAACTATCCCTCGTTATAACTTTGACCATAAATAATTGTTAAAATATAAAAACTAAGACGTTATGACAAAAAACATTTACATTTATCATAAAAATAATAATTTGGAAACATATTTTTTAAACGAAAATAAAATTGAATATAAATGAAGAGAAATCGAGTCAAAGTGTCGTCTCGAAAACTATACAATACAAACTACGAAAATTATTATGAACTGGGGGGAATATTCTATTAATGGCAACTATTATCAATATTATTAATATTACTATTATTTTTATTATTATATCAAGCTCAAAGCACAATTTACAAGAAATTAGTGGTCAACCGAGAAACTATCAGGGCCCCACTCATATTCCTACTCCTACTACTAGTACTATTGTTATTACTACTATTATTATTATATTATTATTATCACTAATTATTATTGTTATTATAATGAATGTTATGACTATCAAAATCAATCATATTAATATTAATACTACTATTACTATTTACTAATATTATTATCAAGACTAATGATAACAACTAATAATATTTATCATTATCATTACCATTATGATTATGATTATTATGATTATTATTAATATAATAACAATAATAATAATAATAATAATTATTATTATTATTATTGTTGTTGTTGTTGTAATTATATTTTTTATTATTATTATTATTATTATTATTATTATTATTATTATTATTTCAACTCAGTTCAGCTCCAATAAGCTTATCTCAGTTCAGCTTTATTCAATTCAGTTCAGTTCAGCTCCATTCAGTTCAGTTCAGGTCCATTTAGTTCAGTTCAGCTCAGTTCAGTTCAGTTCAGTTAAGCACTATTAAGTTCAGTTAAGTTCAGTTCAGCTCTAAAAAGTCAGAAAGAACAGGGCCTTACTCCAACAGTGAGGAGATAAAGAAAGGCGTACATGGGCACGCGCATGAGGAATGAAAGTATGAATGGTCGTCGGTGGAGGTAAAGAGTTATGGTAGGTGGCATATGAAGGTGATGGATAATGGGCTAGGGTGGTTTTGGTGCGTTAGGGCGGTTTAGTTGGGTTAGAGTTTAGAAAATAGATCGATGTAGTCTGAGCGTAAAACATGTAACACTAGGCGGAAAAATCTAAAACCACCCGAAAATCTTTTAGTGGTTTGTTGATAATAGGTCGGAGAAAATGTGGGCCGCCTAAAGTTGGTAATGATTATCAGTTTACTCTCTTTTTTCTGGGTGAGGATCCTTTCTGATTCTTGCAAAGAATGGACCTCCGTCTATTACGAATGACTCGAGTTAAATCTTCTGATCATCTAATGGCCGTAGACTTGTTGTTGTTTCATAAAAATAATGTTTTTAATGAATACAACGATAAAATATGTTATAGTGTATTGGAAAGAAAATTAAGAGAGAAATAGAGGGAATTGCTATTTTATATGTTTAAGCCGCAGTATACATAGTCGACGGTTATGAGTATACTTATAAAAACCTGACCTGATCCGAAAATCGACCCGTAAATAATCCGGTTTTTTCAACCCAAAGTCGAAAGATACCTGAACCCGTCTTGACCCGTAAACAACGGGTCAAAACCCGAGTCGTAGTGGGTTGACCATTGGGTCAAGGCAATATATCTTCTTTAAAATACATATCAATGCTTATTAACTTATAAGATTTTAAGGAAAATTATATATATATGACACGTCATCACCTCAAACCACATGCCACAACTTCACCTCGTAATGCGTGTCACGCCATCACTCCCACCGTCTTACGCAAAACTACATTCCACGTCAGCATTGTCACCTCATCACCTCAAACCGCGTGCTTTACAAGTCAACATTGCCACATCATGAGCTTGAACCTCGCGTCACGTCAACATTGCCACATATTAACCTCAAACCGTGTGTCATGCATCACTGCCATCTTATCAGCTCAAACCGCATGTCACATCATCACTGTCATCTTATTTGAGCATCACTTATGTACTTTGCGAGTTAGTAAAGATAGTGTTGATGGTTGATGATGGACTATGGACTATGGACTATGGTACTATGGTAGTGGTAAATTGGTGAG
Organism: Heliosperma pusillum; assembly: GCA_022085475.1. Taxonomy (NCBI): domain Eukaryota; kingdom Viridiplantae; phylum Streptophyta; class Magnoliopsida; order Caryophyllales; family Caryophyllaceae; genus Heliosperma; species Heliosperma pusillum. The sequence continues at coordinate 163,709 of JAIUZE010073302.1, read as the reverse complement.
CATGTTGACAACTAAGATGCGTTGGTGGAGATAAAACATATAGATATTAGGACTTACGACTTAAAAGAAGTTTTAAAAACTTGCAGAAAAAATTGTTGATCGACATGTTTTTTTACTCGATCCAAAATACACCCGAACCATTATTTACCCGAATTCGAAATTATCTGACCCGTAACCCGTTCATTCGATCCGTTTAACATGTCTACTTTTGAGTAATTCTTTCAACATTTTTCCACCCAAAAAAAAAAAATCTCATAGCTGAAAAGTTAGCTTCATTACCGAAATGGACACATGAATTGAATTAAACGAGATCCAACAATGCTCCACTAAACTCTTCTCTTCTATGTAACACACAAACTTACCCCCAATTCAATTCAATTCAATTCAATTTTCGCACCTGCAATTAATTCAATTCAACAATGGCGCAACCTCTCGTGAAGAAAGATGATGATCGCGATGACGAAGGTTCTCTCTCTCTTTCTCTCCTCCTTTCTTCATTTTTCATCTTAATCATTTTGAAATTTATAGTAGTTGCTGATAGTTTTCGCGCCAATTTGATTCACATTACACACAATTTGATCAATAATTGCATCTTTCAAATTACCGGATCTAATTGATTAGGTTACAATTATGAATTTTGCAAATTATGCCGCATTCGATTATCGAATTCCGTAATCGTAGTTTAGATCTAGTGAATTTAATTGTTCGATTTGAGTGAATTATTTTGTAATTTGGATCTGGATAAATTGTTGTTGTTGTTTACAGCTGATTACTCTCCTTTTATGGGGATTGAAAAAGGAGCTGTTCTTCAGGAAGCTAGGGTTTTCAATGATCCTCAGCTTGATCCTAGGCGTTGTTCTCAGGTTTCGCTTTCGGCATTGTTCTTTCATTAGCGAAATTGCTTTCGGTTTTCGATTTGTTAACTTGTTTAATGTGTGTTTGATTGATTGATTGATTTGTTAGGTTATTACTAAGCTTCTCTACCTATTGAATCAAGGAGAGACTTTTACAAAGGTTAATACTTAAATTTGTGTCGTGATTTGGTATAATACTCATGTCGTGCTCATCATTTCTTTATGTTCGCTTTTGGTACAAAAGATGAAATTGAGTGAATGTATGTTTTAATATATATGAGAAGAGAAAAAGTGCAAAACGTTATCAACTTGCACATGCTTGAAACGGAATGTAAAGAAATGACCGAGACACGCAAAACAAGAGAACGGAAAGAAATGTTTGGTGCAGAGGGATTACTCCATATATTCATGCCATCTTTTAGTATTTGATGAATTGGTATTGGATGTGTAATAGGTTGAAGCGACGGGAGTGTTCTTTTCAGTCACTAAACTTTTTCAGTCGAAAGACACTGGGCTGAGAAGAATGGTGTATTTGATGATAAAGGAACTCTCACCTTCTGCTGATGAGGTGTGAGCATTGCTGAACATTGATTCGATTTATATTGTGATAATGTGATTGATTGTTGAAGATTCTGATGCGGATCTGTTTATTTTGTCTTCCTTTGTTAGGTCATCATTGTTACTAGTTCCCTGATGAAGGACATGAACAGCAAGACTGACATGTACCGTGCGAATGCGATTCGTGTGCTTTGTCGGATCACCGACGGTACACTTCTTACACAGATTGAAAGATATCTGAAACAAGCTATAGTTGACAAGAATCCGGTTGTAGCTAGTGCTGCTCTTGTTAGTGGCAATCATTTGCTGCAGGTAGTTATGTGAACCTTAAGATATAAATTTAGCATAATGGAATTGTTTGGTTTATCCAACTCTTGTATGTTTTATGGTTTACCAGACGAACCCTGAGATTGTGAAACGGTGGAGTAATGAGGTACAAGAAGCTGTCCAATCACGTGCTGCTCTTGTGCAATTTCACGCTTTAGCTTTGCTGCACCAGGTACACTGTTCTAAATTTAACATTCTTTTCTTTCTCAGCAACGGACATGGGTCTTTCATGCATAAGAACGTTTTCACCTACACCTGTCAAACATGGCCTTGTGATTTGTTCATTAATTTATTGACTTTTCATAATGTTGCTTTAACTAATACAAACTTATGTCCGGATAAATTGGTTCACGACAAATGTAAAAACAAGACATGCAGACTTAACTGGCAAGCCGTTTCACATTTTCTATTTAATGAAGAGTGACCCCCCCCCCCCCCCCCCCCCCCCCCCCCCCCCCCCCACACACACACACAAATCACTTGATAATGGTTAGTCTAATCCGTAGTCGAATAGTCTGTTGATGGTAAGGATGAGTGTTGAAAGACGAAGAGGTTGACTTCTAGAGGAATCGTAGAGAATTGAACTGGATGGAGACATGTAAATAGTGTAGTAGTTTATATTTTATTGATAGATTTTAAGTTAGATAGGCTCTTGGTTCTGCAAGTAAAGAAAAAAGAACGAATTTCGAGAGTGGTAGTTGCATCTGTAAACCTAGAGTGATAGTTCTTTCATGGGCTATTGACATGAGAAAAAAGGGTATTAAAAATGTAATCAGGATAGATGGAGAAGTAAGCATATATGTCATGATCTGAAAGTGAGTTTAATGAAAGGGAAGGAGGGGGAAGGGGGCCTTGGAAATGGTCGTCGTTATATGGGTGACATTGAGTTTAGTAGTGCAGTCTGAAAATGCCTAAGACCAATGCGGAATACATATAAATGTATTCATTTAAGTTACATTTACCTAAAATTGGATCTGTGGACAGGCAGAAAATTTGTTCGTGTTCCTTCCTGTGCTTAAATTACTAATAGATTTCCTTGTTACCTGACTGGTGAAAAGTTTTTATCACATCTTCTATTTTTCCTTATTTTAGCAGTGGGGCAGGAGTGGTTGAGATCATGATTTTATCTAATTATATCGTTTTTTCCCCTAAACGCTGTCAACGGTAATTGGCAGCATGCTAGATTCTAACCGGTGTTAAAGTGAGTGTTGTCAATTCACAAGTTCCATAGAAGCGATGAGGAATTTCTGAATTTCTTTTTGGCCTTCGCAGATAAGGCAGAATGACCGGCTAGCTGTGAGCAAGCTTGTGTCAAACTTGACCCGAGGATCAGTTCGTTCACCATTGGCACAATGCCTTTTAATTAGATACATAAGCCAGGTGAATATCTTATCACATTTGTTCCAACAGCATGAGCTATATATCCTGGATGTCCTTCTGAAATGATTACCTTGTAGGTTATTCGAGAGTCAGGATCTTCCCAAACTGGTGATCGTCCATTTTATGACTATCTTGAAGGTTGCCTTCGCCATAAGGCGGAAATGGTTATTTTTGAGGCTGCAAGAGCGATTACTGAGCTCAGTGGTGTTACAAGTCGGGAGTTAACCCCAGCCATCACCGTTCTACAGCTTTTTCTCAGCTCTTCAAAGCCTGTATTACGTTTTGCCGCCGTCCGTACTTTGAACAAGGTAATTTTATCCGTGTCACTTTTCCTCATCTACTCATGCTTCGTCTCAATTTAATTTTCGTTCCTTCATCTTTTATCAACGTAAATTTGTTGCTTTTAAAATTATCCAATGAATTTTCTGGTAGTAACTAATGATCAGGCTATACCATAGAAATGAAATGTTGGGAGATTGGTTGGCGTTTTGTTTTTCTTCTATCTGTAAGCTTTTGGGGAGTGTGTTCAATGATTCTAACAAGGCATTGAAGTTAGTATTTGAAGTACCAGTTGCTTGAGAAGCTTTTTGATTAGTTTATATGTAAGCATTTATTTGCCACTTCAGTTTATCTTTTTTGCTTGTAGGCTGATATGTTGTAATGACTCTGTTGATGTGCAGGTAGCTATGACACATCCCATGGCAGTCACAAACTGTAACATCGACATGGAGAGTTTGATTTCTGATCAGAATAGAAGCATTGCAACTCTTGCTATTACTACACTTCTGAAAACTGGCAATGAATCAAGTGTTGATCGTCTCATGAAACAAATCACAAATTTCATGTCAGACATTGCAGATGATTTTAAGATTGTTGTAGTTGAAGCCATTAGATCTTTGTGTCTAAAGTTCCCCCTTAAGTTCAGATCATTGTAAGTTTTCATCCTTTGTTCTGTGTAGATTTATAGAATAAAAGCAGCTATCAACTATTTGATTTCGTCTAGTGCAATGAATATTTACCATCATAGATGACTTATGTTATCTCATGGCTCAATTCCAGGATGAATTTCCTCAGTAACATCCTAAGGGAAGAAGGTGGGTTCGAGTATAAGAAGGCAATCGTTGACTCTATTGTGATCCTTATCAGAGATATACCAGATGCAAAAGAAAACGGGCTTCTGCATCTTTGTGAATTTATCGAGGATTGTGAATTTACCTATCTTTCCACGCAGGTGAAGTTTCTGCATTTTTCCATGGATAAATTTTTTAGTATCATCATATCATCTTTAGATCTATTGCCACGCTCTTCAATCTATTAGTGCTGAATATTCCTTCAATTACATTTTTAGATCCTGCATTTCTTGGGTGTCGAGGGACCAAAGACTTCAGATCCCAGCAAATACATACGTTATATATATAATAGAGTAATTCTGGAGAATGCTACTGTTAGAGCCAGTGCCGTGAGCACACTGGCTAAGTTTGGTGCAATGGTTGATTCACTGAAGGTATAATATGGCCTTTTAATTATCTTTAGTTCTTATTTATTCAACGTCGACTAATTGGAATCTTTCGTTTGCAGCCCCGTGTTTTCACTCTACTGAGGCGCTGCCTCTTTGATAGTGATGATGAGGTAATTTGTTTGATTAATTGATATTGACAAATATGGCTTGGGTGCAATTCACCAGGCCATTCAAAATTAAGGAACGTCTTTATCAAAAAGACTGCATAATATGACTCTGCTGAGGTGCTGCCAACCGGACTTGGTTTTAATATTTTGTTGTTTACAGGTCCGTGATAGGGCTACCCTTTATCTGAACATGCTTGGAGGTGATGGTGCTGTTGTTGAAACTGACAAAGATGCAAAGGAATTCCTTTTTGGTTCTTTGGATGTCCCACTATCCAATCTGGAGACCAGTCTAAAAAATTATGTTAGTATTAATCGCAGCTCCTAGTCCATTATTGTATTGTTGTCAATTTATTAATTGTAATTTTTGCAGGAGGCCTCTGATGCACCATTCGATGTCAATACGGTTTCCAAGGAGGTCAAGTCGCAGCCCCTTGCTGAGAAGAAGGCAGGAACTAAAAAGCCAACTGGATTAGGTGCCCCTCCAACAGAATCTTCAACTGGTGTTGATGCATACGAGAAACTACTTTCATCTATTACTGAATTCTCGTCCTTTGGCAAGCTTTTCAATGTATTATTACTCAATCTGTTTCTTGGATTGTGTATCAATTAATATAACAGCTTGCCATGTAAGTATACTGATTATGCAATCTGCTGCCTGGCAGTCTTCAGCTCCTTTTGAGCTAACTGAACCTGAGACAGAGTATGCGGTTAATGTTGTGAAGCACATATTTGATGGCCACATTGTTTTCCAGTACAACTGCACCAATACCATCCCTGAGCAACTGCTAGAGAATGTAACTCATTCACTCCATACGACTTGGTGGTTTCTATTCTTTGCTCTTATTGTCCTATCTACAGAAAGTTAAAGCTATTGTGTGCTTGCTATCAGGTTTCTGTCCTTGTAGATGCTTCTGAAGCAGAGGAGTTTGATGAGGTAGCATCTAAGCCTCTCACGTCTCTCCCATATGACACCCCAGGACAGACATTTGTGGCCTTCCAAAAGCCTGAGGGAGTACCAGCTGTCGGAAAATTCTCGAATATCTTGAGATTTATTGTCAAGGAGGTATTGACATTTTCGGCCTTCTGCTGGTTTTTAGTCATAATTGGTCTACATTGCTACTGCTAAATAATTTGTTTTTAGTAAATGTATGTTGTCCTCAAGAAATTGTATCCTTTAGTTTTCACATGTGAGTATATGTGAATTTATGTACATATTATTATTAAATTCAGGTTGATCCATCTACTGGTGAGGCAGAGGATGATGGTGTGGAGGATGAATATCAGTTGGAAGACTTGGAGGTTGTGGCAGCTGATTACATGTTACGAGTGGGTGTTTCCAATTTCAGAAATGCTTGGGAGAGTATAGGCGCTGACTTTGAAAAGATTGATGAATACGGTCTTGGCCCGAGGGAAAATTTGGCAGATGCAGTTAATGCTGTCATCAGTCTTCTGGGAATGCAACCTTGTGAGGTAAAAGCTTGTTGTAAAATGTTGGAGCAAGTATTTTATTTGACATTGTTCAAAATCGCTTGGTGCTTGAGGGTAATCAGCATAGCTTTGCAGCTCTATATTTGTATCAAGAATGTGCTACAGAAGTTTCGGTTTTATAGAAATTAGGTTATTTACTTATTTGTCGTGAGAATTGTGTGACATAAGTTTCGGTTTCATAGAAATCAGGTTATTTACTTGTCGTGAGATATGTGTGTGTGGCTTCCAGCATCGAGTATTATAAGAGTCGCAAAGCCATGCTTTCTTGATTAAGGCATCATTCGTATATCCATCAACGTCACTCAACATGTAAATTTTGTCTGTTTGGCAGGGTACGGAAGTGGTCCCAAAGAATTCAAGGTCACATACATGTCTGCTTTCTGGGGTATATATGGCAAATGCGAAAGTCCTTGTGCGTTTGCAATTTGGTCTTGATTCAAGCCGAGAAGTAGCCATGAAGCTGACGGTTAGATCAGAAGATGATGCAGTAAGTGACACCATTCATGAAATCGTGGCAAGCGGTTGATAAATGAGGGAAACGCTTTTTTGGTCTCTTTTTTGCTGTATGTTCAATTGTGCGATAGATAACAATATAATATTTGTAGAGATGCAGACTTTTCTATACAGAGCACCTCTGCCTGAAGTCCTTGGTTTTATTTCATGTTTACGCGATTTCCGAGGACAAAACGGATATGTAATCTGGGTAAAAGTGCAATCAAGATGAGTGAATACCCTACAACTGATGTATTAATCGATATTTGACATCCATAATGGTCTATCATGATGTTCAAAACAACAGTGCTGACTGCTGAGGTGGTTCACCATTTACTTGGCCTCGGGGGCGGAGTTTGAAGGCACTAGACATGTCTTTGGAATCAGTTGAAGTTTGTTAGAGGGATTACAAATAACATGTTGAAAGATATAATAAGTTCCCAACAATTAAACGTATATAATATCTGGTGGATTTATAAGTAGTGATGGTAGTTCTCGGTAGTTTTGATGTCCAAAACTTGTGATCTTCGGAACCTCCCAAGTTTCCTTGCATATGATGGCTGACGACCAGCACTGAACGAGACTTGATCAAAACACTAAACCGACAGCGCTTTAAAACTCAGCCTCCATTATTCCTCTCAAAATGGAGTTATATTGTACGAGATTAGAGTCTCATGGATCTATCAGTCGCGTTTCTTTTTCTTGTTCTTTTCGGATAACCAAAAGCACTGTGAATCGTGGATGTGTGAGAAATAAAAAGTTCCGATGCCGGGAATCGAACCCGGGTCTCCTGGGTGAAAGCCAGATATCCTAACCGCTGGACGACATCGGATTTGTTGATAATTTATAGTATAATACTTAATTATAGTGTAACATGTATTTTTTATTCCACCTACTATTAATAATGGGAAGCGTTTATTCATTAGTGGAGATCAACTTCCGGTATACCCATTACGTAATTGCTCTTTCATGGACAAGTTTTACTCTTTCATGGACTATTTTACATAAAATTTCCAAACCTTGCCCTTGGTAAAATAAACAAAATCAATTTCTTTTTTCCTCTTCTCCTCTAAAAACTTAAGCAAATGCTCATCAAATTAGTAAATTACAAATCCTAGTTCTCAAACTAATCAAATAATAATTCATAATTCTAACTTATAATCAAGCCACAATTTCTTTTGTTTCAAATTAGATACCACCTAAATTAAATTTGAGGGAGATTAAATTAGGGTTTATGAAAATTAAGATGGATGGGGAAAGGGATGGCTGCGGTGGCAGGGGATGATGGCGGCGCTCGGGGTTGTCGCCTGGACGGTGGGGGCGTCGTTGGTGACCGTAGTGCGGTGGGTGGCTGGCAGAGTTGTTGCATGGCTGTCGTTCAAGAAGAAACAGGAGGTTGTCACTTATCAGGCGTGGGTGACGATGGTGCGGTGGTTGTGTGGGTCAGGGCGGGCAGAGGGAGTGGGAAAGGGTGGCGAGTATGGCGGCACATGGAAGGGGGCAGTGGGTGACGGTGGCACGGTGGGTGGGTGGTGGTGGTGAGGAATCTAGCAATGCAGTGAAGTTGAAAAACATAGATCTAAAATTAAAAGAATAATGTTGAAATGGGAGGGGTAAAATGGTCATTTGTGTCAATGATTGAGTAAATCATGTCCATGAATGAAAGACGTTATTTTTTGTACTGAGCTTACACAAATATTAATAAAAAATAATATTATTCTAATCTTATACTCCAATGGAGTATGAGTTTTTTTTTTTTTTTTTTTTTTTTTTTTGACAATTGGAAAGCGAGTTAAGGTTACAAGCGGATAGCTCCTTTAGCTAATCTATGAGCTATCATATTGCAGTTTCTAGGAACGTAACAAAATGAAATACAGTGGAAACTATGAACCATATTAAAAATGTCTTCAATGATAGTCTTCGTTCTATGATGAGGCTGATTAAGTTTAAGAACTTGGGATAACACCTGCAGGCAATCAGAGAAAAGAGTGATATGAACAAAATTATATTTCAAAGCAGCATCTAATCCCTCCCGAATGGCCAGAGCTTCAGCTTGGTCCGCACTTTGAGCAGCAAAACGTCGGTTGCCCTGTAAAATCACTTCACCAGATTTTCTCCTGATAGCCCAGCCAAGACCAGCAGAGAGGTTTTTATACCACGAAGCATCTACAAACAAGTCAAGCTGGTCACAATAATCCTTAGCAGAGATAAATGGAAAGGATATACTGTTTCTTAGATCAGTCAACTCATTATCGATAGGCTGGTCAAATAACACTCCTTGAGGATTCAGCCTACCACTTCTGACTTTCTCCGCTTCTAACACCAGGCTATAAGAGTTTTCATAAACCTTCATAACACCATAAGGTGTGATAGGTTCCTCTTGGAAGATCTTTTTACATCGACACCCCAAATAGTCCATAAGGTGCAAAGAAAGGAAAGAGCCAGCGTTTCCCAATCTGCAAGTTTCTGAATTAGAGATAACCAATTTTTAATCCAAGTTTGGATACTTAACTCTTTTCCGATATGAGCATGTATCCCTAAAACACTTCCAGCCCAAACTTTATTAGCAAACACACAATCTCTAAAGAGGTGATCACATGATTCCACAGTCTGACTGTCACAAAGATGACAATTAAAATCACCCTCAAAACCCCTTCTAATGAACCCTTCACCCACAGCAAGGGAATTAGTCAAAATTTTCCATAACAGAATAATCCATGACTTGGGACCTGGAAGGTGCCAAAGTTTCTTTCTAACGAACATCTTTAAGTCGGTTTCAACCCTACGAAGATCTTTAATTGTAGCATGAGCATTCCAAGAGAGGTTGAAAGCAATGGAATAACCCTTCTTGACATTATAAGATCCACTAACAGATTCCGTCCAGTAAATGGAATCTTCAAAATCCCAACAACTCAAAGGGATCGCCAAAATCTTAGCAACCCAATCAGGATCAAGAAACATACAAATCCGGTTACAGTCCCATGAACCATTTGCCTGAACTAAATGCTTAACCTTAAGATTCTTTAGGGATGGAGAAATTGAAATAAGATCATGACAAAGAGGTAAAGGAGAAGCACCATCAACCCATTTAGAATCCCAAACATTTAGTTCAGAAAAACGGCCAACCTTCAAAGCAATAAAAGGCTGAATAAGCTGAAGACCCCAAATAATACTTTTCCAACCCCAAGAAGAATTAACACTCTTCTTATAAGTAAGATTTCCATTTAGACAAAGCAATCCGTATTTAGCGCCAATAGTTCTAGAAATCAAAGAATTTGAGTTTTTGATCATCCTCCATCCAATCTTAGCTAACAACGCTTGGTTAAACTCCTTTGATTTACGAATACCCAAACCCCCCAAGCCCTTCGGTTGGTTGATGAAAAGCTTACTACACCAACTAATAGATTTCGATTTCTTCAACCCCGCCCACCAAAAATGTGACAGAATAGAATCAATCTTATCTGTCACACTTACCGGTATTTTGAATACCGATAGAAAGTAAATAGAGAGGGAAGACAGGATAGAAGAAATTAAAGATAATCTACCAGCAGATGATAGCAAAATCCCATTCCACGCTGAAATTCGACACCTAATCTTATCCAAAATGATTTCAAAGATTTCTTTTTTGGATCTTCCAGCCTCCAAATTACCAATATCAGAAGAAAACCCAAGATAAGAATCCATTGAGCAATTACCACAGACTTTAAAAATCTTCATACAGTCGGAGGCATAGGATAGACTAGAACTTGGACTGATCATGATAGCCGATTTATTATCATTAATTTTTTGACCCGATGCAATGCAGTATTTGTTAAGAGTAGACGCCAAATGAACACAACTATCAATATTGCCTTCAGAGAAGAACAAAGAATCATCCGCAAAGAGCAAATGGGAGACCGAGATACTAGAAGTACTAATCTTAATGCCCCGGATCAAATTTTTCTTCTCAAGATGAATAATATTCCGTGATAATATTTCGGTACATAAGACAAAAAGATAAGGCGACAAAGGATCACCTTGACGAAGGCCACAAGTTGGGATAATTCTTCGAGAAGGAACTCCATTTATGAGGATTTCATAAGAAACCGTAGATACACACTTCATAATGAGAGTAATAAGACTTTCAGGAAAACCCATCATAGTCAAAGTACCTCTAATGAAATTCCAATCCATTCTATCATACGCCTTACTCATGTCAGCTTTAAAAGCCATTCTCCCCATTTTACCACTCCTTGAAGACGAAATTTTTTGGAAAATTTCATTAGAAATGAGCACATTATCTCCAATAAATCTTCCGGGAACGAAAGCATTCTGAAAATCACCTACTAACTTACTCATAAATCCCTTAAGTCTATTCGTAATGCATTTGGTAACAATTTTCATGACCACATTACAAAGACTTATCGGCCTATAATGTTCCACAGATTCCGCTCCATTAGATTTAGGGACGAGGGTAATAAACGTTTTGTTTATCTCCTTAAGAATATGGTTACTATTTAAAATATCCAAAACAGAGGTTGTGACTTCATTTTTGATAAAGTGCCAACACTTGTGAAAAAAGATAGCGGGGATACCATCAGGACCTGGAGATTTAAGCGCTCCGAGCTGAAAAACCGCTCTTCTAACATCCTTATTAGAGAAAGGTTTAGCAAGAGAAACTTGATCATCTTCGCACAGAATATCTTTTGAAACACTAAGAAAATTGAATTCTCTTGAGTAAAATTCATCAAAACTCTCAGTACCTTCGTTTTCCTTGAAAAGCTTAGAGTAGAAATCAACAAAATTTGTTTCAATTTCATCTTTATCGAAAGTCCATTCTTGGTCTGTGTTCTTAATACCCACAATGAAGTTTTTTCCCGCTCTCCCTTTAACACAATTGAAGAAGTATTTGGTACAGGTATCTCCGTCAATAGCCCATTTAATTTTAGCACGTTGCTTCCAAAAAATTGTCGAATTTGTAGCAAACTCATGGAGTCTCTGGTGAGCGGAAAGAAACCTAATAGAATCTCCATTATTAACCACATCTTCCATTCCACTTTCAAGCTCTTTATCAAATTCAGTCCATTTCTCTCTCCAGGCGTTTCTTTTAGAAATAGACCACTTCTTCATAAAATTCCTTACCCTTGAAAGTTTCCTAATAAGCTGAAAAGATCTGGAACCATGAATAATGATCTGCCATTCTTTTTTAATCAACTCCATACATTCTTCATACTCAAAATTCCAAGCTTCTAATTTATAAGGTCGTTTACCAGAGGAAGAAGCAAGATCAGATTCAAAAATAATAGGGGAGTGATCAGAAAGTTGAATTGGTAAGTGAATAACCCCAGAGTTAGGATAAATATTATTCCAATCCCATGAACCATAGGCCTTGTCAAGCCTTTCGTAAACAATACTTTGGTCTTTTCTCATGTTACACCAAGTAAATCTTGGACCCTTAAAAGGGATGTCCATAAGGTGATGCTCAACCTTCCAATTTCTGAAAACATTTGCTCCTACAATACGCTTATTACGCCCACCTAACTTATCTTCTTGATAATCAACTTGATTAAAGTCACCAATGAGTAAGAAAGGTCCATCAAAAGAATCGATCCATGAGCCTAACTCATTCCAAACCAAGGGTCTTTTATGAGCAACAGGTTCACCATAAACAAGACACAAATACCAAGCTGATCCATTACATAGTAAAATTTTGACGATGATGAAATTTTGACAAGCAACAAGACAAGCTACATTAAGTCCTACCCTAAATCCAAACCAAAGACCTCCTTTAGTTTCAATAGCATCAACTCCTATACTTCGGGAAAAACCAAAAGAACGAAACATAGGATCCACTACACCAACATTACACTTTGTTTCAGATAAAAACAAAAAATCAAAATAAGAGCTAGAGAGAAGCATTTTAGTCTTCGCAATTGTAGGAACAAGCGGATTATTTAAACCCCTACAATTCCAACAAAGTCCTTTCATGAGGAGAGAAAACCACCACAGCAACACCGACCAACTCCACAACCAAACTCATATCAGCCCACCCCAACTTGATTCACCCTAAGGGGACCCGAATCATCGACGAAACACAGCTCAAAAAATAAACGGCCACCCACTCAAGACAATAGGATCCAAATTCAATCCAGCACACGGACACAATCAGCCAAGGACTCCAGCAACAAACATATGGCTAAGGGCCATCAACGGATCCAAACCAGCAGAATGGTGATTCCAATCCAGCCAAAAGACGGATAACAATACAGAGACAGTAGAGATGAAAAAAAATCAAACAAACAAGAAAAGAGAAAACCAAGTATGTCATATTTGGACTAACCAATGGAGTATGAGTTAGTGCTTCCAAGTTCCAATGTATTCTTACAAACCAGTTTTTTTAGATGATGATTTTTTTTCTTTTTTTCATTTTTCATTTAGACAACGATCATGATGATTTCTCAACTACCTCATGAAGGGAGCACAAATTTATGATCCGCTTTTTAAATCAAAATTCGAATTAAAAAACCTAAAAATGGTTTTGGGATCCGAAACACTTTTTAAAATAAAAAAGCAAGTCATATTTGTTTGAACCAGATCACTCTCAAATAGGAAAAAAAATTCTTCGAAAATCGAAATCACCTAGTCTCAAATAGAGGTTATGGATCGAGTTAGGGTTAGTATATGAGTAAAAAAAAAAGTTTGCAACGTTACATATTTAAAATCGAAAAATGTTTTTAAAAATAACATATTAGATATTAATATTTTATCATATTAAATTATTACAATAATTATGTTAACACAAATTATTAGATATAAGTTATTTTAATAATTAATTGATCATTAAAAAGTAGTAAGAGCTATATAAAATCAAATCATTTTTATTGTTTTTGTAATTTAAATTACTAAAATTAATTATGTTTTAATTATTATTTCAAGTTAATTAGTAAACATTGATATTGTAATAAAATTCTTGATTTAGCGTTGACCCAACGGGTCAAACCATATGGGTCAAGTTTCAACCCTAAATTAGCTTGTCATTTTGGGTTCATGTTAAAAGGGTCGTGGGTCGGATTTACGAATTGGGTCATAATTTGACAGGTCTATCTAACCTTAATCATTGGAAATCCTCTTACCCCTAAAAATTCATGCCATTAATTTTAAGTATTTCACCTTGTTACGTTCCACCACTACTAGTACACAATTTCTTTCTACGAATGTTTTGTGTTAGCGGAAAACTGAGTAAAAGACTATATAATCCACTTGTATAGGCTTACATAAGACACACACACACAAAAACTCTAAAAGCAAACGCAGTCTATCTGCATGGACTGACTGAGTATAAACCTATAGAAGGACTAAAGGAGGCTTGACGGGGTTGTGATTCATTGCAGTCACAACTGTCGCTTCTACAAGTTCGAGGCCCTCGTTCCCTGGTTGCGAAGATTTATGTTTATTGATAGGGAAATGGCAACAAAGATTAAAATAGAGAGCGGCCAACATACAAATCAATATCTATCTATCTATATTATTAAAGGAAGCTTTTTTCGAACGATTACAGAGTCTCCAACTTTTACAAAACTGTTAGAGTCTCCAAATTTGTTCAAATAACCACTTTTTTTTATAAAAAAAATAATTAATTAAATGGATGAGAATTGAGATAGAACAATAAGATGCACTAATAGAATATTAAAAGTTTTTCTCAAACTCTCTCATAATTATCATACATTCATACACGTGGCATTATAATCCCGTCTTATTTTTCAGACGGAAATGGTACGTCTGAAATAAGAATTTGCGAAAGGAGAAACATCGATGCGTCAAATTACATTCTCGATCCTTTCTCTTTGGTCAACCGATACTAATTTTGTTTGGTTTATTATAATTGTAGTTCATGGAAGGATTTTTTTTATTGAAAAAGATTTATTATTATGGTATTAGAAAAGATGGGATTACGGAGAAAGTTTTTTAAATGTAGATTACAACTTATTTTGTAGCATCAAGTAAATCATTATTACGGAGTATACTTATTTCTATTCTTCCTCGATACTAATTAATAGGTTAATGCAGTCAATTTATTGCACGTTGCAAATCTCATGTATTGCACAAATTCTCATAGTGTCCGTATTTAGTGAAAGACGGTCATATAATATAGGTAAAACAAGAAGAGTATTTTTAGAAATTGTCAAAATAATTGTCATATCTAACTAAGTGGTGAAGTGGAGTAATATTGACATGTTTTAGTCTTAAGATGAATATATCGTCTTAAAAGACCATTTGAATATACTGTGGTACATTATCATCGTTTGTTGTACAATTATCTTGATTTTGCATTAATTATTACTCAAGTAATTGATCAATCCCCTTTGATTTGCATAATATACGAGCAAACCAAGCTCTAATACTATCATATTGCATGTTTGAGTAATTATTTTAGCAATCTAATTGTTCAACGGTATATAAGCGAAGTATTTTCTATTGATTTGGTGATGCACATCGATACTGTGGCACTTAAGAAACGCACGAGAAACATCTTATTGTTGTTAATTGGGCTATCTTCAGAATAACTAATGTGGCCTTCTAAATACTAATAGTAGAATACCAAGTTAAGCAAGAATGAAACATATTAGTTAAGTAAGAAGTTTGAGTGCATAACAAAGTCAATCTTTTTGAGTTCAATTCGAAAGAGTTCATGAACTTTTTCAATTAGATAAAAGCTAGAATATGAGTTTAAGTAATATTAAGTTCAGGTATTTTAGAAAATCAAGATCTTTTAAATACATTTTAAATCTTATTCAATTAGATAAAACCTGATGCATCAATTATCACATAAACAATATGAGTTTTAGTACTTTAATAATCCATTGATATTATAATTGTTACATTTGTCAGATAAGGGTGATTTTTTTTTTTAGAAATATAAAATTTATACTATACTATATGAGTTTAATCTCTTATTTGTCTCAAAATATGAGTTTAAATTTTATATGAGTTTAATCTCTTATTTGTCTCAAAATATAAAATATAAAATTGTTACAATATGAGTTTAATTCTTATTTGTCTCAAAATTTATTGTCAACCTTAAAAAAAATTAACCAAGATGATACTAATTCTTAGCCCGTGCATCGCACGGGCATTAAATCTAGTATATATATAAAACAGGCTTTTTTCGAGCAATTCTATTGGTTCACATCATCTTTTTCAGTTTTTGGAAAAGTATATTATAAGATCTTACAAGATTAAGAAAAGATATTATGCAATATTTTTAATATTACAGCTATTATTTACGTAAGAAAATGTTTGATTATCAATCTAGCAAAAAATTATAATGCACAACATATCAAAACTTACATATTTGGATTCGTGGCGAAAAATGCTTTCATTGGAGTATAAATTTTGTATTATTTGCTACCAATTTTTTTTATAATATAATACAATTAGAGTATACGCATGCGAAAATTAAATAAATGACTTTAAAATAATTTTTATTATTCTAATATTAATATAATAGTTTAGTAAAGGTTAAGAAATAATTATTTAGTATGTTATTTGTCCGATATTGAAAAATATTAGACATGTGGTGAATATAGCACATATAAGTAATAGAATTGTCCCACATTGAAAAAATATCATAAGTTATGATGATTATATGATTATAAATAACAGTCATCTTTGGAACTTAGATAGGTATCAACCCAAAATCTTTTGAGTCTCTTAAGTATTGTCTTAGAGACCTCTTAAAAGTTTATATCATTATCTCCAAAATAGTAAAATTTACATCATCATAAAACAATTTAGAAAAATATCATAAATATTATCCAAAAAACCGGGTAAAAGTTTTTATATAAAAATTATAAACATAACTTAAATATAATATATGAAATGTATATTGAAATAATTAAAACATTTCGACACTTACATATTTGGATTTTTAGCGAAAAATGCTTTCATTGGAGTATAAATTTTATATTTTTTTGAGTCTCTTAAGTATTCTCTTAGATAGCTCTTATGAGTTTGTATTAAAATTTAATTTAAGAAACTATCGATGATGTACTACTTATATTGGTATAGTATGTTATTTGACCCATAATGGAAAATAATGTAAGCGTGGTGAATATACTATATATAAAAAGAAAAAAAATAGTCCGACATCGAAGAATTAGCATAAGTTAGGGTGACCCTATAATTATAAATAGAAGTCATTTTTGAAACTTATGAGCATGTAAAAGGCTTGATTAATTTCGAGCAAACAACTACTACTCATGCAGCTATAAATGGTTTCATTTGACATCTTCCGACGATAAGATTATCCATTCCCACATATATTGTAGCCACTACTGACTACTCCATACTCCATAAACATTTTTTCTTGGTGGGCATTTTTTTCTGACATTTCAGTGTATATTGATGGATCACACTACACCAATAAAACAATTACAATTCTCTTTTAATCCCCAAATTGCTACACCATTAAGATCATTATTCATAAGTTCATAACAATTGAACAAAGTACAACCCAGTTGAATTATGCTAATAATACAACCAAAATCATGCATAAAAAATGTACCAATATTAATATGATTGACCAGTTTGAATGAAACATCAATATGATTTCTAACAAAATGTACCAATATTAATATGATTGACCAGTTTGAATGAAACATCAATATGATTAACAAAATGTACCAAAATTATGAAACCAGGTAAGATCATTCTAAACAAATAACTCATATAAGTTTATCATGCGACAATAAGTCGGTGCAGCAAAGTAATATTACGATTTCATCAAACCAATAATAACATGGGTTTTGCTGCTACCATTAGAGTATATATTCTAATATTATTTGCACATACTTGGTGTAATTCTTAGTATGTTATTTGTCTCACGCTGAAAAAATAATTTAGGTATGATGAATATAATACCTATAAATAGTAGAATGATCTCATATCGAAAAATTCACTACTACAAATCCCTTGTTTTCTTGACGCTTTTTTAATTGATTTTCGACGCTTTAAAGTGTCATGATTTCATTTCTCGACGCTTTTCAAAAGCGTCAATTTTTGGGGCGTCAGAATTTTTTGACACTTTTTTGTGTCACTCTTTTCGACACATTAATGTGTTGAATTGTCATATTTGACGCTTTATAGTGTCAATAATTTTGACAAAGTATATTATGGAAAATGAATATTTTGACACTTTGTAGTGTCAAAAATTAAAACAGCGCCATGAACGTATTAAATTACATGTCCACTAGAAGCAGAAAACTGTCAAGAATATGAATAATATATCGCACTAATTCAAAAAGTTACCAACATAATAAATATTGAACATACAGATACTCTAATAAAACAACAATTTGGCTCATAGCTTTATTATTACTTAAAACGGTGTTTAATAATTACAACTAAACACAATGTTTACTTAATATTTACAAACTATAAACTAAGAAAAAGAAAAGCACACAAAAGTACAACTATTTTGGCACAAGAAACTTCTCTCCAATAATTAGTTGCCCACAAATTTTGCTTAGACATCTTCTGGTAGTCTCATAACGAAGACTTTATATGGCTTAAGGTTAACCATGAGTCAATTCACAATTTCTAACCTGCAAGACAACAAAGTAATGAGTTATATCAAAATCACGAGAAACACTATAAAATGACGTATAAATTGTACTAACAATATCAATTTTATATCTACCGTGAACCAACACCTATAATGGGTTAAAGGCCTTGTAGTGTGCCTTATAAATAGACACTAGGACGCCTTGGATTAGCACCTTGAGATATTGAGCAATAAACTACATGATGCTCTAAACACAAATTTTCATTTGTGATGGACGTATCTATCACAAGCTTGTGATAGGCAAAATATTACCCACATCAATAAATAGAGAAGCTATTTGTGATTCAATAAATTAGTCCTATCTACCCACCTACAAAAATACCCACATGGGTCAAATATTACCCACATGGGTATTATATGAACTTGGGAGATACTTGACCTGTTACAAGCTTGTGACGGATATATATATCCATCACAAAGAAGACTTATTGTGCTCTAAATTAGCTTCTAATAAAATTATCACTTCAAAGATAGTTAACCATAAGATGACAAATTAAAGACAGTACCTTGAGTTTGTACTAAAAAAAAAAAATTAAAAATCAACAAGAACATTCGATCGTTACGGAAAAACCCCACATCTTGAAGATTATTTACATCAAGTAAGAAAAAGGGAAGAGAGTTCTATTCGCAAGCTACCTGTAGTATAAGCTAAACTAATAAACCTTTAATTTTACCACAAGTCATACAGTTTATCATAGAACAAAAGTGCACAACCGCATATAATAATCATTTCTACGCTTTCTTAAGAAACGTCGGTCATTTGTTCAGGAAAAAAAACTTAAAAACGAAGTTATATAGAATTATTATAAGGAAACTGGAACATATCTAGCTAACCTTTATTTGCTCGTGTAGAAAACTTATGTATTCCATGGCCTCTAACAAGACAGAAGATGTATCAGTCTGCATCAAAATTTCACTTGAAAATATTGATGTACATGACATAATTGATGTACTAGTAATAAGCAGTAAGAAAATTGTAAACTAAAGTCCCAAGATTAACAGAAATCATACCTTGCCATAAGGTGACAAAAGCTAAGAAGAATATAATTGAGCTGGATTATCAGATATATACAATCCTATAAAATATCAAAACAAGACATTGGAATCAATTATATCGAAAGATCAAAATAGAGCATGTTTATTAACTTAATAACAAAGTAAAACACCTTAGTTTAGATGGATAGATTTGGAGTTTGTAGGGGCGATGGGACAAACTTTCTAGTTCAGGTAGCAATTTAAGTTGAATAGAACTTAAGTTATCGGTATTTCGAGTGAAGGGAAATAGAGGAAGCCAATAGGTTATGTATGATTATACATTACGAAACAAAAGAAGACAAATATAACTATAAAGATATCCCACAATTTTTTAATGTAACAGTTCTTGGAGACACCAATAATGTACCACATTTACATTCATAATTGGAAGGAGGCACTGAGCTTATACACAAATTCTCATTTACGGACCGACCCGTCGTAAGCTTGCAACGGGTCAAATCCGCCTCACAAAGAACAAGTGGGTTGCAAATGGAGCCCCTCACTTGCCTTGCCACTTGCTCTTTGTGAGGGGATTTGACCCGTCGCAAGCTTGCGACGGGTCACCCCGTCACAAGCAAGACTTATTGAAGCTTATAAGGGAAATAAATCATGAACATAAAGAAAACATAGACATTAAAAATTAAAATAGATTAAGCTAGTCAACTTATTAAAGAACTTATGAATTAATCAATTAATAGGATGAGATAAATGCAAAGAATGTGCAAAAGAGACGGCGTACCATATCATACTGGATTCTCAATATGTATTGTGTATCTTGGATTAGCAAGATCGATTTATACTTTTGACAAATCTCAGAACAAATCATATAACAAAAGAGAATCTGCATGAAATCAAGGGATAGAAGCTAAAGTACTCAATCGTACGAATTAGTTATACAAAGAAAACTACGAAATATATTAGATCGGGAGTGTATCACTGGATCTAAATAGAAAAAATCAAGGATGTGTTCAACGAATTGCAGGCAAAAATATCCAAAAGAGAAATTAGGATCGAAATCATTGTTAGAATATATTTTGGATCTAAAAACACAAAATAAATACTACCCGTAATAATTAAGAAGTAAATTAAAATTTTTACCAATCAACCCTGAGATGATGAAGAGCACAATGGTGGATCTGATTAAAGAACAAAAGTTAGAAATAAGTGAGGATGAGAGATGAGGGTTATTCATTGAGTTTAATTTGCTTAAGTTAGGCGGTGGTTTTATTTGTTGAAAATTCAAAATAGCAATTCACAAGGGTTTGCTCAAAATATTGCGCTCATTATCTTTGTGGGCCCACTAACTTTACTAATCCTAACGCTAGAATTGCGGTTATTACGATGATATGGCTCGACGCTTTACAAAGCGTCAATGAAGAAGCGTCATAATTTCAATGGAATTGTAGTAGTGATTGCACAAAGTAAGGTAATTTTATGACTAAAAATATGATTCTTTTGCGTATTGTCTATCAGAGTCCTTAAGAATATAATCGTACGTATATCAAAATCTTCATCAAAAATTAATTTAGGAAAATATTATAAATAATATCAATAAAACATTAATTATTTTATAAAAAATATGGTGTGTCACTTAGTAAGTTAGTATGATATTAAATAATACAATTGTCCCACATCATGTATTATTATCTCCACATTAGTTAAACTTACATCATTAAAATTAATAAAGTGAAAAATCTTTTAATTATTTAAATATACATTCCCTATATTATATTCAAGTGGTGTTTATAATTTTTCTATAAAAATTTTTACATTTCATTTCACATAAAAAATATTATAAAAATGAGTCATCCTTTGAACTTAGATAACAACTAAAAATCTTTTGAATATCTTAAGTATTGTCTTACAGGGCTTTTAAAAGTTTGTATTATTATCTTCATCTTAATGGTGTAT
Source organism: Heliosperma pusillum (assembly GCA_022085475.1). NCBI lineage: Eukaryota > Viridiplantae > Streptophyta > Magnoliopsida > Caryophyllales > Caryophyllaceae > Heliosperma > Heliosperma pusillum. The sequence goes on along the minus strand of JAIUZE010073302.1, from coordinate 142,436 downwards.
TACTTAATATGTTATTTGTCCCACATTGAAAAATAATGTAGGTGTGGTGAATAAATTACATATAAATAAAAGAATTGTCCCACATTGGAAAAATATCATAAACTGGGCTGATCATGTGATTAAAAATAGAAATCGTCCTTGAAACTTAGATATCAACCTAAGATCATTTAAGTTTCTCAAATATTGTTTTAGAGAGCTCTTAAAATTTTGTATTAATTATGAAAAAAATATAAATAGATCCGTGGTAAAAAAAACAAAAAAGGATATCATACTTGGTGTAATTCTTAGCATGTTATTTATCTCACATTGAAAAATAATATAGGTGTAATGAATATACTATCTATAAATAGTAAAATTGTCCCATATCAGACAATTACCATAACGTAGTGATCTCATGATTACAAATAATAGTCATATTAGGAACTTATGTATCAAACCAAAATCTTTTGAGTCTCTTAAGTATTGTCTTAGAGAGCTTAATTCTTAGGTTATTTGGATCATTTTTTTGTTGTAAATGTATCAATAAAAACATATGTAAGCCTATTAAATTATGTGAATGAGAGGGTTGTGTTAATATTTTTCGGGACATAATATAGATCAAACATAACATAAGTCTTGACAAAGTTGGTAAAATATGTTAAAATAGAATTTGAATCAATATATCAATATTATTTTCTTAAAAATTATATTTATTATAGTCTTAATTCTTAAAATTTTTATCTTTATAAGTTAATTGTTATAGAAAATTTATGAAAATAACATTAATGTGGACCCGTGCATCGCACGGGCATGAAATCTAGTATATAATACAGCTCCATAAGATAAGCAGTCCAAAAATCAACTCCATAAGATAACGTTATATGATGCATAAGTGCATAACACAGGTGGATAAACACTTTTCATACAGTAAAAAACCCAAGCGAAGTCTTGATACAGAGATGTGGAATATGGCAAACCAATACAAAGTATGGGCTCATACAAGAGCGCAGCTGTGACCTCACGATACAACACTCCGAACAAAACAGACAATTTCACTCACAAACAGGATATTACATCAGCTCGACAAATAAAAGAATATGAAAAGAAAAGAACCCCCACCAGATACAAACCTTAACTGTGGTTTAATAAAACAAAACGGAAGTAATTCAACCAAAACAGCCAGAAGTAGGAATATGCACTTCTTAGCCTTCACCGGGGAAATTTGATATGGATTGAAAGAGAACCTAAAAACTCATTTGCAGTCTCTTCAGTTTAGCCTTTAGCCCCCGGAGTGAGAAACTGGACTGGTCATAAACTGGCCATCCTTGAAATTATGAATGTACTGTTGTGGCAAAGAATGCTCTCCCTACATTTTGAGAAGTCAAAACCAAAGGTCAGCAACATTTTCCAATCATATACAATGAACTAGTTAAGTGGAGTACTCTCTCTCGACCATTTCTTCACGCATTTCATTTTGGTCTGTCCTACCCATTCATCTACGTTTTCTGCGTAGGACCTGTAGGTATGTTTTCTGTGTCAAAAAGACAACTTGCTCTCATCCATTTTACACTCTTAACATACCCATATATTTGATCGCAAAATACCCCTACGCCACTTGCATATGTAAAGAAATGAACGAGGTAAAAGAATTACACTTAAAAAAAAATGAACATGATGTCACAATTCAAAAGCATGCTACATACCCAATCACCATCAGCATCAGAAGCAGGTACCATCACGTTAATCTCACTAGATTTGGCAGTTGTTATAGATGTCTCCAAAGAATCTTTGCTCAAGTACAACTGACATCCTGCTGTGTTATCAACAGAAATGGTTGGAGCTGAACCCTGAAATCCAAATCTACCGAAGTTAGGGCTTAGGACACCCATCACATGTTTATGCGTGGTGTTAAATCTTGGTTTAAGACTTGATCCCAGAACTAGTCACCGTGGCCTAAACTCGGACATTACGCCACAAACGTTGTCACAGTAACCTTTAAAACCTTGAAAACTCGGTTGCAGTTGGTATCACAACCCAAATTTAATACTATGCTATAAACATCATATGAATCGTGAATGCTAGTAAAATTCAAGAGAAGTGTTTGTTGCTTATTAGCCACAGTACCTGGCATTGCACCTCAACACTGTTACAGTTCACAACCTCACAGGCTGCAACAACATCCTGTTTCATGATCCATCAGATGAGTAAGTGAATGCAGCTACTTATATGTGTGAAATAAACTGAAAAGTGAGTAACATACACACCTTAAATATAATTCCCATCTTTGTGCATTTATCGATTGTGATATTGTTAACTTTTCCTGCATTAGAAGGATATATTCATGAACATCGAGGTGCAAGTAGCAAATAAAAATAGCTATTCAGGGTCATGGTATACACCTGCAAAAAGATACAAACATACCTTTTACTTGCAAAACAGAATCCTTACACCCGAAAACATAAACAGACTGCTTTGAGTCACAGTCTTCTATTACCAAATCCTTCTTTCCAATTTGATTTTCAACAGCCCACCTATACAAATGGACAGAAGTTAAAGTAGACATCAGTGATCTAAACTATAGAAGATCTAAACAGATGCTAAATTTGTGGTTTACTCACTTTCGACCCATCTGAAGCTCCAGTTTTGGAGGGCCTGTTTTCGAAAATGCTGGAGATCGAACCTGTGTGTTCTTCTCCGCCACAGGAACAACACCACTACGATCAGTTCGATTCTTTGTCTTCATGTCAGCTGTAACCTTTCTCAAGCCTAAAGGACAATATAGTGAGACAACTAGCGTAGCCAAATACTACTACACCAACAAAAAAAAGCATGTAAAGTTTACCTGATGTAAGAGCACCACCAGAACTGATTTCGCTAAAGACAGCAGACATCCCTTTCTTTGGTTGTGATGAGGAAGGTTTAGCAGAGTCACTGGAGAAGAGTGAAGCAGGGGGAGCAGGAGGTGGTCCAGGAGCAGCAGCTCTAGGTGCAACAGTAGCTGTTGCTTTACCAGATGTACCCCAAACAGGTCCCAATGGATAGTAACTCTTAACGTAGTCCCTTAAACCAGGTAAATAGACCTCCTTCATGGCTTTGGCCCACTCTACATGATTGGGATCCTTGTTTCTGTACTCGATCAGAACCTAGAAAATGGAAAACAACTGATATGTAGTACTTCATTGACCAAAACTTTGGACATCACAGACTGTTCAAAAGATGCGCCAGACACTTGCAGAGAGTACATTCCTAAATATTTCAAGAGAGTAAAAGTAGCAGGAAGTCGAAAGGAAGATAAATAACATAGTGCGAGGAGGAGGGAGCCAAACTGGAAAAACAAACTTTTTACCTCCTAGAAAAGGTGAATTTTTAATTTTAGCGCTATTACTAATTATCAGTCAATATAATTAAGACTACAAAAATCAAAACTAGATAGCATGAGAAACAAAGTATACTCCTAGAACAAGCTGGTAAAAAAAAAAAAGAAATCCTATTGAAAAAACTATCGAGGTTGATCACTGATGCAGTCGAAAGGAAGATAAATAACATAGTGCGAGGAGGAGGGAGCCAAACTGGAAAAACAAACTTTTTACCTCCTAGAAAAGGTGAATTTTTAATTTTAGCGCTATTACTAATAATCAGTCAATATAATTAAGACTACAAAAATCAAAACTAGATAGCATGAGAAACAAAGTATACTCCTAGAACAATCTAATAAAAAAAAAAAAGAAATCCTATTGAAAAAACTATCGAGGTTGATCACTGATGCAGTCGAAAGGAAGATAAATAACATAGTGCGAGGAGGAGGGACCAAACTGGAAAAACAAACTTTTTACCTCCTAGAAATGGTGAATTTTAAATTTTAGCGCTATTACTAGTAATCAGTCAATATAATTAAGACTACAAAAATCAAAACTAGATAGCGTGAGAAACAAAGTATACTCCTAGAACAAGCTGGAAAAAAAAAATCCTATTGAAAAAACTATCGGGGTTGATCACTGATGCAGTGACTGGATGAGGTTTATTGATTCTCAATCAGCATACACTAAGCCGATGCAATGTCACTCAAAAAATGGTAAAATCAACTTTTGAATAACACGCATAATAGTTAATTAAGAAGTACAAACAGAATAAAGGCAATTACAAAGAAAACTATAGAGTACCTTATTGTTATAGAATTCAGCCATTTGCCAGCTTTCTTCCACGTGCGCTATAGGCATGCTCATGCCTACCGACAAAACAAATTAAGAAACTTTTAGGGAAACCAAGAACATATATTTATCAAAATATTTTCAACATTATAAGATCGGAGAAGGGAAAAAATACCCACCACAGTCTTTGCCCGTAAATGCAATCCATGCCAAAGCTGAAAGACTGTCTGCAACAGATTTCTGATGATTGAAAAAATCGGAGCGCTTGCCTTCCGTCAAGGCACTAGCTTTCATGATCACTTCATTCAACGGTTTTAGAAATTCAGCCAACCCCTTGTTGTCAGGTTTCTGCAGAAATCGAAATGAATTCATGAGCCAACCCCTTTACGCAACCCGGCTAACATCCTTACTCAACTAACTGTACATGAACCATAGTCAGGTACTTCCTATTAACACTCCCCCTCTCTACACTAAACCCAAAAGAGGGAAAAAGAAACCGAACAGCTATCACATGTTGAAAAATCAAGCTATTATCGATTCAAATCTAAGATTCCCCGCCTCATATTAACCATTCTCCTCTCTAATCAAGCTATTATCGATTCAAATCAAAGGTTCGCTGCCTCATAATAACCATTCTCCTCTCTAATCAAGCTATTATCGATTCAAATCAAAGTTTCACAACAGTAAACTATGGAGTATCAATCACATTCACACACTATAATAGTTGAACAATGAGAATTTTGCTCTAGTTTAATAAACATCATCAATCAACAATTAGCAAAATTCATGGGAATATATAATCAAACAAATGCTTATACCAATCCAATTTTCTCACATTTCAGCCTAAATCAACACCAAAATCTTTCACAAAATATATCACTACTTCAAGCACACATTATCCAATAAAACCTAAAAAAACCCTAATTTCTTCATTTTCCACCTCAAATCAATGTAATCCAAATACTAAAGCAAAATCAAAGTCAATTGATTAATACCTGAGTAAATTTGACTTTAACAAGAAGATCACGCAACACAGAAAACGCCTCTTTAAGAACATTCGAAGAATCTAGAACCTTCTCTCCAATCTTCTCCGCCGCAGCCAAAACCCTGCCGACGCCGCTCGCGATTAGATCGTCCAAAGCCGCGATCGCCGGATCGGACGCCACCGCATCGCCGCCGTCGACGGCGAAGTCGAAATCTCGCGACGACGACGATAATGGCGGCGTTGAGGAAATGGATTCTAACCTAATAACCGCCTTTTCCAACCTCTCGATAAGCTCGGACTCCATTGTTGTAGGTAGGTCGATGAAGATGAGGTGGATATGGTGGAGTTGAGGTGGTGTAAGTAACAATGGAGGTTAAATGTTGAGATTATATGGCGGACATTGTTGTATGGATTTAAGAAAAGAATGTTGTTTTACCAGATAGTGGGATAGTGATGGGGGGTTTGCAGTTGGATAATCTGATTGACACCTGTCCATGATACGGATTTTCGGCAGTATCCGTCTTAAACTTAAAACGGATCAAATACGTAACAAATCTCGTTACTAGTTGCCTAGAAAATATCAAAATTTTATTTTTACCAATCACAATGTGGTAAACTTAAGACGAAAAATGATCGTTTTTAACAAGACTTACTAACTTTTATTTATGGAGTATTTTTTGTTTTTGAAGTAAAGGGAGTCACAGGCTTTGAATCCGGATATGTCATTATGAGAACAACCTCTTATGATACTTTAATAGGTAAGTTAGTTCAGTAGGTCTCCCTTGTGACGGGTCGGACCTTGCGACGGGTTTTTCCTCTAACAAAATGGGTAGAGGGAACATGTGGGGCACCCCCCATGTGCTTCCCCTTTTCCCTTAAATGGGTCATTTGTGAGGGGAAGTGGTACCCGTCGCAAGCTTGTGACGGATATTGTCCGTCACAAACAAGAATTTGTGAAGTTAGTTAGTATTTGTAAAACATAAATTCTTGTTTAAGATGAAAGTATATATCTTAAATGGCAAGGCGGACTAAATATATACCGTCAAATCACGTGGCAAATTTCCTAGGTGTTGCCAAAAAATTTGTACTTATTAACAGCATGAGGTAGTAGTTGGATCCGTTTTAAGGTTTAAGACGGATACTTTGTCTTAAGCAAGTCTTATTCCTGCAAAAAAACAAATACAACCTTTTGTGGAAGACGGTTTTGATCTGATATACTATCGTAAAAATGATTCAATATCGTAATAGGCAGATAGGTTTGACGTAACGCCGGTAAGTCTTCTAAATGATAGGTCTCACTAAAATTAGGGTGAGACATACAATACTTAGTGTGCTAGAACCGAACTACCGTGACACTATAAATTAAAAGAGGTAACATTGCTGGAATGGTGCGGGTGTTGTGGATGGAACGGGAACGGAGTGGGGATGCAAGTGTAGGGATGCCTCGGGTAAAGCGGAATGGTGCGTAGCTGTGCAGAGTTCGGATACGATGTTGCCTACCATTGTTGAAGCTCTAGCGGTTTTACGTGGAATAGAGGAAGCAAAGAGACTAGGAAAGACAAAGATCATATCGAGATTGAAAGCGACTGTAGGGTCGTTATTGACGACCTGCGAAGCGGAAGGAAAGGCCGTGGTGAGTTGTTTATGATCTATGAAGATATTTTACCACGTTGTAAGGAGTTTGAGTCTGTTTCATTTTACTTCGTTAGTGGAAACTATAATAAGGTTGCTCATGGGTTGGCTCATACTAGGCCATGGGTCAATGGAAGTTGTAGATGGATCGATAGTTTATTACCTATGTGGTTGAACTATAAGGTTAAGGATGATATAGTTGATATAAATTAACGTAATTGCTTTTTTATGAACGAATTTTACTCTTTCATAAACTATTTGTCAAAACATTTTCCTACCTTAGCCTTCCTCTAAAAACCAAAGAAAAAATCCCCATCCTAAAATTAATGAATCTTCAACAAATTACTCAATTATGAAATCTAAATTCACATATTGATCAAGTAATTGTCCTAACTTCATTAATTAGATCCTTCCCAGGACTAATTAATTAGTAAACAGTATGAATGTTATTTGCATTTTAATTATATCAACTGATCCGTTGTAGTCTAGTTGGTTAGGATACTCGGCTCTCACCCGAGAGACCCGGGTTCAAGTCCCGGCAACGGAATTTTTTTCCTCCTTTTTTTTCGATCAGCGTTGTGAATTTGCGATTAAATACTTCTAGAAAAATCTCACAGTTTCAAGTTTGTGTCCGTTAAATAGGCTACTTTTGCAGTAGATATTTACAGATTACCCGTGTCAATATGTAATTATATGAAAGAAGATACGATAATTACTCATAGTCAAGTTTCGATAAACAGCGATTATACTTCAGAATACTCCGTATCTATTTACTAATAACAAGCCTCACTTAATAATGCCAATTGTTGAAAGTAGAGAAGTAAAAATCCATAACGCCAAGGAATCAAGCTTGAATTCTCTAATGAGGTTGGATATACAGGGTTTATAATTTTACGCATTCTATGGCTTGAATTTGACCTCTAATTATCTCCGCTGATTGTCATCGTGCAATGTCCTGAACCGAGTAACTCATTTTGCAGTTAGCAGTTGCGATAGGAGCTTCCTGATAAGTAGACCGATGATCCTGCAAAGCCGAAAGATTGACATAGTTAACATACGTAGCATATTTTTACGAAGACGGTCGAAGCTGTTTTCTGAGTTCTTGTTGATGAGATTCCATGTTAAGGAGAACATGAGGATCACTTTATCGGGATTACAGGAAACGGACTTACAGAACGGAAGGGGAACTCATCAGCTTCAAGCATATGCACAATCTGTCCCATCTTAGGCCGTTTACTGGCATCCAAATCTATACACCGAAGGCAGATCAGCAAGACTCGCTTCAGTGCCCTTGACGAAGGTTTTACAGTAATCAATGGGTCCACCATGTCTTCTCCATGTCGGTTTGCCACCATTCCCTTAAACCAATCCACCAAATTCATCTGAAACACACAGAAATTAATACTCATTAGTTACGAATAACGGTGAATAAAAGATAAGATACTGGAAGAACACAATTGTAAAGTTAGTTCAGTAACCTCTCCAAGCGGTTTAGAATAATCAACCGGGCATTTTCCTGTAATTAATTCCATGAGGAGAACTCCGAAACTGTATACATCACTTCCTTCACTGAGCATACCTGTACTTGCATACTCTGGGGAGACATACCTACAGATTTAACACTTCAAGTCATTATAATATTTACGCGCAACTGCTAAAAGATTTCTTTGATAATATGTGAAACTGTTATACAGGACACATTTTATGACAGAATGAAGAAAGGGAAGACAAACCCAAATGTCCCCATGACTCTTGTGGTCACGTAGCTTAATTCAGATCCCAAGAGCTTGGCTAACCCAAAGTCAGATACTTTAGCATTCCAGTTTTTGTCGAGAAGAATGTTACTGGACTTAACATCACGATGAACAACTTTCGGTTCTAGTCCCTCGTGTAAGTAAGCCAATCTGTGCCACAAATGAGTAATTTTATAAAGGTGATAGTATTAAATAAAGAGAAAATAGAGGATATAACGCAGGGGTGAAAATTACCCTTTCGCTGCTCCAATGGCAATTTTCATACGAATATCCCACGTTAATGGGCTTACAGGTCCAACATCTCCATGCAACCATTGTTCTAGATTGCCATTATCCAAGTATTCATACACAAGCATCCTAATAAATAGCACAAAAGTTGCAGGAACAAGATATCATTACTTTGTAATGACCATCAAATAGACAGTATTGAAGTCGATTAGGATAATAACCGAAAATGCACCTTTGCGCGCCATCTGCGCAGTAACCAGCCAGTCCAACCAGATTCTTGTGTTTCACTTTTCCGATGGCTTCCACTTCCACTTTGAACTCCTTCTCAGCCTGCCCCCTACAGTAACCATGTCCATGACTTGGTCAATTTTCGTCGTATTCTTTACAGGACAATTTATTCACAGGTTTACTCATACTGTCAGTAATGTTTTTCTGGTGTGAAAGAACGCGCAGCCACGCAGGGCCTAGTAATATTCATCCGCAAGCCCTCAGTCTCGTACCATTATGCCAAGACCTCATCGGTTTATCAGCAATTGATTAATACCCTTTTTTTTTCAATTTATCACGACAATGTTCCGTGTCATGGATCAAGACTTAGGACAACATCTGAGGCTCTGAGCTCACAAAAGAAAGCAACAGTTAATAAATGCCAGTTGAAATTACTGTACCATTGTCCATTGAACACTCTATCATAAATGACACACCTCACTTTGTCACTGGCTACTGTTTGAGTTGTCAATTAAGCATGAAAGATTTAATCTTTTTGTATTTTCATGCTCAGTTTTTTTTTTTGGGGTTTCCAATCAGTGCCAGTGGCGTGCGTACGTAGAATCGATAGAGAGTGTGGTCAATTTTAGTGTAATTGTTATAATTCATTTAAGCATGGGGTCTAAAAGACGTAAAATTTTCAAGTTAAACAAATTGAACAATAAAAAATGTCTATTATCCGAAAAGCTATCAAGACCCAACTATCCTATAGGTGAGAACGCCACTGTTTCCAATAGTTCCAATTCTTTCCATCGTGAAGTAGAAGTCTTTTAAAGAAGTTCACAATGCAATTTTCATCCAAGGTTATTCAGAATCCGCCTGGTTTTTATACCACTGATATCATAAGGGTAGATCGAGTTCATCTGACCGCCTATACCCCGCAATTTGCAGGAACCAGTTATATCCTATACTTTTAATAAAACTAGTCACCTAAGCATGAGTACAAGTTGATCTTCCCACATTCTCAAAAGTAAAATAAAGAACCCCAATAAAGTAGCTAATAGTTTTCACATGAAGATCATACATTTAGAAGAACAATTAAAAAGAAGAGAAAGCAAAATGAACCCAAACCATATGATGTAGATGACAAAAAAAGATTAAAGAGTTTATTGAGCTATTCTACTTTCCCTTAAACAAGACACAAAAAGTATTAATAGACCATTATACTATACTTAATTAATCTACCTTTTCTACCCTTTAATGGAAAATGCAATCAAGTTCTGACATAGGCAATTCCAATTGTACCCTTAGATCTAAGCAAATAGTAGAGTAACCATCAAGTTTTTCAAACCGACAAGATGACTTTTTACCACAAAACAATAAAGGGTCAGAATAAATCATAAGTCATCCAAAATTCAACACTACATAATGAGATTTCTGCTTTTATCATGGACAAAATTTGGTGCTTTATCGTAAACATTAACACATGTAAATCTAGGTATGGAAGTGATTTCGGGATAATCACCACTCGGGTGTGTATATACACGTCTCAATCATTTGCTTACCTTTTTTTTATTCAAGGTGAGACGTATTTTAATCTAGGTTATCTAGCTAGTCTTCCTCAAAATGGAAGTATCTATTTAATATTAAAACTGCTCAATATCATCCCACATTAGCATCTATGAGTAATAACTAATAAGAGTACAAGACATATCTTTTGTTTTTCTTATTCATGCCACAAACTCCATATTTGATCGTCTTAAACTTAAGATGATATGCTGTCTTAAATGAAAATTTATCATTTTAAACAAAGCTAAGCAATTGAATGTGACACAAGGTTACACTGGTACATGTAAGGCTACATTATTAATTGGTTCAAGGACTATTTGAATAGCATTAATGACTTAACTATAGACATTCTAGCAATAATAATTAATAAACTCACTTGTCTTGACAATCATCCTACCAACTTAATGGCTAAAATTAGTAAAAACACTTTGAGAAGATTTTACCATTACCAAACATTTTAGCACCACATTGCCTAATTCGTAGACTCATAATAATACTCTCTAATACGAATCAGTTAGTCTACCTTTAGACGGGTTATCTTGGTATGAGCAATAAAACGGAAATTTTAGAGTTAAATGTGACCACTATTAAAATACAACTTACCATACGATGTGACATTGTGAGTTTGTAACACTAACTCTACCATTGTGGTTACATTTTAGCATAAAATTATTACATATGCCCATCTGAAGATTCTGACGAAAAGTGGCCGTCTGGAACAACAATTTGTGGATACGAATATCTAATACGCATACACAACCACGATGGATTTTAATCGACTATAATAATTAATGACTAAATGTAATTGAATTTCGGGGCAGTCAATCCGATTTATTACCTACCTAATACATACCTGAACTAAATTTATTTATATAATTTAAAAAGATAAATAAATGAATGAAACCGTAAATTTAATTATAATGAAAGAAGCAACATACTTGTTGTTAAGGAGGTTCTTAACAGCAACAACAGAGCCATCTTCAAGAACACCTTTATAAACAATACCATAACCACCTTCACCAATCACATTATCGTCGGAAAATCCACGTGTCGCAACCTCAAGCTCTCTCAAGCTAAACCACCTCCCCCAACCAATGTTAGCCACCTCAACCACCGCAGTCGACGACGAACCCACCGACAGTTTACTTGAAGAACACGCATCACTACTACTTTCACCAGACCCACTTATCCCATCAAAATTTCTCTCTTTTTCTCCATGAACTAATATCCCAATTTCCTCTATTTTATTTCTTTTTAAAATTTCACTCATTTTTTTATTTGTTAACCCATTTTCTTCCTCAAATGCCTTAACAACTAACGGTAATATTCCTGAATTCTGCCTGAATAAAACCCGGTTGCGGTTTCGACTACCCACATTGTTATTCCTCTTGATTAAACAGAAACAGAGAAGAAAACTAAAAAATGTCAGAAAAGTAATGAATATTAAGATCAAAATGTAGAGTTTTAGACCTAAAAATGTGTTTGAAATAAGGGTTTGAGTGAAGAAATTTTCTGCCATTGTTAGTTGACTGGAAGATTGATGGGTTTATTTAAAGGGAAAGATGCAAAGTTTGGCATTAATAGAGAGAAATAAGATAATAAATGAAGATAGTTTTAGGAAAAAAGTGATTTGGAAGGAAGAGTAGGTTTGTGTTGTGAGTAATAAGAGTGAAAGCAACAGAAGCAGAGTTCTTGGAGGACAGAGAGTGGTTAACTGAGGAAGTGTGACAAAGAGAGTGAGACAATAGAGTTAATGTGGGGAGCGGTTACAACGGATACAATCATATAAATGAGTTAGCGGGTTTGGGACAGGTTAGTGAGTCGGGCCTTTGTATTTTTCTTAAAATGTCTTGTCCGTGCCCGCTTATTTAGCGGGAGGGATGGGGTGGCTTCAATGGAGGGGACGACCCATGAACAACTATAGTACAATTAAAAGGTAAATACGGCGTGGATACTGGCCGAGCTCAACATAGTCGACCCTTGACTGGCTCTTAGTGAGAGACGGGATGGGTCAGGCCGGTTCGAGGGAAGGCCGGCCCTGAACAAGTCGTTATATGCGAGTCTCGGAAGGGTCGGACTTAAGAGGGGCCACGTGTATGTTTGAGTATTAATTTCCTTTTTCTAAATGAAAGGCTTCAGTAGACGTTTTGAAATAATTTTGAATTTATAAATTTTATATCAATTTAAATTTTCCCTCCGTTTCGGTTATTTGTTGTTTTATTCTTTTTGGATTATGCTCATTCGTAGACATGATTTACTCAATCATGGACAAAAATGACCATTTTACCCCGTTTCATGTTAAGACTATTCTTTTCTTTTCAATTTTGCTCTCAATTCAAAACCTTCTTAATTTGCTCCCTTCAACTATCAACTACCACCACCCCTCCCCTGACTCCACACCACCCACCCCCCACACTCTGCTAGTCAGAGTCGTCGGAAAAAATCGACCACTTTACCATTTTGCAATTTACTCCTCTTCACCCACCACCACCACCACCCACCCATTACGCGCATTCTTCACCCACCCACCACGCCTCCCTCTTCCAATGCCCCCTCCCATGTGCCTTCTCCCGCCCTGACCACCCACCGCACCACCCTCACTCACTGCCTCATCCCCTTGCGCACGCCTAGGCGCCTAGCCACCTCATGCCCCGGTTGGTCCTTGAACACCGACCTAGTAGTAACACCATCGACTAGGCGACCACCCTCTCGCGCGCCATCATCCTCCTCCCCCACCACTGCGGCCGTCCCCTTCTTCATCAACCTTTATTTTATAAAACCCTAATTTGATATCCCCTAATTTAATCTAACTAATTTGAAACCAAACAAATTGTTGTGTAATTAGAATTTAGAAATTATAAATTATTACTTGATTAATATGAGAATTGGATTTGTAACTGAGTTTTTTTTTTTGATAGGGTAAAAAAACTAGATTGATTGAAAATCAATCTATACCATCCTTGCTGATGAGAACGGTAAAATAAAATCAAAGATTTTCAAATTACCAAGTAGTAATAAAATGGCAATAACAAGAAACTCTCGTTAGACAAGAATGTCACTTTAAAGCCCCAAACGGAAATAAAGAATTATATAAAACAAAAACTTACGAAATAGCTTTCTTAAACTTGAGCAGAGTATCCATAAAAATTTCTAATTGGAAACAAAGAGATCCACAAAAAAAAGGCTTCAAAACTAGTTCCGCAAACAGATTTAAGTGTTAGCCAGAAAACCGAAAACGAAACCGAACACGGATATATATTTCCCTATTTTGACATAGAGAAAAGAAAGAAACCCAAAAATCGATGGAATCAACCCAAACCAAACGAACCTGCATACTCTATGCTTCTTAGTCAATAAATTTACATTTTAATATCAACAATGAGTTGATACAAACAATCAAATTGAAAATAAATTCTTGAAATATTGCTCTTTAATTCTTGATTTAAACTTCTTTGACTAAGAAATGTAACTAAAAAAACTCTCCTAGGCTAAAATGGAGAGTAGATTACAGCCGAGTCTTTGAAAAAGTGAAAATCAAGAAATAAAACTGAAAATTTTCAATTAGAGAACTAAAGAAATAATAAAATCTACATAATCATATAGCTGAGGATAGATGATTATGAAGAAAAGGGATGAAAAATAGAAAAAACATTCTTGAAAAGAGACGTAGAAAAAAATAATAATAATAATTCCAGATCCCTTCCAATTTTCGGAAAAATGAGAGTAAAAGAGAGAGGAAGACTAAAAGAGAGTTCCTCTCTCTTCTTTCTCTCACTTTGTCCTCTCTCTCGTTGTTGTTGTTGTTGTTGTTGTTGTTGATTATTGAGGGGTTATCTTGTAACTGAGCATTTAATACTTAATGTTTTAGAGGTAAATTTGAAAAAAGAATTTTTTTTTAACAAGGGTAGCTGGTAAGGTATCGAAATTTTGTAGACAAAAGTTTATGAAAGAGTAAAACTTGTACATGAAAGAGTAATTACGTTCTTTTTATCCGTATCTCGATTATTTGTTGTCATTTACAGAGTATATATTAGGAAGGTTCTTCAGGGGTAATTTTACCCCACCCACCCTCGCAATGTAGATATTGTCCACTTCTCACCACTAACTAGAACTACAAATTAAATGATGTTTTACTCTTTCCTTAATCTTTGTACCAAATGAACGGATAACGAATAACCGGGACAACGGGAGTAAAATATACTCCCTCAACCCAGGTGAGAAGTTATCTATTTTCATTTTGGAAGTAAACCATATAAAAAGGCAGATCGTCTCACTGAAGAATTCATTATATGAATTAAGAATCTTCCTTTCCTACTAGACTTTCTGTAACACCCCCATAATCCGTTATATTTAAAAATAGAGTTTTCATGTAAAATTCGGAATATGGATGTGTCACATTTGAACCAATTGTAGTAGGAGTATTTAAATCATGTAATTCAAAGGGGTAAATGTCCATGTGAATTAAAAACCAAAGAGTAAAATCCGATTACACCCAAATCCAAATGTTTGCAGAAGCGAATAAGTTTGATGATGCAAAATAAAGATAATTGTCTAAACATTGGTTTCCAATAAAAACAATAACGCGCGCGCTCTCCCGTGGTTCCCACGTCCTAGTTCCTTGGATTACCTGTCACACGATCTGCTCTCACAATAGTGGTCATAGCAGTTCCAATTAAGGACAAAACAAAAGAGGGTCAACAATAATGTTGAGTAAGGTAAACAATCCAAAAATAAATAAATAAGAGTTTTACTTAAAATTTAGAATTCATAAGAAAGTAGAATATCATTGAGAAGTTCAAGTTTCTAAATAAGGAAATCCGATCCAAAAATAGTTAGTCCTTCCAAATCTTAAAACACTTTCCTTCGAAGAAAACATTTCTTCACTTTCTTTAGTAAGTAATGGATAGAGGCCGTATGGAGAGGATTCCCTCGCCCTAAACCGGATAAGACGGGGTTCACCAAACCATGTACAATAACTGTCCAAAAATCCCGAGTGTGCACACCCCTCCAAGGGCCAACCCCAAGGAGGAAGATAAGAGGACGGGGTCTCGATCAACTAACCCCCACCAGAAGCTCTGTATAGGAGGTCCCCTTTTATTATTTGGGAACAACCTACCCCTCTACCAAAACCGTTCAAACCAAAAATCAAAACCATTTCCACACGATTAAATCCATTTCTTGAGATTAACCATCTCCATAACTTGTACAAAAGATCAAACGGTTTTGGTTTTCAAACTCTTAAAAGTTATGAGTCCTTTATTATATTTCAACACTTCAAAGGATGGAATAACATCAATTATTTTTCAATATTTCATCACAATAATCCAAACTTATAATAACAACCATTATAAACATTATACACAATATAACATTTGAAACAAAACTCAATAGTTCAAGAAAAGTGTATGGACAAGCGTTTCCCTTACCTTACGAGCTGGTCTAGATTTAAAGTTCCTCTTCTACAAATCCCGAGTCTACAATATACATAAAGTACTCGTTACTAATTTATTCAAGTCGGTCCTTAACTAGTTCAAATGGTTTTATGTATTTTACTCGGTTTTTGTTATGTTTCCATTTTGAACGTTTTGTTCCGAGTTTTATTATTAAGAAAGTAAACTAAGTTCATGGTCAGAATATTTAAGAGTATTTTATCAATTTGGTGCTTTTAGTTTAACAAGTTATAGCTTATACACTTGGTTTATACAAGTTCATTATCTCATACATACTTTACGGTTTTATAGATTCTGAACAGTGACTTCAAAACGTCATAACTCCTTCATTACTTAACTTTTTTGGGGTAAGATTGGTGAGGTTGGATTCCTTAAGATGTCCTACAACTTTAAGTGTCAAATATTAACAGTCCAAAAACGACTCTAAGGCCTCTGAAATTTCTGTTTAGTAAAACGTGACGGTTTCCGAGTCACAGAAAGTTTTGGGCTGGTTCGGATGTTTTAATAGTCGAAATATCGGTTTACAAAAGGCCAACATGCATGTCTCTCATTAAAGTTGATCATAGTCAAATTTCAAGAATTTATCTTTAGTATAACTTTATTTACTAGTGGTCTATTTGAAAATGGTAGGTTCTCAACTATCAATCTAAAGAACAATATTTTATCAGATTTCCAGATTATCACTTTGTGTTGCAAAAATAATATAAAATCAAATACTCAATATTATTGGACGAAACTAACTCCAGTAGGTCAAGTATTTAGTCTACCAACTTTTATGTTTATACCATGTTAGCCAAAAATAGGTTTAAGATGTACTATTGGTCGGATCTTTAACTAGTGGTCAGAATATGAGTCACAAAATGTTTTTAAGTATATTACAAAGATTATAAATTCAAATGAGTTGATTCCAGGGCCTAATATACTCTATATTCATTGAAGTTAATTGTGGTAAAAGGGTTTGTCCTCATTAATCTTTTAAGTTACTTTTTAAGACACAAACATTGGGACTAGCAGATTCGATTGTCCAGAATCATGTTCTTTTTGTATGATTTTTCATTTGCAAACGGCTCATGGGATTATGACAAAATTTTGTACACTGGTTATATACAAAAGGACCTACGACATATATTTTTTTTATAGCAATAACACAAGTCTAAGTCGGATTTTTATTCTGTTAATTATCAACCTCCGGATTTGACACTTTGATGATTGTTATGTGCTTAAGTTCATGCATGCATGAATGGAAACTTGTTTAATTATTGTTCTATGATTTAAACTAAATGAATAGGTGTTCTTAAGGTTAATAAACATAAAATGGTGGTTTAGACATTCTCACCAAGTGAGGATCTTGGTGCTAAGGCTAGATCCTCCTCCTTATGCTCCCTCCTTCTTCTTCTTCTTCCTCTTTTCGGTTTCTCTCTTTCTCCCTCTATCCTCTCTCTAATTTTTGTGTGTATGAGTGTAATTTTAGATCTGGTTGTGTGGTTTCAAATGAGGTCTTAATGTTTAATTAAGTGAGTTTTGAAAGGAGGAAAAAGGGAGACATGGGGAGGGGGAAATGACAACACAAGGGGGACAAAAAAGATGGGCTAGCAACATCACTTTGCATGCTTTGTCTAGGCACTTATTATGGGGTCTAGGCATGCTTAGGTTTGTCTCAAATTTCAGATTTGTGAAGCATAGAAGACGGGTTTGGGTGGCGGAAATTTTAAATGGCGCGACGGTCTATTACGCACACAATTGTTCGACGGTTTTTACCAATTACTAACGTCAATATTTTATTTGGTATACCTCATATTTTATTATGTACGAATTTTATTTTATAGATATATTTTTATAATGTCCAGCATTAAGATTTTATTATTAATTAATTTCCCCAAAGTCGTACCCGATTCTCATCGAAGCGATAATTATATCGCCACTAGATCTTCCATTTTATCTTCATTGATTTCAGTCTATTAAAATCCTTTTTTGCTAATATTATTAATCTTTTTTTTTTTTTTTTTTTTATTTACGAATTTTACGGGTATTACACTTTCTATTGCCCTATCTGCTATGGGTCGATCCTTCTATCTCTCTTATAGACTATCTGTCAAAAGCTAAAGACAGACAGTGTACATCTCACAATATGCAAGTGGGAGGGCAAGTAGGGGGCTCTATTTGCCCTCCCTACTTGCATATTAATTATGAGAGGGACACTATCCACCTTTAGCTTGCGACTTATAGTGCCCAACTTCACTGAGAATTTGTGATAAAAAAAAAGGATTGAAACTATGAGAAAAGGGTACTTTAAAGACCTCAATTATAGATGTGATATTTGGTCTCTCTTCAGACAGACTATTTTTAGTATGTACCAATAAGACAGAGTTTTGAACCCAGTTTACAGCTAAATGTATCCACGTTTGGAAAACAAGTTACCATTAGCTATAACAATACCTGAAGTATAGTGGTTACATTTGACGATAAAAATGGGTACAAAATCCCGTCTTAAGGTTCAGACCAAAAAAGTTGGTCTGAAACAAGATTTAATGGAAATGTGGGGTTTTAAGGACTTCGATTTTACTATTCATCATTCCAAGTTAACGTCGTTAGCTTTAACTTCATACACAGAGAGCAAGAGGTAGCTCAAGTGGTAAGAGCATTCTTACTCCAACCTTGAAGTTGGGGGTTCGATTTTCACCCGCGACATTGTGCGCTCATTTGAACCAAAAAAAAAAAGCTTTAACTTCATACAGTTGGTCTCATCCGTGTTCATTAAAGACGAGTCCCTCACAAGGAGAGTGGGATGACAAGTGGGGATATATACCAACTCCTTTTTTTTCATTCTGAATTCTGATAAAATTAACCACAAGTTTTACCACAATATTTAAGGGCATGCAAATAGGGTTGTTCAACTTTGCAAAACCAGAATGGATCGGATCAACAAAAATTTGGGATTGGATCAGATTACAAAAATTCCGATACGGGACCGAACCGGAAAATTTTGGACCGGTTGGACCGGAATTTGTCTCTACATGCCAGTTTTTAAAATTCCTGTCGATTGGACCGGATCAGACAGAATTAAAACATAATTCTATGGAAAAAATCAAATAATAATAAATCTGGTCTTTTCGATCCGAATAATCCGGCCTTGGACCAGACTAGACCGGACCGCAAACCAGTGTCTTAAAAATGGTGGATCGAAAACAGGGCCGGAACTTTGAATTCCAGTTCCGGTCCGGTAGATTCTGATCCGCATCGATCCATTTTTCCAGTCGGCACCGGATTTTGCACACCCTACATGCAAATGCACCTCCATGTAAAAATAGTTTTGGGGTAAGTTTTTGGGTATGATTTATTATATGGAGTCGGGTTATTTTTTATTCAATAATTAAAATACTTTAATTGGTAATAATGTGAATAATAAAGAGTAGCTTTCAAAATTAGTTACTCCGTACTTTTTATGAAGTGTTGCATAAAAAATCCTTTATTTTGATATAAATAGAATAATGTTGATATGATTTAAAACTTGCAATTTTGGGTTATTTTGGTTCACTTCAAATCGTTTTGGATCAGATCTATTTCGGGCTGGGTGATTTTGTTGGGCCAACATGGGGTTATTCAAAGTTTATGTTGGGTCAATTCGGGTTTCGGGTCTAATCGAGCCATGCAATTTCAGGTCCTAGGTCAACCTTATTGGGTCAAGTCAACTTTGACAGGTCTACTGTTAGGCCCATTAGATTATCCCATTTGTTTGGCCCAAGCCGTATTTCATGCCTTACTTTGATGTCCAAGCCCACTAATAGACCTGACAGATCAACCTAGTATGAAAGTATAAAGCGTTCATCTGTATTACAATGAGAATTTTTTCAAAATTAACCTAATCGCTACCTTTTTTTTTAAGATCAAAAGTTTAGGTTAAGAATAAATCTTATCCATTTCAAAGTCAGAGCAGACCACCCTTGCCCTAATTTAGGGCTTAAAGTGATGTTTATAGATTGCCTATCAATATGGCTATATTTTAACTTAATGGAAATCGAACCCCTGACTGCATGACTAAATGGTGAACTCTTTACCACTAGGGCCAACCTTTGTTGGTACCTAATCGCTACCTCCGAGGTTCTAGCTACAACCATAATCAAATTTGAAACAAGAAACACAAATAAAATGAACATGTTCGCATAAGTATACCTACTTGTTAAGAAGGCATCCTCTATCTACTAAATGATTAAGTAAAGCTCTAATATTTCCGTCTAAAACATAAAATCTATAATTAGGCTGGACTTTATGTTTATAGTCTACAGTATGTTGGGTATAAATAGGCCTAATCTTTTAAGTTGAAATATCTATAAAAAAAATTAGAATATAATTTACGCGACTTATTTCTTAATTGGAATAGAAACAATTCACGCCTCAAACCATGAAGTGAGAGCATGCCCTAGGTAGCACGGACACTTCTCCTAATCAGTCGTCCCGTGTCGGACACCGTGTCGGACACACGGACACACGGACACACGGACACCTACAAACAAGGAATGTGAGATTGAAAGACTAGAAGAGGTTGATTAGAAGATGAGTTTGGGTGGGAAAATTGATTAGAAGATGAGTTTGGGTGGGATATGAGAATAAATTATACTTAAAGTCAAGTTTTACACTCAATTATTTACATTGAATATCAAATACTAATACAAAAATAAAATTGTATGTTATTTATAACTATAAAATATATATTTTATTAAATTTAAATGCCGTGTCCCGTGTCCTAAATTTCACGAGATGCCGTTTCACGTGTCCGTGTCGTGTCCGTGTCCGTGTCCGTGTCCGTTTTGGTGCTACCTAGAGCATGCCTTGAGTCTTAAAACTTAACTGGCGTTTTTTTGGCTTTATTAACTCCTTGTGTAATAGGTCGTATTCATTTCTTAATAAGTCTTTTTTCTTCTTTTTTATACGACTTTTATGATAAAAAGTTCATTCATTTTATTCCTTTTTATTTGATGAAGGGTTGCAAAAAACAATACGACTACAGTAATTATTGGTAAAAATTTATACACTTATCATCTATTTCATTGGGGAAAAAAATAACTTTTTCTTTAAAATATTCAATTTCATGACATTTTGTGGCTTGTTTTCTTTTTGCTCAAATCAACACGAAAGGATGAGAAATGTGTAAAATAAATGACTTATCAATTTAAAATATGTTATCTATAAATAATAATACACTAAAAGTAAAATTATATATATACTGCACATTCATTGCACGGGATATATACTAATTCACCTGAATTTGAGTGAAATAATAATAATGGAAAAGAAAAATTACAGTGTCCCAAAATAGATTTTGCTTAACATGAATATATACCCATTCTTTAAATAGTTTATGATACAAGAAAATAAACTAGGGGATAGTAATTGTTTATCCTATTATGTTATCTAAATGGGTTGTCCTTAACCCGTTTTAGTTACAAAACAAACATTTGACTTCCCTCATATAATAGTGCATGAACAATCAACCAAATAATAAACAATCAACCAAATGATAAACAATCCTAATAATTATTGTAGCATGGATAATACATCTACGAACTACAGAGTGTTTCAGAAATTAAAAAAACTAAGATTCCGAACTACAAATCAATCAATATATATATATAAAAGAGGCTTTTTTCAGGCAACGAGAGAGTCTCCAACTATTTCAAAACACTATTTTATTTTTTATTGATAAAACTACCTTACACATAATTTTATTAGGCTAATTAAATATTAAATAAATTATATTATATTATATAAAGATTGAATTTTAATATTATCAACTTTTCAATATTATATTCATACATATACTTTCCAAGTTATGGTTAAACTCTTAAATTTTGATTATATTTTTTAAATTAATTATTTTCCTAATAATATTATCAACTTTTCAACTTTTTAGAAACTCTTTAAATAAAAGTTAAATTCATAACTATTATTTGTCCCACATTGGAAAATAATGTAGATGTGCTAAAAATATTACATATGAATAATAGAATTTTCCCTCATTGAAAAAATAATAAAGTGGGTAATCCTATGATTATAAATAGAAGTCATCCTTAAACCTTATGTATCAACCCAAAATTTTTGAATCTCTTAAATATTGCCTTAGAGATCTCTAAAAAACCCTGAAAAGTATAGAAACTCATATTATTTGAACATATTCGGTGTAATTTTTAGTATATTATTTGTCATACATTGAAAAATAATGTAGTTGTGGTGAATATATTACCTATACATAGTAAAATTGTCTAACATCAGAAAATCATCATAAGGTGGGTGATCTTATGATTACAAATAGGAATCATATTTGGAACTAAAGTTTCAACCCAACATTTTTTTAGCCTCTTACATATTGTCTTACAAAACTCTTAAAATTTGTATTATAATTTTCACTATAATGAAATTTACATCATTAAAAATTAATTTAGAAAAGTATCATAAATAATAATTTTGATGGTAAACTATTTAATGTGTTATTTGTTCCACATTGAAAAAAACAATGTAGGTAACGTGACTTGTGAATTTATACTACGTATCAATATCAAAATTTGTACCACATTAAAAAATTATCATTAAGTGGAGTGATCATAAATATGATAATCGCACGAGCTTTTAAACTATTTTTTTATATTTTTATGTTAATAAATGACTTTAAAATTTTAATAAATGACATTTAAAATATTTTTTTATTATTCTAATATTAATATAACAGTTTAGTAACAGTTAAGAAATAAATATTATATGAAAAAAGATGGTGTAATACTTAGTTTGTTATTAGTCCCACATTGAAGAATAATGTATGTGTGGTGAATATATTACTTATAAATTGTAAATTGTCCCACATTGAAAAATTATTATAACATAAGGTGATCATATGTTTATAAATATGAGTCATCCTTGAATTTCGGTATAAACCTACAATTTTTTAAGTCTCTTAATCATTGTTTTGGATAACTCTTACCAAAATGGAATTATAATAGTCACAATAGTTAAATTTACATTATTAAAAATTAATTTAGAAAATTATCATAAATAATAGTTAAATTTACATTATTAAAAATTAATTTAGAAAATTATCATAAATAATAATTTTGATGATAAACTACTTAATGTGTTATTAGTCTCACATTGAAAAATAATGTATTTGTGGAAAATATATATACTAAGTATGATTATAAATAGGAGTCGTTTAGTCTCTTAAGTATTGGTTTAATGAACCTTTAAAATTTTGTATTATTAATTCCACAATAGTGAAATTTACATAATCAAACTTAATTTAGAAAATTTAGGAAAATATCCTATATAAGTAATAATTTTTATGGTGTACTACTTAATAAGTTATTTGTCCCACATTGAAATATAATACAAGTGTGGTAAATATATTACGTATAAATAGGTATATTGTCCCATATCAGAAAATTATCATAAGCTAGGGTGATCCTATAATTATAAATAAGATTCATCCTTGGAACTTAGGTATCAACCCATAATCTTTTGAGTCTCTTAAATACTATCTTAGAGAGCTCTTAAAAATCTGTATCCACATTAGTGAAACTTACATCATCAAAAATTAATTTAGGAAAATATCATTAAAAAATAAAGTGAAAAATATTTTATTTATCTCAATATACATTTCCTATATTATATTTAAGTGGTGTTTATAATTTGTATATAAATTTTTTTACATTAATTCACAAAAATTATAGTGAAAATGAGTCATCTTTCAACTTAGATATTCACCCAAAATCTTTTGAATCTTTCAAGTATTATCTTTCAGAGATTTTATAAGTTTGTATTATTATTTCTACCTTAATGAAATTTACATCATCAAAATTAATCTAGGAAAGTATCGTATATAATAATTTTAATGGTAACTACCAAATTTGTTATTTGTCTAACATTGAAAAGTAATGTAAGTGTGGTTAATATACTATGTATAAATAGAATAATTGTCCCACATCGGAGAAATATCATAAGCTGGGATGATCACGCGATTTCAATGATATTTTCCTATATTATATTCAAGTGGTGTTTATAGTTTGTATATAAAATTTTGTACATTCAATTCACAAAAATATTGTGAAAATGAGTCATCTTTCAACTTAGATATTCACCCAAAATCTTTTGAATTTCTCAAGTATTATCTTTCAGAGATCTTAAAAGTTTGTATTATTATTTATACCTTAATGAAATTTACATCATCAAAATTAATTTAGAAAATATCGTATATAATAATTTTAATGGTAACTACCAAATATGTTATTTGTCTCACATTGAAAAGTAATCAAGTATGGTGAATATACTATTTATAAATAGAAGAATTGTCCCGCATCGGAGAAATATCATAAGCTGGGATGATCACGCGATTATAAATAAGAGTCGTCCTTGAAACTTAGAGATGAACCCAAAGTCATTTAAGTCTCTCAAATACAGCGCCCTTCGTCCCGGTCATTTGTTTGCCTTTTTTTTAGGAGTATTTTAGTCAAAGGCAAACAAATGATTAAGACGAAGATATTATTATTTTAGAGAGCTCTTAAAATTTTGTATTAATTATGAAAATAATATAATTAGATTTGTGATAAAAAAATGCTATCATTACAGTATAGAATATCATATTATTTGCATATACTTTGTGTAATTCTTAGTATGTTATATATCTCACATTGAAAAATAATGTATGTGTGGTGAATATACTAATAACTATAAATAGTCTATATCGAACAACTAGCATAAGGTGCGGTGAACAACCCAAAATCTTTTGAGTTTCTTAAACATTGTCTTAGTGAGCTAAATTCTTAGGTACTTTGAATCATTTTTCGAGTCATAATATAGATCAAATATAACTTGAGACCCGACAAGGTTGGTAACATATGTTTAAAATAGAATAAGTTGAATCAATATATCAATATTATTTTTTAAAAAATTACGGAGTATATTCTATTATAATCTTAAAACTTCAAAAGTTTATTTTTATAAGTTAACTGTTATAGGAAAATTACGAAAATGACATTAACGTAAACCCGTGCATCGCACGGGCATGAAATCTAGTTATAGTATAAGACGGTGTTACACCTTAAGACGGTTCAATTTTTTAAAAGTTTGTTCATTTACGGTTGATAAATGAGTTAATTTTTTATACAGTGGGAATATTACACAGTGTAAGACGGTCTTACGCAATAACTACAAATCCCGAACAAATGTACACATCATATATCCATATGATACGTATCCAATAATATAATCGAGAAAAGCTGGAAGGAGATGGAGATGGAGATGGAGATCTCGATGCAAGAAGTGGAAACCATGTTTATTATTTAATTAAAATCTATACTTGAAGAGACTACTATAAGTAGACGACATCGTACATCATTTTAAAGCACTACATACATACATACATACATACATATATTAATATATACATACATACATTTAACGCAATGGGAAAATATTTTAATGAAATTCTAGCAACTTTCTTTGTTGCCTTCTTTGTTCTTCATTTAGTCACTGCTAATGCCCAAACTTTAGAAGGTATCTCTTAATGTATTCAATTAGTTATACTCCATTTTAATTAACTAATTTTAAGTTATTTTTTCACTCTTCCCACTTTAATATAATAATATATTAATATTAACTGTTGTGGTTTGATAGAGAGGAGAACGACCTGCATCTCGAAATTGATCAAAGAAAGTGAGTTGTCTGACTCCTGCAAGGAAACATGGGAAGAAATCAATTCTGGGGAATATAATAACGTAAAGAATTGTATAAACTATTATGTAAAGAGAGACTTAACTCGCTCCGCCTCCAAGATTTGCAATGACATCCTAGAGTCTTCGATTGATCCCAAAGATCTCACCTGCGTAACAACCCACATTGAATATATCATTTCTTGTTCAAATGCCTGATCCAATGCCTCCGACATCGGATGGCATCGTCCACTACTCGACCGACATTTTCGACCGATTAATATTGCGATAACTAGTGATAGTATACGTTCAATACCATCGTACTCGATCATAATATTTTATTATGAATGAACACGGTGATATTGAATATTATTATTATTAGTAGTATTTTACGCATTTATATTATATTTATTATTATTTAATTTTGTTCTATTCATGGTCTTGCATGCCATTTGGGTGTTCACAAACATCTTTGTCTTTATTCTTTTTTATACTACGCTTTATATTCTACATTTCTAGTCGAGTGGTTGTACCTTGTATTTGTCTTTTGAATCTTTATATATGTGATAGATCAAAAATAAGCTCGTGAACTCTAGGAGTATTAAACTGCTTTGGATATGTCCATCTTGGTTCAGCAGGGGTGAAAGTGAAACACCCCCTCACAATGAGGAAGTGGGGAGGTAAGTGGGGTAAATGGATCCCCACTTATGCCTTTGTCCTCCACCATTTCCCTACATTCCACCATGTCATGTCGCCACCGCCTTTAAAGTCCACGTTCTCACTATCAATACTACCACCACGACCTCTTGTCTACGTCAACGATCTATGCCTTCACCACCATCATGATTGTCGTCGTTCCCACCACCATCATTGCTTCGGCAACCCCTGAACGCCAACCACCATCAACGACGTTTGGAAAATTATCAAAGTTCCAGATTTCAAATACAAAATTCAATAGACAATTTGTTAGGAGGTGATATATGGGCCAATCATAGCAATGTTCAAAGGATTTCTTTTGAGCCCGTCACACAATATATTTTCCACCCAATCTCCTATATACTAAAAGATTAACTCTATTCAAATTGTTACCTCCAAATGTCACCATAGTTAATAAGGAAAGTAGTATAAATCCAGCGCGAATGCGCGGTTTTTTAAATTAAAATATTTCAGAATTTAACAATTACATCACTCGTATAACTCCAATTTACTATTATTAACGTTTTGTATTAAGAGGTAGAAAAGAGAAGGTTCAACATTTTTACTTCTAATAAGATTGTCGGTTTTACTGAAACATTGTTAATTTTATTAATGTCACCATAGTTAATAAGGAAACCAGCAAGGATCGAACCCGGGCAGTCATGGAAAGGATAAAAGAGACTTACCACTAGAACACTGACAACTTGATGTTTATTAGTTATACTATAATGTACATATTTAGCGTCTTCGCATAAAGCCGCTATATAGAAAATAAGTTTTTTTTTTTGTGGGGTGACACGTGACCCCCGGGACCCCACGTGGGTCCGCCATTGAATACATACATACATTAATTGATCGTAATGGGAAAATACTTGAATGAATTCCTTGCAACTTTCTTTGTTGCCTTCTTTGTTCTTCATCTATTCACTGCTAATGCCCAAACTTTAGAAGGTATGTCATTATACTCCATTTTAATTAATTAAGTTTAATTTGTTATTTCATACTCTCTCCACTTCTAAATAATATTTCACATTTCTTCAAATCGTAAATATACATAGTTTCACTGTCTTTATAAAGTCAATTACTTGTAATTCTTATGACGTATGGAACACATAGTACCGACTACACAAACTCTCTGCTATTTTGATTTTCCTCCACATAT
The DNA here is from genome assembly GCA_022085475.1 of Heliosperma pusillum. NCBI lineage: Eukaryota > Viridiplantae > Streptophyta > Magnoliopsida > Caryophyllales > Caryophyllaceae > Heliosperma > Heliosperma pusillum. The sequence continues at coordinate 114,934 of JAIUZE010073302.1, read as the reverse complement.
AACATCCTACGAAGTACATTTTACTTTTTGCGTAAAAAAAAATGTGAACATCATTCAGAAACAAAGTATTTGACAAAAAGAGGTTAAAAAAGATTACACTACGACTTCAACCTTACTATCGATTGTACCCTCTCTAACTCTGCTTTTCATTTCTCTTCAATAAATCTAATGTCATACTGTAATATTGATACTTTCTTCTTAAACTACAATTTTATATGAAACTAAGGCCTTGTTTGGATAAAAGAACTTAGAAGGAAAGAGAGGGAATGGATTTGAAGGGAGATAATTTCCATCTTTAGATAACAAAATGTTTTCCCTAAACATAAGAAATATATTGAGGGAAAACTTTCACTCACCATTCCACCTCCTCTTCCATTCACCTCCCTCTTTCCCTGTCTCATTCATTGCCCTCTATTTTTGGTATCCAAAAAATGCCTATAAGTTGCAAGATATTATCCTACAAAGTAATACAGAGTTTATACGTAATAAAAGAAAATGGAGAAAATAGAAACTTATCAATTATATTACGTATTTACGTGTATTTACTTTCACCAAAGTATGAGATATACCTTGTAAAATAATTAAAAGTTGGAGATAATTAATTGAAATACGAAAACAAAAATGGAATGAATGTAGAAAAATTCCGAGGGGAAATACAGTAAATAAAGGGGGTAGATGTTATGATGATCCCCCGCCTTCTTATATTTATGCCTATATTAATCGATAGTAATTAGTAAGTCTCTCTTAAAACCAAACTGTTAGAACCACACTTGGTTGATGATGCCAAGTTTCATTGTCATTTAATGATTTGCTTCTTAGTTATGATTTATAGCATTTGAAGCTCTCGATTATTTCTCAAGGATGGTGCAAGGATGATCAAAGATGAAGAAAGTCCTAGCCTAAGTCGAATGTTGTAAACGAAGTAGTGTAACATTCTTAGTTTGTCAAGTGACTGCAAAACCATGCAACAGTGCACGTCACTGTGGCACTGTGTTTCTGATACAATGAAAAGAGAAATTTTCGATTGGGTTTATTTGTCAAAATACTCAACTATCTCTTTCTAAATGATTTCTGATTTTCAAATAAACAAATTATAAGTTTGAAAGAGAAAAGTTTGTTTAATTGAGAGAAGTTAAGCCTACTTGGTTAATAACCAATTTCATTTGGTTAATAACCAATGGTCACTTGGTTAATAACCAATGGTCACAAGTAGTTTATGGTTCCCATAACAATTATGGAAACACACTTCTTTCTTTTCTGAAAAATGGACAGCTCTCTTAAGCCTCACAAATCAGATTGTACTAATGAGATTTTGAAATGATTCTTCATCATATTATCTATTGAAAAAAGAAAAGAAAATGGTGTGTTAGGTTCCTTCTTTACACACATCTTCTTCTATAAATAGCCTCCTCATTTCTCATTCATCACCAAGACTTTTAAGAGCATTTATTGAGAAACTTTGCAAATCATTTTTGAGTTTAAAGCTTTGTTTTCAAGTGTTTGCAAAATCGTTATAAGTTTAAAGTCTTCAATCATTTTTCAAAAGAGCTGTAAATCTCCATGTATCAGTTCGCTGCACTGTGACATCTATGCTTGTTCCATGATCTCGTGTTTAAGTCTTAATTGTGATCTTCATGTTCATTAAGTGAACGATTGAGATTCAAGACTCAGTAAACCTGTGAGATAGAACACAAAAACTCTTGAAGCGGAGTAGCTTTAAGTTTGAGTGCAACCGGGGTTGGTTGGCGAGTTATTTTCATTGTAAGGGGTTTAGTAAGTTTGAGTAAATTTCTAAACAAGCAATAAAATAACATTGGATGTAGGCTTCGGAGTAGAACCTGAACCAATTTAAAAACATCGTCTTGTTTGTTCATTTACTTTCACATTCTGTTGCTTATTATTTACTTACTGATTATCTCGTTATTATGTCTGCGCCACAGTCTCCCATACTGTGACGTATTGTATATCTCGATGCCTTGTCTGTGTCACAGTCCTTCATATTGTGATTCAGACCTGCCGCTGTTACTTCTTGTGAACTTAAATTCAATTAAGTTTCTCAAGTCTCATACTTAATTGTTTTTGCTTGTGTTATCAAATAACCAAGTTAAGTAAAAAAAATTAAAAGTACACCTAATTCACCCTCTTAGATGTAAATCGTTCTTAACTCTTCACAAACATGTAATAACTGCAGTATATTTTCTAGCAGTAAGTAAAGCTTAGAGCATATATATTAGAGAGCTGATTACCATCCTCTTATTTTTCCTTTTCCCCTCTCTTTGTTGACACCTCACTTAGTTAGTCACTAAATTTTTCTGTCTCCAACATTTCATCCTCCACATAAAATTTTCTTTGAAGCATTCCCTTACACATCCTCTTTACCATATAGTATACTTTAAATTTTTATCTTTAAAAAAACTTGTCGAAATAATTAGTAGATAGTTGGCTCAATGATCAAAGTTCTACTTCCTCTAACTGTAGATAAAGTAGTGTTCTTCCTCTTGCTAAGAGGATGATCTATATATAATATGTATCACAATAGAGATAAGGGTCAATAATCTCTATTACACATGGTCTTAGAATTATATAATTGTCCCTTTTTTTTAATCATTTGTTTACCTTTTATTAAGATACGCTTTTACCAAAAAAATATAAAAAATTATTAGAAAAGAAATACTGCCTCCGCCTCGGTCAATTTATTAGAATTTGAAAGGGGAGAAAACATAAAGGTAATCGTTATATTATTGATAGTTCGTTCGTGAGTTACAATTAGAACGAAAGATACGTTATATAGTAATCGACATTACCTAAACCTTGACCTAGAATCTACCAAACTAGGCAACTCTAGATATTATTCATATCATAATAATATTATTATGATTACGGTATATTGTCATATGCCGTAATATTCTCTAACACAATTGTTGCCCTATTTTCATTTATATTATGAGGGTTTTCTATGAGTAATTCGCCCCAATGGGACTAAAAACCACTTGTCATCCACATAATCACAAATAGTCTCGTACTCTTTTCTTAATCTTTGTGTCAAAATGAAAAGACAACAATTCAGCGGGAGACGTAGAGTACTTTATAAATCTATGGTAAATCAATTTGATAATATTAATTGTTGTGGTTTGATAGAGAAAAGTGCGGCCTGCATCTCGAAATTGATCAAGAAAAGTAGTTTGTCTAGAGATTGCAAGGAAAAATTGGAAGAAATCAATTCTAAGCCATCTGACGTCAAGGATTGCTTACATTATGTAAAGAGTGACTTAACACGCTTATCCTCGAAGAATTGCTATACAATCCTAAACGATTCGATTGTTTCGAGAAATCCCAGATGCTTCAGAAGCTTTACAGGATTTATCGATTCTTGCTCGAGTGCCTGACCCAAAGCCTCCGACATGGAATGGCATCCTCCCCTCCAACATTTTCGACCGAATATTGCGGTTACTAGTGGTAGTATAAGTTCAATATCATCGTACTCATAATATTTCATTATGAATATGGTGATATTGAATATTATTATTACTAGCATACTCATATTTATTATATACTAGTTTTAAACCCGTGCAAAAATGTCAGTAAGTGGATTATACATCTGATGTATTACCACAGATAATATAGTTTTTTAGCTTTAAAATAAAGTTTTTGAGGTTAGTATTAAAAATTATGAATTTTACTATAAAGTTTTTGAGTTCATTAATTTGAATATTAAACTCAACAAAATTACAATAAATCTAAAAAAACATCACATATAAGATTTATAATGTAGTTTATAAATTTTAAAAAAGTCGAAAAAAATACACAAAAACTCAAATTTATAGTAGTATGAGGTAGTACCTTAGATGTATAATCCTTTTTCTCAAAAAATGCACGGGAGTACTTAATAAACAATTGTATTATTTTGATTTGACAAAATGAATAATTATCTAAGTTGAAATACACAAAATTATTGTCAAATAGTACTATTGTATGGACATTCTACATTGAATTTAGAGAAAATAACAACATAATAAATTTTGGAAATTTTGTCATAAAATATACTTCTAATTATTGTCAAATAGTATCAGGTGTTGTATTTTTAATATCCACTTATTGTAATGGCAAATACGAATATTCAAATCTCGCTAACTTCTAATTATAACTCTTCAAACAGGCACATATAATATTGAAAGAGTTGAATAAGTGAGATTAACAATAATAGGACATCGCTAATGTCACTTAGAAATTCCTCATGCCACTAAGTTTTGTGAGTACGTGATTAAATTAATGCAAATGCATGTTCTCACAAAAGTTAGTGAAATTTTCAAGTGGCGTTATCATTCCAATAACAATATAGGCAGTGGTGGATCTAGGGGGGGCTAGCAAGGGCGGTCGCCCCCCCTGACGGATGAAAATTTTGAAGTTTCAGTTAAAATTTTCGAATTTTTTTTAAAATGTACCTTATAAAATTAGTTGTTCGCCCCCCCCCTAAAAATTTTCGCCCCCCTAATTTAAAATTCTGGCTCCGCCACTGATTATAGGCGAACAGATAAATAGTTATAATTTCATTAGTTGTTATATTGCTACTCCTATGTCTCGGTCATTTGATAACCTATGGGACTATTGTCAACTTATCATTAACATCATCCATAAATATAATAAACCATTCCCCTTTCCTTGGTCTTTGTGGCAAAGACGAAAGACAAACAATCGAATGAGATTGAGGGACTACTTCGCTAGACTAAAAGAGTGTGTTATAATTATTTATCTTTTTTCTTTTAACCCTCAGCCCTAGGGGGAGAAATAATTATGCCATTTCCCCTACCTTATTAGAGCTTTAATTTTCTTTAAAGAGTTTAAAGACCTTATTCCGTTCTTGTTTTGTGATTTTACCGTAATTATTGTGTGAGATGGCTTTATACTATATTACTATAAGACGATCCTATTGGGTAAAAGTAACTTATTTATTAATATTAAATAAATTATATTTTATAAAAGTGAATTATATCATAATGTGATACCTACTCTATAAAACGATTCTATAAAAAAAAATGTTGTCCCGATAAATACAAATGGGCCAAATTTAGATACCCAAGTCCACCCATTTACTTTGGGTTATTTAATGGGGTTAATCCAACCTATGCTTACTCTTCTTATATTAATCTATCCTACCGTTTAACAGAGAAAAATCTAATTTATACCCTCATTTAACTATCATTGATCTTTGCGTCCAGTGGTTTAGGTTAGTTAGAATCAACGAGATTGATTTACCGCTAAAACCATGTGCTCGTTTGTTGAGGAACAAATCTGCATACATGGCTTTTGGGTTTTATAAGGAGATTATGGATTAGGGGTTTTACCCAATGTGTAATTTTAGATGAATACGTTTTCTAAGAATGGTTGAGCTAGGGATGCTTATTTGGTGTTTTCTCAAATCGGGAGGAGATAAGTGGTTACCGTAAAATAGGTCAAAGTGATTTTTGGTGTTTGGTAATTGATAATGGAAGAGATATCTACACACCTTAGTAAAATGTGGGTAAGGTATGTTACTGTTCATTATGAACAGTATTTTCCAAGCTCTCCTCGATTGGGCTTTTCTACTGGACTTCAACAAGTTGGTTTTTTTGTGCTTTTTAGATTCAGATATTGTGCTTATGTCTATTTGTTACATGTGCCAGCTAAGGTTGCCACGTTTCGACTTTTCGTGGCCTAAGAAAATCTGATTATTACTTTTTGTTTCCCTTATTACTACGAATACTACCTTCTCACTTAAATTATTACTTGAATCCCACAATTTCCAGTATCACAATTTCATAACCTCCCTTCAATTTCATCTTTCTTTGCTTCTCAAACTGCCATTGAAGGAACACCTTTTTGTTCGATGTTAGTGATGGTAACTCATTTTGTGTCAAGTATTATTTCTTAACCCTAACTTTTTGTATCCTTATGAAAATATGATTTGGTGGTGTTTTATTCGATCAGATCATTGTGTTTATTTGCAATTTTTTTTAAAAAATTCTGATGAATGATTGTTTTAGGTTACCCTCCCTTCAATTTCAATCTTTTTCTTTGTACCAGTTGATTTTGGTAATGCAATGGTAAATTCCAAGGACGTCTTGATTGATTGCTGCGTGACTCCTCGGGTGCTGCTGCCTAACATATACCAGTTGATTTTTGAGGTCTCAAATGAGCTTGATTTCTCAGATACTACATCTTGCCTTGTGCTACGATCAGACTGTTTCTCGAGACCTTTTGTACCGTGTTTATTGACTGGCTTCGTTTATTTAGCTGCAAAATGGCTCACTTAAGGCTTGGAATTGTTTATATCTTCAAATTGTCAACGTAATTTATGATGCATTTTGGGTTATTTATGTACTCCAACATTTCTTGCTATGCTGCTGGTTTTTTTAAAAGGGAGTCAAGGATAAAAGAATGATGGAAAAGGGGGTTTTGGAGATACACAGGGTTAGGAAGAAGAGTGATTGGAGTGAAATGAGGTGTTTATTTCAAATTATTAGAGGAAGTGAGTTGTAAATGATAGGAAGCCATTTAAAGAGGTATTCGTTGGTTTATTGGGGGTTTTGGGTATGGAATTTTGGAGAAATGCATAGGGGTAGAAGAAGCATAGCATTTTAGCAGTAGACTATCTATAGTGAGGAAGTGAGCTTGAAATTGGTCCATTTTTTCGAAAAAAAAGACCCAATAGGGTCTTTGACAATGGAGTTGTTTGAGAGCGAAGGGTGCATTAAGATATTTGTGATGGAGTTGTTTGAGATGATTGAGAGAGTTTATAAGCCAGGTGAGTTGGCTTAGTATATGGTTAAAGACATGGGTATAGGGGTTGCTTTTGTTTGGTGTGGGAAGGATGATGGGGCTGTTGTTTTGATATGGTTAAGAAACACCATGTTTGCTAAACTCTTCTCTTTCTTGCTCTTCTGTTGTATCTGGTGAAGAGGGGGTAGACTTCTGTATATATATTGAATTTGATGGGATTTACCCATGTCAGTGAAAGACAAATAAGTTAATTACTATATGGTCTTTTGGTTCCGGTCCAAAATAGAGACTCCATATCCGTTCTATGCATATATGCTTTGAACCTAAACTACCTTTGCTGCAATGTATTAACGAATAATTTTTGTTTTGGTGTTCAGGCATCAAATTATCAATTGAGACATTCAATTGAAACAAGAGACCGATAGCTCAAAAAGCTATTTGAAAAACTTAAGTCCAACCTATTATTGTTTGACTTTGGAGAGGAGAAGAAATTATCTATGAAGCACAATGTTGACCGTGTACGACATTTTGTTTCTCAAAAGGAGCACATAGATATATCCTGCTATTTTAGTACTCAAGTTATATATTATCATTGATCTTTTTCAAATCTCACAGGCTGATTTGTTTTAAAGTCCCTTTGGTGAATTGTTCTTCTTTGAAAAGTGATTTTTTGGGGTTGATATTAGTAATTGCTCTAATGATACATGTTTTGCCATGATGTCAGCGAAAAGTCTTAATTGAAGTAAATGGAAAGACTTTTGAGTGTATTAAAATGTAACCAGATCTTGTTGGCATGATTGTTTAGGTATTTTTGAGAGTTTCACATCAATTGTGTTGAATTGAGGTTATTGATATGTAACAAAATTGGAAATGATTTGTCGTTTTGTACTAAAAAAGGTCGTTATCTTTGTCTTTTGGCGTGAGCTAACGGTTTGGGAAACAAGTACTTAAACAATTCTTGAGGAACTTTCAACTAAGAAGGGACAAGAAAGTCTTTAGTATTTGCCTTGTAAAGTAGTTTGTGTTGCTCTTTGTCATCTCTAGACAATACAAGTACTAAGAATACCAGCCTGGGTTTTGATAATGTAGAACACATACCAATCATGTTCATCTCTAAACAATTCGAATGAAAAATTTTTGACTACAATTAAACCTAATTCTCATATGATGGGCATAAATTTTGTTGAAAGCTAGCTTTTGCTTTTATAATTGTTTTTAATCTTTTATCATGAACTTTTTTACAAGCTCATCTTATATCAGAAAAAAAAATTACATTGATATCGTCTTATATGTAGTTACAACTCATTAACTCTATCATTGAGCTGTGTTGTCTCATATCTCCAGATATGTAGACATTCTCATACAAGATCAATCAATCTTGTCATCAAGTTTGCTACTAAAAATACTTATATAGATTTTTTTTCTAGAAAAAGACATATGATGAGTATAATTGTTAAAGGTTGGGACTCGAGGGCAAATATGGACATAAGCATTATCAGTTGTTGGTGAATGTCATACACTATCTGCCTCTCACCACTTTCCAATATTTTCTCTACTGTATGTTTACTTCTTTCCTCTTTGATGTTGTGTAATTGTGTTGTACTACAGTCTGAGATAGCCATTATTTATGCCAAGAGTGAGTCGTTTGCATGTAGATTTTGGGAAATCATGCTAATTCGAGAATTAGGTGACGGACCAAGGTCTAGGTGTAACACTGTAACAGATGGGGACAGATTAACCAAATACGGAATAGCTTTGACTATGATAGGAGAGGAGAATGAGAGACAAAGATTAGATAAGTATTAGTGCAATTTGATTTTGAAGTAAAGTATTACTTTTGTTTTGTTAATGGATAATCCTTGTAGAAGGCAACAAATTTTTATGATGACCTCGGCCTTCTTAATCTTAAATGTTTATTCAGGAGCACAACAAGGATTTACATCTACGTATCCGAGGAAGATCTAGAAATTGGTTTTCATAGACCACATTTCACCGTAGTCAGTGATGGTAGAGAAACATAATATTATGCATGCTTGAAAAACTTTTGAGTTTATATTTTCTTCATCATGTTCAAGGCCCCTGTCTTTTTGTGTTTTACCTCCTTGATGAATCCCCGGGTAAATTTGTTTTTCGTATGGGAACATAAATGAATATTATGAGATTCCACTCTTTGCTTTCATCTTAGTCTGAGCTAGATGAATTAAAATGTATAATAGTAATAATAATAATAATCATTGAGGCTCGTGGTGGTGATGTGGGGTTTTCTATGTTGCTGGTTGATTTCCAGAATGCTTTCAACCTTGTTGATCGTGTAACCATGCTTCTGGAAGTTCGCCGTCGTTGCCTGATTCTTTCCCTTTGGGTGGAGTTCTGTTACTCTAGCCCTGCCCGCCGTTATTATGGGGAACATTGTTTGTGGTCTTGTCAGGGAGTCCAGCAGGGTGATCCTTTGGGACCCTTGCTTTTCGCTTTGGTTTTGCATCCCTTGGTGTGCAAGATACGAGATTCTTTTGATTTGAGTTTGCAAGTTGGTACTTGGATGATGGCACCATTGTTGGGGATACTTTGGAGGTGGGAAAGGTTTTGGATTTGATTTTGGCAGATGGTCCTCAGTTTGGTCTTCAATTCTTCATCTTAATGTCGCTAAGACTGAGGTTTTTTGGCCTACTGAGGATCCTCGGAGTCGTCTTCCTGGTGTTTTCCCCCCTTCTATTGTTCGGCCTTTGCGTGGTGTCTATGTGTTGGGTGGGCCTGTCAGTACTTGCCCTAGTTTTAGCAGTGAGCTTGTGGCAAAGAGAGTGACTAAGAACATCGAGTTTATGGATTTGGTTGCTAGGATTGAGGACCCGCAATGTGAGTTGCTTCTGCTTCGAGCTTGTACTGGTATTTCTAAGCTCTACTTTACCCTCCGTACTTGTTCCCCAGGGAGTTTTGGGTCTGTCCATCTTCGTTTTGATGCAGCGCTGCGTTCTAGCTTGGAACGTATTGTTACCGCGTCTGGGCCTGGTTTTGGGGATTGGCAGTGGCGCCTTGCCACTTTCCCTTTTCATCTTGGTGGGCTCGGTGTTTATGCTGCCGGGGATGTTTTGCACTATGCTTTTTTGGCGTCCCGTTTGCAGTCTGCTGATTTGCAGGCTAAGCTTCTACGGCCTTCTGGTATTGTGGATGCTGGTCCTACTTTCGATGCTGCCTTGCGGGTGTTATCTGAGACTACAGGTTCTGCCTTTTTATGTGATCCTAGTGAAATCGCTGCCCCTAAACTTATGAAGAAACTGGCAGATATATATTTTGCGAGGATTGCTGCTACTGCGGAATCTGTTTTCTCTTTGACACCGCGCCAGCTTGCGTTATGGAAGTCTCAGCAGGGTACGGACTCCTCTGATTGGTTGTGTGCGGTTCCTATCTCTGGGTTGGGTCAGACTATGAACGGTAGGACTTACCGTAGTGTGCTTGGGTATCGACTGGGTATTCCGTTATTCGGGGTATCTAGGCCTTGTCCTGCCTGCTCTCGGGTTTTTGCTGATGATAATTTTGGGGGCCACGCGGTTTCTTGTACTGGTACTGTGGGGGTTAAACATCGGCATAACCTCGTTCGTGACACTTTATTTGACATATGCTATAGGGCTGGTATTTCTACGGGCAAGGAGGTTGATATCGGTTTTGTTGACGGGCATGGCGGGTCTCTTCGTCCTGCGAATTTGCTACTTTATTCCTGGGACAGAGGGCGTGATGTGTGTGTTGATTTGACAGGGTCTTCCCCCTTGACTCAGACTGGGATGTCCGATTTTGTGCCGGGACGGGTTGTCGCTGATGCTGCTCAGCGCAAATGTGCTAAGTATGGAGATTTATGCGCGGCTGCTGGCTATGGTTTCCTACCCTTCTATTTCTCTTCGCTTGGAGAGCTGGGCTCGGATGCTGTTGACTTGCTCAAGCGAATCCAGAAATTCTCGGATGCTGATAGTTTGACCGTTTTCTCTAATGCCGAGATTACTTTGAAGCGGATGGGGCTTTGGTTGTGCGGGGAGTGTTTTAAAACTCATACTTTTCGCTCTAGGTGTCGGCATAGTCGTGGTGATATTGTTGCGCCTCCGGATTGTAGGGATGGTATCGTTAACTTTATTATTCATGGTATCCCCAGACCTCTTGCTCCGTTTCCCTCGGTTCTTTCATCTGATGATGGGGTTGGTTTTGCTCAATGGTCTATATCTTCTCTTGATCGTTTATTTTCTTTGGGTCTTCGCACTGTGAAATCTATTCCCCCTAAGTGTCGTCTTGGGTTTGCTCGGGTCTTGAAGGGGGTCTTGGATGATGTGGCTGACTCTCCTGGTGACCTCTCCTGCTGGGTTCGTTTGCTTGTGTTGCCTCTTTGTCTGCTTAAGACCTTTGTTCCTAGAAGTAATCTTGAGTGTAGGACTGCTGTTAGGCGACAGCGTCAGGAATAGAGTATTACCAGGGCTATTCTTTCTTGGGGGGTGCCTGGAGGGGGTTTGCAGCTTTTGCAGGAGTGTTTGGCGGAGTCTTCTCCTTCTTTTCATGTGGAGGAGGACCTGGATTTGAGTGTGCTTAACCTCCGCCAATGTCGGCGGAAGATTTGTGACGGTCACTATACTGCTGCTGTTAGGGTGCTTTCTTCCTCTGGTATAGCCCCCTACTCTGATGCCACTCTTGGGGCTTTGCGAGAGAAGCACATCTCCTTCCTTACCTCCTTTGCCTGTGGATCATCATTCTCTTGTTGTCTCTTCGGTTGTGGTTTTAGATATGATTCGTAGTTTCCCACGTGGCACTTCTTGTGGGAGGGATGGGTTTCGTGCCCAACACCTCATGGACTGTTTGAGTGGCGCTGCTGTGGCTATCTCCGATGATCTGATCGCTTCTATTACTAGGGTGGTCAATCTTTTTCTTGAGGGCAGATGTCCGCATGCTCTTGGTGAGTACATTGCCAGTGCTCCGCTCACGCCGCTTGTTAAACCTGGTGGTGGTGTCCGTCCTATTGCTGTTGGCACCGTCTGGAGACGTCTTGTTTCTAAGCATTTAATTAGTCACATTTTTCCTCTCATTTTCGTCCCCATTTTGGTCCGTTTACACGGATTTGCGTGCCCTTGATTGCATTTTGCTTCCCGATTTCCCGTGCTATGAATGTCGATCTTAATTTGTAGGAATTAAGGCGGAAATGAAGAAATCAGAGCATAAAGGTCTTGCATGAGTCGGGATTCGAAGATGAGATGAAGAAGTGAAGAAAGCATGCCCAGGTGGTGCAGGCCGGCCAACTGACCGGCGGCCGGCCACCCGGCTTAGACTGCAACCTCACAAAATGAAAGAAGAAGAGAAAGAGAAGAATTGCCCAGGTAGTGCCGGCCGGTGACCCGGCGGCCGGTCGGTCACCCGGCCTGCACTACACCAGTAGCTACTTTGGTAGTAATTCGTGCTCCAGGCCGGTGGGAGGCCGGCGGCCGGTGGACCGGCCAGGAACACATTCTTATACTTAGAAGCATTTTGAAGAACGAGGAAAATGAAGCTACTGTTGTGCTCCCGGCCGGCCAAACGACCGGCGGCCGGTCGACCGGCCAGGAACACAGCACCGCAAATTCGACTCTTACTCTATTTTCTTTCTTAATTTTCGAGATACCTATATATACCCTTCCCCTAATATTTTGTAAGCAGCTTGTCATTACATCTTAGCACAAAACCCTAGATAATTTGTAACCCCATTAAGCACTAATTACTCTCCTAATCGTTCCCTAATTAAACTTAATTTCTCATTTCAAGTTGGTAGATCTAGTCTTTCCTAGTAGAATTATTTCAGTTTTGGGTTTGTATTGAGGATTTTGGGTTGAAGACATTCTCCCTATTCACTAATACAAGCTTGTTGGTATAAATTTCTCATCTTTTTGTTATTTATGCAATTTAATTTCATTTCTAGTTTATTGTTTATCATTTGATTGTTTTTATTATTCACCTCCATAGCACTATGTTTATTTCACTATTCCTTGCCTTTACTTGTTTGATTTCCCTTAGAATGAGTGAGTAGTTCCCTTCTAGGGTTTAGGGGGAGCCTAAGGGAGGATTATGTGGGTTAATTAGTTGGGTAATTAGTAGATTCGTGGTAATTATTTGGGTATTACCCATATGCACACTAAGTGTTTGATGAAATGTGTGAACGAAAGTTGCCCATTTTATCAAGCATGGTTTGATTATCTCTTAAGCGACGGTGGTAGAGATGATTAGACTAGTGTTTATATGGGTGATTTGAGACAAATGCGATGACTTTGTTGATGATTATTAATTGTTGAGACATTAGCAATTAATCCTACTCGAATTTGTTACCCATTTGCTAATTACCCGACTAGCCCATTAATCCCCCTAAGGTGAACCCTTCACCTTAGTTTTCCCTTAATTGTCTTCCCTTGTTATTTAGCGATTACTTGCGTTTCCTAGTTTTTAGTTGATTTTCCAATCAATCTCTTATTAGGCTAGAATAGGACTCGATCGAACTTGTAGTTGACCCCTCCATCCTCGTGGATTCGACCCCTTTATACTACTTTTATCGGGTTATTTTTGATGTTTGTTTTGACGATGAAACGTTCATCAAATGGCGTCGTTGCCGGGGATGGCGTAAGGAAACTCGTAGTTTGTTTTGTGTCTTAGATTTAGCCAAGTTACTTGTTGTTTTTGTTGGGTTTTAGTTGTTAGATTATTTTTAGAGTGCCTTGCATTATTGTCTTTCCCTAGTGTGCCCAAAAACACACTAGGAGTCTAACTTGTTTTTGAGTTGCTTTTGAGTGCATGCCTAGGGGTGAAGGGTTGTTCTTGAGCCATCCGGAGCCCGAAAGGTTATTTAGGACTCTCCGAGCTAATACACTTGCTCGGGTTAGGAATTCAAGAAGGGTTAGCCATCAACAAGCCAATACTTCAATTGCTTCTACATCCACTCCAACAATCGATCACCCACAAAACAACACCATTGAACCTATATTCGAAAATCCCTTCTACAATACAATACAAAATACACCACCAAATTCACCACCTACAATACCTCAACAACAAAATCAACCACAAATGACGACTTTACGTGACCGTAACCTTCCCAACCACGATGATACCTAATCTCCAATCAATTTCGGTGTCTTGGCCCCAAATAACTTTGAGATTCACCCGGCTCAAATGAGTTCTATTGAGCGGGATAGCTTTGGAGGCCTCCCCGATGAAGATGCTCATGCCCACTTGAGGAAGTTCAAAAGTAGGGTAGGAATCATGAAGAGGAATGGTGTGCCCGAGGAAACCCTTTGCCTAATGTTGTTCCCATTTTCTCTTAAAGACCGGGCGGAGAGGTGGTTGAATAACCATCCTCCAAACACTTTCACTACTTGGGATGACTTGGCTAAGGAGTTTCTAAGTAAGTACTACCCCGCCTCCAAAACGGCAATGCTAAGAAATGAGATAACAACCTTTCAACAAGAGGATGGAGAATCCTTAGGAGAGGCATGGGATCGATTCATTGATTTACTTGCCCGTTGCCCTCATCATGGAATTGCGGATTGGTATGTCACTCAAACATTCTATCAAACTCTCCTCCCTCAAACCAAGGCTATGGTGAATGCTTCCGCGGGGGGAAGTTTTGATCATTTGAATGACCAACAAGGGGCGGCATTGATTAAAAAGATGGTTGAATCGGAGTCTAGCTATGGTACTAGTTCTAGAGGAAATAGCTTGAGGAGGAGTTCTAAGTACCCAAGTGAGAACTTTTCAAATGCGGATACCAATGCCAAGATTGATTTGCTCACACAAACTTTTACTAAGGGTTTTGCCGAGCTTCAAAAGGCTCAAAATCAAAGTCAAGGCCATCATGTGAATGAAGCTAGTGGGTCTTATGCACCTCCCATGGTGGAAGCTTATCAAACCCCTACTTGTGAAATTTGCAATGGGTATGGACACACCTTTGAAGTTTGTGGGAATAATGTTTCTTATAACAATGAAGGAGGAAATGACTACCAACATGTGAATGCATTTCAAGGAGTCAACAACAACCCACGGCCCTCAAGGCCTCAATTCCAAAGTCAAGGAGCTTACAACCCAAATTCCAATTTCTATCATCCAAATTCGAAATTTCACCCAAACATGAGTTACAAAAGCCAAAATGTGTTAAACCCTCAACACACACAAGCTCAACCTTCCAACCCTCCGGGTTTTTCCCAACCTAGAGGAGGAGGTCAATTTTCAAGAGGAAACTACAATAATCAATTCAACAACTCTCAACAAGGTCAAGGATCAAACCAATTCCAAAATCAACAATTCAATGATCAAGGTTACAATAACCAAGGTAACTTCCAAAACCAAGGTAATTGGAATCAAGGTCAAGGAAATTGGAATCAAAATCAAGGGAACCCAAACTTCAACAACCAAGGCCAAGGTAATTTTTATCAAGGCAACCAAAACAATCAAGCAAGTCAAGGGGTTCCCGATCAATCTTTCCAAGGCCATGGGTCAAATTTCAACAACAACCACGGGTCAAATTTCAACAATCAAGGTTCAAGGGGGCAACAAGGGAATTTTAACAACAACCAACAAGGAAACTTTAACAATCAAAGAAATAACAACCAAGGTTCGAGTAGTCGAAATGACTATGCATTTGCCCTCCCGTTAACAAACCAACCTCATCAAGACAATGAAACTTCATTGAGTGAAGTTTTGCAACTAGTCAAAAACATGGAAATCCAAAACAACTTGGCTTTGCAAAATGTCACTAATGCTCACAAAAAGGAGGTGAGAGAATTGGAAGCTAGGTTAGCTTCTCAAGCTTTGAACAATCCTCAAAGGCCTCCATGAGGTCTTCTTGCTCAAGGGAAAAGCTCCAAGGATGCTTCATCAAGCCACCACGCATGTGCGGTGACTTTAAGAAGTGGACTAGTGCTTGATAACCCCTACATGGATATGATGAATGATGAGATTCCAAATGATGAGCATGTTGAGGAAGGAGAAGAATTCGAAGAGCCCTTTTTGACTCCCACCTTGGAGTTAAAAGATGATGGCAAGGGTGAAGATGATCAACCCAAAGAGGGAGAAGATGGGTATATCGAGATTATGCCTTATGAGGAGGAGATGATCAAGGATGCCAATGATGAAGGAGTAGAGGTACAACCAATAGCAAGAGCTAAGGTAACCAAGAAAACTCCCATTCCAAAGGTATCTTTTAGTTCTCCACTTGTTGTTTCCGATATCCCCTACCCCTCTAGAGCTTTGAAAACTAAGGAAAACTTCAAGTTCACCCAATTTAGAAAAATGCTTGAGGGACTTGAAGTGACCTTACCTTTCACCGATGTTATATTGAACATGCCCACTTACTCAAAATTTCTAAAAGACATCTTGACTCATAAGAGGACTTTGGGTACCCAAGATGTTATGATTATGGAGGCGGAGTGTAGTGCTCTCCTCATTAATCCTAACTCTTTCAAAATGCCAAAAAAGCTTGGGGACCCCGGAAGTTTCTCTATCCCTTGTGTTGTGGGGGGAGTCATGATTTCAAGGGCATTATGTGACAATGGTGCAAGTGTAAGTGTCATTCCCTTAACTATTGCTAAAAGAATTGGACTTGAAAGTTTAACCCACACTTCTATGACTCTACAACTAGCGGATAGGTCCGTTAAGCAACCTTTGGGTGTGCTTGAGGACGTACCCGTTAAAGTTGGCAAATTTTTGATCCCCACGGATTTCGTTGTCCTAGATATCCCGGAGGATAGCCACACTCCCATCATCCTTGGTAGGCCCTTTTTGGCTACCGGAGGAGTCCTCATTGATGTGAGGGACGGGCGGCTAACCTTTAGGGTGGGAAACGAAACCCTTGAATTTAATCTTCCTCATCTAGTGAAGGGACCAATGTTTCACAAAGCTTGCTCGGTAGAAGTCATTGAAGAAGTGGTTGAGAAGGTGCATGAAGAAGAGAAATGTGAAGAAGAAGCTCTACAAGTGGCACTCCATGATGAGGAGATGGGAGATGACCATGAGGTAGATGATGAACTCTTGAAGAAGGTGGAGGGCCTTCTCCCTCCAAAGGTACAACTAAAGCCCTTACCTCCCTCACTTAAGTACTCTTTTTTAGGTGAGGGAGAGACTTACCCCGTTATCATTAATGCTAATTTGAGTGAAGGCCAAGAACTTGAACTTTTGAAAATTTTGAAAACTCATAGGGGCTCACTTGGATATAGCATTGATGATATCAAAGGTTTAAGTCCTAATCTTTGCATGCATAGGATTGTCTTGGAGGAGGGTAGCAAACCTAAGGTAGATGGGCTACGTAGGTTGAACCCTAAGATGGCGGAAGTGGTGAAAAATGAGGTGATGAAGTTGTTAGAGGCCGGGATTATCTACCAAATAACCGATAGTTCTTGGGTGAGCCCCGTCCATGTAGTGCCCAAGAAAGGAGGGGTAACTATGGTGGAACAAGAGGATGGGACTCTCTTAGCTTCTAGACCCGTGACCGGGTGGCGGATGTGCATTGACTATCGCAAATTAAATGCCGCCACCCTCAAAGACCACTACCCCATCCCCTTTATTGACCAAATGCTTGAAAGGTTAGCGGGGCATTCTTACTATTCATTTCTAGATGGTTATTCCGGGTTTTTCCAAATCCCCATACACCCGGAAGACCAAGAGAAAACCACATTCACTTGTCCCATAGGAGTTTATGCTTATAAGAGGATGCCCTTTGGGCTTTGTAATGCTCCGGGGACTTTCCAAAGATGTATGACGGCAATTTTTGCCGATTTTCTTGAGAAGAGTATGGAGGTCTTCATGGACGACTTTAGTGTCCATGGAGACTCATTTGATCTTGGGCTTTTGAATTTGTCTAATGTTTTGCAAAGGTGTGAGGAGTACAACCTCGTCCTCAATTGGGAGAAATGCCACTTTATGGTGGAGGAGGGGGTTGTGATTGGCCACATCGTGTCTAAGAGAGGGATAGAAGTTGATATGGCTAAGGTTTTGGTAATAGAAAACTTGTCACCCCCTACAAATGTGAAGGGAGTGAGAAGCTTTCTAGGCCATGCGGGCTTTTACCGACGTTTCATCAAAGATTTTTCTAAAATAGCCAAGCCTTTAACTTCTCTTCTTCTCAAAGACACCCCATTTGTATTTGATGAATTTTGCTTGAGTGCTTTTTGTAGGTTGAAGGAGGCTCTTGTGACGGCTCCCATAATCCGATCACCGGATTGGAGCCTTCCCTTCGAAGTTATGTGTGACGCCTCCGATTATGCGGTCGGGGCGGTGCTTGGCCAAGTTGTGGACAAGAGGCACCATGTAATCTACTACACAAGCAAAACTCTTGATCAAGCCCAAGTCAACTACTCTACGACGGAAAAGGAAATGCTAGCCATTGTTCATGCCGTGGAAAAGTTCCGGCAATACTTTGTTGGTTCTAAGGTTGTGGTATACTCGGATCACTCCGCCTTGAGACAATTGTTAGTGAAAAAAGATGCAAAGCCAAGGCTCTTGAGGTGGGTTCTTTTACTTCAAGAGTTTGACTTGGAAATTAAAGACAAGGCGGGGTCGGAGAATGTTGTTGCCGACCACCTATCTAGATTGACTACCGAAGATCATGGGTTGAAGGATGAGAGTGGCCCGATCAATGAGTGGTTGAGAGAAGATAGTTTGATGATGATAGGTGGTAAATCACCATGGTTTGCGGACTTGGCAAATTTGATTGTGAGCGGGTTTATTCCGGAGGAGTTGGATGCTAGAGCTAGGAGGAAGTTGAAGCATGACTCAAAACGCTATTTTTGGAATGACCCACATCTTTTTCGCAAGTGTGGTGATGGCATGTTTCGAAGATGTGTTCCTAGGGAAGAAGGAATGGAGATAGTCGATAGAATTCACAACTCGGCCTATGGGGGCCACCTTGGTACATCTCGCACCATTGCAAAGGTGTTACAAGGTGGTTTCTTTTGGCCATCTATGTTCAAGGATATACACTACTTTGTCAAATCTTGTGATCGATGTCAACGAACGGGGAATATAAGTCAAAGAAATGAGATGCCCCTTCAAAACATTCTTGAGATCGAGCTTTTCGATTGTTGGGGAGTTGATTTCATGGGACCATTCCCCAACTCTTGTGGGAATGAGTACATTTTGGTAGCGGTGGAATATGTGTCCAAGTGGATTGAAGCCGTTGCTACCCCAACAAATGATGCTAAGGTTGTTATCAAGCTCTTCAAAAACATTATCTTTCCAAGATTTGGGACCCCGAGAGTGGTGATTAGTGACGGGGGTTCGCACTTTAGGAAGAGCACTTTCAAGATCTTGCTTTCTTCTCATGGTGTCACTCACAAGACCGCTCTTGCCTACCACCCTCAAACAAGTGGGCAAGTAGAGGTCTCAAACCGTCAAATAAAAGCCGTCTTGGAGAAGACCACAAGCAAGGGTAGAAAGGATTGGTCCCAAAAGCTTCCGGATGTTCTATGGGCCCTTCGCACCGCCTTCAAAACTCCCCTCGGCACAACTCCCTACAAGCTTGTCTATGGCAAAGCTTGTCACTTGCCAATCGAGTTGGAGCACAAGGCATGGTGGGCCTTAAAGGAAATGAACTTTGACATTGATATGGCCGGAGAGCTACGTTTTCTCCAAATGAGTGAACTTGAAGAACTAAGACTTGATGCCTACGAGAGCTCAAAGATTTACAAAGAGCAAACAAAGAAATGGCATGACGCCAAATTGGTTGATAAAGATGTAAAAGTGGGTGATCAAGTCTTACTCTATAATTCTAGGGTCAAGTTGTTTCCGGGGAAGCTACGATCGAGATGGTCGGGTCCTTTCAAAGTTCTCAACATATCACCACATGGGGCTTTTGAACTTTGGAGCGAAGAAGGTGGAAATTTCAAAGTCAATGGGCATCGAGTGAAGAGATACTTCGATGGAGATGAAAAAGGAACGGTGGAAGTACTTTTCCTTGGGGATCCACTTCCCGAGGAAGAGTCCTATTTGTGAGTTCTTGTGATTTGTTAGGTTTGGTGGAGTCCCTCAACAACCACCGATTTTTTTGTATATAGCATGCATTTTAGGAGTAGTTGTGAAGATTTGGTTTTGTGTACTCGGGTATTTCGTCTTTGGAAGAAGTTTTAGTTAGGTTTGAAACACTTGTAGTCGGGTTTTGGATCAAAACCGTGTCTTTGGGAATATGTTGGTTGGGTAGATATTGTTGGTGACTTGGGTTTCTTTCTTGTGAACTTGAAGGCGAGATGAAGAAGAGAAGAAGTGCTCCAGGCCGGTAGGCCGGCAGCCGGTGTGCCGACCGGCCCAGAGCACTCCAGAAGGTTAACCTTGAAGAATGAGAATTGATGTGCAGGTATTCTGCGCCGGTTGGCCGGCGGCCGGTGTGCCGACCGGCCCAGAGCACGTTATCATAGAAGTTGGTTTTTTGGAAAATTTTGGCCTGTGTTCTAGGCCGGTGGACCGGCGGCCGGTCTGCAACCGGCCCAGAGCACCTTATAACTGAAATTTTGAAGTTTGAATTTTTTTAGCTGTGTTCCTGGCCGGTGGACCGGCGGCCGGTCTGACGACCGGCCAGGAGCACCTGAACACTATAATTTCCCAAAAACCAAAAAATCGAAAATTTTGACTTGGGTTCCAGGCCGGTCGACCGGCGGCCGGTGCCTGGACCGGCCCAGAACTCACCCGAGACCATTTATCAACTCGTGAGCCTTAATTCTTTTCTCATTCTTCTTCATTTCTTCTTCCTTCTTTCTCTTTCTACCTTCAAAACCCCACAAAATCTTCACTAAAATCACCACAATACTCCATCAATACAACAATCAACCCATCAAATAACCCACTACATCACCCAAATTCATCCCCCACTTCAAAAACCTCAATTTTTCCCTAATTTTTCCCTCTTTCAATTGACTATTACGAAAAAACTCCATGGCTCAACAACCACCAAGGAAAAGAACAAGGGCTCAGCTTGAGGCGGAGTTGGAGGCTAGACTTCAGCAAGTAACGGCGGGAATGGGTCCGGATGACGATTTTCCCGATATCGTCTTCGTAAGCGAAATTGCGAGAGGTAAGTTTCAATGTTTAAAACGCAGAAACCTTCCCCACTCCCGCTTCATTTGTCGGAATACTATGCGAAACTTCGGCCTTGATACGGTCACCCTTGAGCTTTTTAAAGGTTTGGGAATGGGGGAACTCTACGGTCAGCACTTCCGTACTTACCCCCGTCTTACATGGGAGTTTTTAAGTTCCTTTAGTCATGAGAAAGATAGGAACACGGGTATGGTAAAAATGGTTTCTTTTCGCCTCTTAAATATTGCTTTTAGCCTTCCCCTTGAAAAATTTTGCAAGGTTTTTGGGGTTAAATTTCATAAGTCTTATAAAGTCCCCGAAACCTTTAATGTGAATGATGTGTGGACTGCTATATCGGGATTGGAATTTGCGAAGGGGACTAAGAGGCCGGCAAATGCTTGCCACAATGCCCCTATTAGGATTTGGCATCGCTTTATGGGGTGGTCTTTGTTTGGGAGGGAGGAGTGTCATAATTTTCGGGCCGATGAGCTCTCGATTTTGGCGGCTTACTTGTTCCAAAAGCCGAATAAATTTGGAGTCAACATTGGTCACCATGTCGCTCTCCACTTTCAGAAAATTTCCAATGATCCATTTAGCCTGACCGGTATCTATGTTGGGGGAATTGTAACCAAGATTGCCCATGCTTTGTGTAAGAATGCTCTAGATGAGCGAAATTTGAGGTGTTTGGGGGGATGCTCCTTGTTGACGGAGGACTACATTATGTCGAAACTTGAGTGGGTAGTGAAGAGAGTTGAGGACGGGAAGATGTATTGGAGGGTCCGAGGGGTCAACTCTATTCCCCTCCCGAATAGTGCGGCAATGAAAGTGGTTCCTGATAGTGCGCACTATCTCCTTCCCCTAGAGGAGGAGAACCCTCCACCACCAACTGAGGAAAACCCGGAAGATCAACTAGCTCCAATTACCGCATTTAGGCGAGATCCCACTGCCCCCGTCACTACATATAGGAGAGAGCAGCAAGGCCCCACTTCCACTACCATGCCTTATGCGAACCCCTTCTTTCATCAACAACAATGGCGTCCTTGGCCTAATTCATCCCAACCCGATGCATCCACTTCCACCACTCCTAGTTACCCACCTTTGGATCCTTCCTTGATCCAGTTCATGGCCGATATGACTTTGGCCTCCAAAGCGGCGGCGACGGAGAGAGAGGCGGCGGCTAGGGAAAGAGAGGCGGCAGCTAAGTGGCGAGAGGAGGAAGCTCGGGAGAGAGCTCTTTTGTCGCAGAGGATGGATAGGATGTATTATGACTTGGCTCTTGGCCAATACCCTTCTTACGATAATTGGTGTAGGGAGGGGTATAGGGAGCCAGTTGGCCCACATCCGTCCTATTTCATGTGGCCAGAGGGTGGGTATGACCAGGGTTCTAGGGTGTTCGGGGATTTCAGTGTTCAGCATGACTACTATTCTTCTGCGCCGGTTTTGCTCAGCCGGTAGTTGATGAGGAGGAGGTGGACCCAGAGACTGCGGCACAGAATGCCGAGTGGTTTGACAGGATGGGTCCCCGGTTCGAGATTGTGGAGGGTGGCGGCTCTGGTTCGGGAGCCAGGGATGTAGATGCGTCTTTTGCAGAGGCCGGTCATGGCCAATTTGATACTACATCCTCTGATTTCACTGGATACTCCTGAGGCCGGAAACCCATGAGTATGATCCCTTTTAATCCAAATCTTCATCATGTTTATATTTTTGCATGCATTTAGATACTTGTATTATATCTTAGATTAATTATCCATTTAGTTGCATCCATTTAAGCTTGCATTAGAATTTAATTTTGTAACATATCGTCACATGTTAGCCTTGCATCCATATAGCGTAGTTGCATTTTGTTTTGTGTCATTTTTAGACTTTCCCGTGGTTGGTACCCCCATGAGGGGCGTGCATTTATGCATTTTACCGCCACGACGAGACTCCGATATGGCACACTAGACTTTCCTGTGGGAGGTACCCCCATGAGGGGCGTGCATTTATGCATTTTACCGCCACGACGAGACTCTAGATTAGCATATAGTTTAGCTTGCATTTACTTAGAGCATGCACCTTGTATTATATCATTTTGCATTTAGTTTTAGGAATTTTACCCTCTTGTATATATTGTTCATATTGTGATTATTCATCAAAAATCAAAAACCCCAAAAACAAGTTTTTATTTTTCAAAATATTTAAAAACCCAAAAACATGTTATTTGTTTTGAATTCACCCCTCACACCATGTAAATACTAAGTGTGGGGAGGGAATTCCCAAAAAATTGAAAAACCCAAAAATTTGTTTTGTTTTCCTTTTCTTTTTTCCCTCCTTTCATATTTGAGTCCCTTACTCGGGGACGAGTAAGACTTAAGTGTGGGGAGGATTTTATTTCTTTTGTATATATCGTTGATTTTTGAAAAAAAAAAAAAAAAAGTTGAAAAATGCCTAAAAATCGAAAAAATTTGAAAATTTTCCAAAAAATATTTGTTTAGATTAGTTTGTATATAGTTTATTTTGTATATATTGCCGTGTGTTTCTTTTTATCTCCATCCATAGGTGCGCCCCACATCATAAGAGGCACGAAAAAGGGAAAATGAAGACGCTTTGGTGAGATCTTTCCTATTTCTCTTCTCCCTTATCTCTTTTCCTTCTTACTTGAGGACGGGATGTGTTGATGACGATGGTGTGAATTTTGTTGATTGGCGTGTGTGCCACTTGTGTGCTGTTAGGAGATAGCATTAGCTTATGTGTCATATAGTCGGTTAGAGCATGTGCATTTAAGTTGTATATATGCTAGATTGCATCATGGCATATAGTTGCATTTAGAAAAATGTTTTAATAATTGTCTTTTTGGAAAACTTGTTGAATGTGCATAGTCCCTTTTTGCTACTTTTTTATTCATAAAGTGTTCATCTTAATCGTGGAATTTTAGACGCCCTGGGTTGTGCATATCTAGTGAGTTTTGACCCGTCTACTAATGCCGAGTCACGAGTTTGCGCTTATTCCACCTCGACAACCTCAATTGATGTGAATATTCCGATGGTAGAAAGGATTCTTAGGTGACCGTTCTTGCTATGCAACCAACCATGATTCATTGTTCTTCCACTTTTGCTCAACAAAGGAAACAAATCAAACAAGCTGAAAATATTGAGTCAATTATCATCTTTTCTTGTTTTCGTCGAGGAAGTGCAAAACGGAACTTCTAGGGATTCTAGTGGGCCCATATCTAGGGCCCCTTTCGATGCCACTACGGTGGGGATACCCCTATTGTTGGTTCCGACCGCATGTCCTTGACGGAAACCGTGTGCTTTCATGCCAAAAATTGCAAACCAAAATGCAAATCAAAAAGAAAGAAAAAGAAAAAGAAAGCAAGGTGTTGAAATGAAAATCTTGCAAGCAATTAGACTCAAATATCCTTTTCCTTTAATCCATCTTGGATCATTCGCCTTTGTGTTGCATAGTGAGACGGGACGACCCTTGTGTCTCATTTATTTGAGAAACGTGAATCCCATGTTCTATTGTGCTTAATAACGTCACGAGGATTTCATTTCCATCTTTCATTTTATCGCTTTTGACCAAGCAAATAGTAGACGGGGTTCAAAATTATCATTAACCTTGCACCGCTAGGAGGCGAATATTTTTCCATGCTTTATGATATTAGTGGCTTACAAGGATCTTGCATTATTTAGACGGTTTTCCTTTTAGATATCTCTGTCACATGGATGAGGCATGTGATTTTTCTTTTTGTTAGATGCATCTTTGTCGTGTTCTTACGTGTTTTTCATTTGGATGCGTCGCGATTTTGAGCAAGCCCCTACTTGCCTTGCAAGGAGGTACTCTACCTCATGAATATCTCGTTGTGAGTTGAAGGGACGGAGGAGGCCCGTTAAATGCCTACCGTCGGATATTATTAGTAGCCTAGGTAGTAGCCTTAGTATTAGTGTAGTGTTGAATAAGGGTACTTATGGGTCTCGAATCTTGTTTACTTACTCGAGGACGAGTAAGTCTTAAGTGTAGGGAATTTTGATAAGCATTTAATTAGTCACATTTTTCCTCTCATTTTCGTCCCCATTTTGGTCCGTTTACACGGATTTGCGTGCCCTTGATTGCATTTTGCTTCCCGATTTCCCGTGCTATGAATGTCGATCTTAATTTGTAGGAATTAAGGCGGAAATGAAGAAATCGGAGCATAAAGGTCTTGCATGAGTCGGGATTCGAAGATGAGATGAAGAAGTGAAGAAAGCATGCCCAGGTGGTGCAGGCCGGCCAACTGACCGGCGGCCGGCCACCCGGCTTAGACTGCAACCTCACAAAATGAAAGAAGAAGAGAAAGAGAAGAATTGCCCAGGTAGTGCCGGCCGGTGACCCGGCGGCCGGTCGGTCACCCGGCCTGCACTACACCAGTAGCTACTTTGGTAGTAATTCGTGCTCCAGGCCGGTGGGAGGCCGGCGGCCGGTGGACCGGCCAGGAACACATTCTTATACTTAGAAGCATTTTGAAGAACGAGGAAAATGAAGCTACTGTTGTGCTCCCGGCCGGCCAAACGACCGGCGGCCGGTCGACCGGCCAGGAACACAGCACCGCAAATTCGACTCTTACTCTATTTTCTTTCTTAATTTTCGAGATACCTATATATACCCTTCCCCTAATGTTTTGTAAGCAGCTTTTCATACTCTCTTAGCACAAAACCCTAGATAATTTGTAACCTCTATTAAGCACTAATTACTCTCTTAATCGTTCCCTAATTAAACTTAATTTCTCATTTCAAGTTGGTAGATCTAGTCTTTCCTAGTAGAATTATTTCAGTTTTGGGTTTGTATTGAGGATTTTGGGTTGAAGACATTCTCCCTATTCACTAATACAAGCTTGTTGGTATAAATTTCTCATCTTTTTGTTATTTATGCAATTTAATTTCATTTATAGTTTATTGTTTATCATTTGATTGTTTTTATTATTCACCTCCATAGCACTATGTTTATTTCACTATTCCTTGCCTTTACTTGTTTGATTTCCCTTAGAATGAGTGAGTAGTTCCCAGTGACGTAGCCAATGCATGGCCAACACGGGCCATGGCCCGGGTAGTGTTTTTTATTGCAGTAATATATAATTAGTTACTAAGAATATGCAGATGGTGTAGCTTGCCATAATGGTTCCTTTACTTTGCAGAAAGGTGCCTTGATATATGCAGAGGTTGGGGGTTCAACCCACATTGCTGTCACTTTTTTAAAGTTTTCTATTTTTTTACGAGTGACAACTAGAGTATTAAAAAACGGCCCGGGGAACTATTTAATCCTGGCTTCGTCCCTGGTAGTTCCCTTCTAGGGTTTAGGGGGAGCCTAAGGGAGGATTATGTGGGTTAATTAGTTGGGTAATTAGTAGATTCGTGGTAATTATTTGGGTATTACCCATATGCACACTAAGTGTTTGATGAAATGTGTGAACGAAAGTTGCCCATTTTATCAAGCATGGTTTGATTATCTCTTAAGCGACGGTGGTAGAGATGATTAGACTAGTGTTTATATGGGTGATTTGAGACAAATGCGATGGCTTTGTTGATGATTATTAATTGTTGAGACATTAGCAATTAATCCTACTCGAATTTGTTACCCATTTGCTAATTACCCGACTAGCACATTAATCCCCCTAAGGTGAACCCTTCACCTTAGTTTTCCCTTAATTGTCTTCCCTTGTTATTTAGCGATTACTTGCGTTTCCTAGTTTTTAGTTGATTTTCCAATCAATCTTTTATTAGGCTAGAATAGGACTCGATCGAACTTGTAGTTGACCCCTCCATCCTTGTGGATTCGACCCCTTTATACTACTTTTATCGGGTTATTTTTGATGTTTGTTTTGACGACGAAACGTTCATCAGTGATCCTTTGGGACCCTTGCTTTTCGCTTTGGTTTTGCATCCCTTGGTGTGCAAGATACGGGATTCTTTTGATTTGAGTTTGCAAGCTTGGTACTTGGATGATGGCACCATTGTTGGGGATACTTTGGAGGTAGGAAAGGTATTGGATTTGATTTTGGCCGATGGTCCTCAGTTTGGTCTACATCTTAATGTCGTTAAGACTGAGGTTTTTTGGCCTACTGAGGATCCCCGGAGTCGATTTCCTGGTGTTTTCCCCCCTTCTATTTCCCGGCCTTTGCGTGGTGTCTCTGTTTTGGGTGGGCCTGTCAGTACTTGCCCTAGTTTTGGCAGTGAGCTTGTGGCGAAGAGAGTGACTAAGACCATCGAGCTTATGGATTTGGTTGCTAGGATTGAGGACCCGCAATGAGAGTTGCTTCTGCTTCGAGCTTGAACTGGTATTTCTAAGCTCTACTTTACCCTCCGTACTTGTTTCCCTGGGATCTTTGGGTTTGTCCATCTTTGTTTTGATGCAGCGCTTCGTTCTAGCTTGTAACGTATTGTCACCGCGTCTGGGCCTGGTTTTGGGGATTGGCAGTGGCGCCTTGCCACTTTCCCTTTTCATCTTGGTGGGCTCGGTGTTTATGCTACCGGGGATGTTTTTCATTATGCTTTTCTAGCGTCCCGTTTGCAGTCTGCTGATTTGCAGGCCAAGCTTCTACGGTCTTCTGGTATTGTGAATGCTGGTCCTACTTTCGACGATGCCTTGCGGGTGTTCTCTGAGACTACAGGTTCTTCCTTTTTACGTGATCCTAGTGAAATCGGTGCCCCTAAACTTATGAAGAAACTGGCAGATATATATTTTGCGAGGATTGTTGCTACTGCAGAATCTGTTTTCTCTTTGACACCGCGTCAACTTGCGTTGTGGAAGTCTCAGCAGGGTGCCCACGCCTCTGATT
This sequence comes from Heliosperma pusillum, assembly GCA_022085475.1. Lineage (NCBI taxonomy): Eukaryota > Viridiplantae > Streptophyta > Magnoliopsida > Caryophyllales > Caryophyllaceae > Heliosperma > Heliosperma pusillum. The sequence goes on along the minus strand of JAIUZE010073302.1, from coordinate 87,342 downwards.
GGTTGCGTGCGGTTCCTACCTCTGGGTTGGGTCAGACTATGAACAGGAGGACGTACTGTAGTGTGCTGGGGTGTCGACTAGGTGTACCGTTATTCACGGTATCTAGACCTTGTCCTGCTTGCTCTCGGGTGTTTGCTGATGATGTGTATGGGGACCACGCTGTTTCTTGTACTGGTACTGTGGGGGTCAAGCATCGGCATAACCTCGTTCGTGAAAACTTATTTGACATATGCTATAGGTCTGGTATTTCTACGGGCAAGGAGGTTGATATCGGTTTGGTTGATGGGCATGGCGGCTCTCTTCGTCCTGCGGATTTGCTACTTTATTCATGGAACAGAGGGCGTGATGTGTGTGTTGATTTGACAGGGTCTTCCCCCTTGACTCAGACTGGGATGTCCGATTTTGTGCCGGGACGGGTTGTCGCTGATGTTGCTCAGCGCAAATGTGCTAAGTATGGAGATTTATGCGCGGCTGCTGGCTATGGTTTCCTACCCTTCTCTTTCTCTTCGTTTGGAGAGCTGGGCTCGGATGCTGTTGACTTGCTCAAGCGGATCCAGAAATTCTCGGTATCTCAGGATGTTGGGGCTCGGGTGTCCGCTTATATCTTTACTAGGCTTAGTTTTTCTATAGCTAAGGGGGTGGGGGCCCAAATTGTCTCTCGGCTCCCCACAAACTTCTTGTAAATTTTACATTTTATTTTAATGAAAGTTGCGCGCATCTTAAAAAAAAAAAAATAATAATAATAATAATAATAATAATAATAGCTCAGATGGTAAAGGGGCAAGGCTTCTAGGTAGTTGATATGTTATATTTATGAGATAACTCTCAGTTCAAATAGGGCGGCCACAGAGTGTGAGAGAAGATCAAGGAGAAAGGAGTGTATGTTTTAGTTACTCATGTTCCCTTACAACGGCTAAACTTAAATAATGGTCATAGCAAGAGTCGATGTCGATCACCTCCATCTCCAATCCCCCTTCATAAATGTATTCTTCCATTTGTCTCCAGCACATATTTACTAAATGACATAAACCACATTTCAATTGTAATTGCACTCTCAAGTCTGAACAACATGACTTGGAACATGTGACAACCCTCGCGAATGCGGAAATAAAACATACAAGCATGTGATTTAATTAGCGAAACTACGGTGTTTTTAAAACTTTTTACATGCCAATAGAAAATACGAGGAGTGTCAAATATTACAAACCAAATAAAAATACCACAAGAGACGTAGTCTCTCAAAGTGTTAACAAAAGACAAAATTATTAGCATCTAGCTAAAGAACGTCTAGAGGTGTTTCATCCAGGGACAACGCCCGCTAGCTCACACCCGAACCCAAAATATCAAGCAAAAAAGCCATCCAATCAAGCAACCTGTTCATCCATGAAAAACATGAACGCCACAGTCAGTGGGGAGTAACTCCGGGTTCTCCCAGCCATATCACATTAAACGTACATAAAGGAAATACTAAAGTAGAAGCATGCATATATAGATATACATGTGAGATACGATAAGATAGATAGGCAATTCAATATATAATGATAAGAGCATATAGAATACAAATCCGAATCCATCATGATACAAAGACTCGGGGAAAACACTCTTAGGCAACCGAATACGCTCACTAGGGCTTTTGCATCTCACCGTTAGCGGTATAAGTTTGATAAGATTGAGACTCGACAACCAAACCATGCCAAGTCATGGTATGATCATGAATAATCAATCATGTAATCATCCATCCACACATAACAATACATTGACGACCTCTCTCACGGTAAATGAAACGCACTAGCACCATGTACATGGCAAGTATGATTAACAGGCATCCACGATAAGCATTTCCATGAACGCATACACGATGACATTTCGTATATGTAGACTAATTTCCTCCTGGTAGCACGACGATATAAATATCCGGTCCTAGTCTAAACCTGGCCAGACTCTCGGAATAAACATTTTCCGATTCGACATGCGATAAGACATTTCCACATCCAAGACTCGGTCAATCATAGACGCCGAGTACCCTAAATTCAGTAGAACAATTCACGAAAGAGGCGGAAAAGAGCACAAGCCTCATAACAAGCGGTATGCTACATGCAAATAACACCACCTCGCAAGTACACAACATTTGACGGCCGGGTCGATCAACGCAATGCGTTCAACTCCCAACAACGTCGTCGTATGCCCACTAACACATGCAATTAAGCAGTAGGATACATCCCCGTTCCGACATTCCAGCCTTACGAACGTGGAGGTAGCCAAGGGAATGAGAGTACAAAGCACATACCAAAATAGTGCTCAAACCGTAACATTTGTAAAAACCGACTCAAAGTGGGACATACCAAAAACCGTCACAAAACATGAGAATAGGGAATTATATAAACTTAACTATGATAAAAATGAATCAATACATGATACATAAGCATTAGAACAAGTTTAGGAAGCATAATGAATAAAAACATATATCACCTCTCCAAAACAACGTTGTTTGGAAACCAACGAAAACAAGGGTCCACTTCAAACGGTCATAACTAGAGTTTTAGACATGAAAATGCATAAATTCTAAAGGGAGGTGATAGCTTATCCTCTTACGGTTCCAACGGGATGTCACAAGCCCAAAAAAAGCAAGTAACGAAGGAGATATGATAATTTTACGAAAAGGGGTCAGTGCAGGAAAACTGCAGTCGGCAGCGAGTAACGCTGCCTGCGCCACCACGACGCAGCCTGCGCCCTACGACGCTGCCTGCGTCCAATAACGCTGCCAGCGTCCTTCACAGAATTCAGGCACGATCAAAATCAACATGTTATCAACAACAAAATCCTCATTTATCATCACAAACCATCAATTCTCATATCAATTAACAACTAACAACATCCATCGACAACAACACAAGTCCTAAGCATACTAACCATAATCTAAATACAATTACTAGCCTAGAAAACACATAACACACGTAAATGATATAGAGTAACCCTTCACCGTTACCTTTTCGCGTCTTTAATCGATTTCTAAACCTTCCTAGTCTTCACCTATATACAATTAGATAATAAAAGATGAATATCATTCACCTTGAGAAAGACGGATAATTTAAAAAGCGAGAAAGACGGTAATTTTATTACCAATACGGATAGAGGAAGCTAAGAGGGGAAGAATAAGACGAACTTACGTGAATTTGAGCAAGAAATGAATGAGTTATGACGAATCTTAGCTTGGATAAAAAATGGAGGCAAGGGTTTTGGTTTTTCTTAGTGAGGAAGAGATGTTGAGTTGTGTTTGTGTGAGTATGAATTAGGTTAGGAGTAGTATATGTAAAGAGTGAGTGGAAAAGTCAATAAAAGTCAAAGTCGTCTTAAGACGGGATTCACATGGAATCTCGCGGAAATTCCAAATACGAACTCGTAAATTCTAAATTCGACTCGGAATATTAAATTCTAAATTAAAACTAAATTTCACTGAAAAGTATCCGTAAAATATTTTCACTATAAAAATAGGGTACATTTGCGGGTGTTACAGAACATGTATAATTTATTTTCGAGTCTTAAGTGAATTATGTCGTGCCTGTATAGACTGTGAACTAAATGACTACATTGATTCTCAATAGGTGGATTTTGAAGGTTTCTTTGTCATCTATAAATAGTATAAAAAGGCAAGACTAAAGAATTTACATAACAATCTCTTATAACTCAAAATCCTATGTGCCACTCTTACAAATAATTTCATTTTTATTCCTTTTTACAAATTACAAACATCATAAATTTATAAATGTGCTCATAAATAAAAAAAACAAAGAAATAAAAAAATATATAATAAATGCCAAAATATATAGATTAATGAGTTAAACTTTTCTTATTCTCCTATAAATGTGCTCATAAACAAAAAAAAATAAAAAAGCTAAGAAATAAATAAAAAGGATACTAAATGCTAAAATCAATGGAATAATAAATAAAATCTAGGAAATAATATGTACTACATCTCACAAGGCTAAGTCATACTTTTCCTTAAAATTAAATACACATAACTAATATCTATCTATCTATACAATATGTTACATGCTTATAAGTACAATAATGTTTTTTAAAAAAATATCGGTTTAAACACAATAAGTAAATTAAAACAAACTTTTTATTTTTCTCGCATAATTTTTGTTACCAATCTATCTTATATTTCTTTTTAACTTATGTTTCTTTTATTTAATGGGATGACCCTTTTATTTTCCCTTACCATAATTATACTTGGATTTATGATATTATAGTAGTAACTTTTTATCTTCCCTTTCATTCATAAAATCTTTCTTCTTCCTTCAAATAAATTATTGAAATCAATGCTAGATTAATTACAAAATATTCTTATATAACTCTCATAACAATAACCCGATTTTCATTTTTATTCAAAAAATTGGTAGGTAAAGTATATACATTTAAATAAATTAATTCGGTTTTTATCTTTATTATGTTTTGAATTAATAGTTAGAATCTTACTTTGTTAATGTTTTTTGTGATTGTATTCAAATTGCAAGAGGATGGCATACTCACATATCAGTAGTATTGCATTAAATTGAAAAATAATGGTTATGGATTTTCTTTACACTTTTCTTTTGGTTTGTATACTCTTTCATTTTTGTTGGTTTTTTTCTTTTCTTTTATTATTGTGTATGTGCAATATCAAATGGTAGTATGAGTCTATGATAAGTGCGTGGTGACATTGTTACACTATATATTCTAATCCTTGATATTAATTAGAAATTTTTTGTAAATTGTACAAGATTGTCTTTCAGTACTCTTTCGCGCATTTTAGCTTTCCGTGTAACACTTCTGTTCTATTTGTATTTTATGTCAAACAGGTTATAAATCAAATGTCTTAGTCGACGTGTTGAAGTATGCCGCAAGGATGTCAATTTGATCTTTTAACAGTGCCCAATGTGGAGTATGTAATAGAATATGTTGCATGATTATTGTTTGGAAACAAATGTTCATTCTCCAATTTGTTTTTCCAACTTCAAATGCTTCAAGCCTTTAAATCATTTTTTTCCACTAAGTATGTTTTCTATTACTTACAAAATTTCCTTGAGAAATGTTGTTTTTGTATTGATTTGTGTATATTATTATCTTTTCTCATTAATTAAGAAAGCTAATAATTTTTACGAGGATAGTTTTTATTGTAATTTTGTATGAGTGAAAAAAAAGGGACGTGCTTTTTCACATACGAATTTTACTCTTTCACATACGCTTTTTTACAATATTATCCTTATCATTTTTTTTGTTCATTCACCATTTAATTTTTTTTCTTCATTCACCACCAACACCACCACCTGACCACCACAACCCATTCCACGCCGACAACCTCACCACCCAATCGCACCTATTCTAGCCTACAGCCGTCCCCGACTCCCAATCGCACCACCCACTGCAGCTGCCCCACACCCGATCGCACCGCCCAATCTAACCGCGCCAAAAACACAGTACAACCAAGACGAAAACAGATTTAACCTATCATATATACAATAATAAGAAGATAAATATGTCACCTGCTATGTCTATGTGCATTTTACTGACATAGCAAATAAATTTTCACACTAATGATAATGTTTGGTGAAGAAGGCAAAGACATCGACTAATTCCAATTTGAATATGATTGTGCACACAAAGCAAATGAATTTTAATAATTTCACTCTTTCATAAACCTAATAATTTCACGAAACAAATAAATTAATTCACAAACTTGAGAAATCGTTCACGTTTTTAGAGTACTTACATTTGATTATAGGGAAAAAGATACACTCAGTCTTAGATTATAGGGAAAAAGATATACTCGGTCTATAAGAGTTAACTTAATTTGGTTTAGAAAAAAGGGCATCATATGTGAAAAAAATGTATGTGAAAGAGTAATATCCGTATGTGAAAGAGTAATTCCGAAAAAAAATCATCTATCCTTAAATCTCATCGAACATATACGTTTAAATCTCTATTGATTATGCTATTTCGGAAAATTTGTACTTAGTTTGGCTAATTTTTTACTACATATAATTGCCAAGTCCCCCTCCCCTCTAGGGTACTACTCCTAACTTTCCTCTCTTACTCTTATTTGCACTTTTAATGATATATTTACTACGAAGTATATTACTAGAAAATAAATATGACTTAGTAAAATTATGTATCTTTACTTCCTTGGAATAGAATTTGAAATTGTTCACATGCATAAAAGTCACCAATAATAAGAAATGTATAAATCCTTCTGATAACTGAAAAGAGATACATAAATGAAACTAGAATGATATTATTGTTCAACTGATACATTTTCTCGTGTATCATCGCTAAAAAAATTTCTCACATCAAATTTATTTTAAAGTTTATTAAATGAGTATTGTTTCTAAATTTTATTTGTATAAAGCAACAATTTATTAACTTCTAATAGTTTTATTACATTATTTAGGTCTTTCACTATAAACTATGTTTTTGTATAGAAATGTCGATTCATTAAGTAAACAATCAAGTCGTGAAGGTATAAGAGAAAAAGATAAATATCGTATGTCCAATAAATTTTTATCCTACAATTAATTGGTAAGTAGTAACTCTTTTTTTTTTAAATAAGTTAAAGCAGAAAACTCTCTCCTTATTTTAATAGGGAATTAAACCTCAACACTACAAGTTCAACGATGTGTATGTACAAAATTTTATTTTCATAGGCTGATTTTTTAATTTTATAAATAAAAGGTTGAGACATGTGTATAAATATGATAGTGATATGCGCACAGATATTTAGCGGCAAATTGCACAAATAAATAGAAAATAAACTTCCAAGAAAAGTTGGTACAAATTATACTATATATATATACTATGTGATTCAATAGTGGGCCAATAAACTATATGAATATTATCGTTCGACTAAGGGATTTTGAAGGTTTTTATGCTTATATATATATACTAGTTGATTTTGAAGGATTTTGAAGGTTTTTATGCTTATATATATATATACTAGTTGGTTATATATAAGCATAAAATGCATCCCGTGTATTGCACGCACCAAAATGATAATAGAAACTACATTGATTCTCAATAGGTGGATTTTGAAGGTTTCTTTGTCATTAAGTATAAAACCATTATTTAGGAAGAGTGAATGCATTGCTTTCGTTGTATCAGTTTTTTTTGTCATACAGTGAAATTATATCTGAGCGAGCTGCAGGTATTATTGTGAGAATTGTTCAAGTTTTCTGTATATTTTGCTGACACCGCCACTTTTTTTTGCAGGTACTTAACAATCAACCTCTATACACTTCTGCTTCCTCGGTTTTTTCTCATATTATAGGCTGAAGATAGAAGTTCAATTTTGAAGTCATCAGGTCGACAACATTTTTTTTTCTTTTTTCGTTTGTTTGGTGTTACGCTGACGAATGAAGAAGATAAAAAATGAGGTGCTTTAATATTGTAGGTAGTAGTTTGACATTATAAATTAACTTACGAGTTACGCTTAAAAAAATGACATATAAGGAAAAACGAAGGTTCATGAAAACCCCAGAGTTGTATAGATCGATCTCGTATGCACATAACAAAAAAATTAGAGTAAATTAGTATCAATTACCTTGGAAAAATTGAGACAAATGTAAAGTTATTGTTGTAAACTAAACATGGTTGTGTTTGTTGTTTCTAGATGTCAGTGAGACCAAATAAACATGGGAGCAAACATTTAGAGGATGAAGGAAATTGAAATGCCTTTTTGTTCAGAGAAATATATGGTTCTCTACTTTTTGCCTTTTGTAATAAAATATGGTTCTCTACTTTTTGCCTTTAGTAACAAAATATACGAGAATTTTTATTAAAAGCCATTACTCATGATTTGGGAGTTGATTGTAGTTCTTGTTTTCTTCTTTATCTTTAGCTTAATAAATCAACTGAAAACATACACAATTGTTGATTCCAGTTTATTTTGCTTCCATGGAGGAGCTAGAAAACCATAGGGCTCACGAGAGATACCTAAAACTATAAGAACAAGGGAAATTGGAGCAGGCCCGAAAAGATTTAAGTTAGTTATTTTAACTTTGTGGTTTAAGATCAGGGACTGAGCAATCTGCTGCATAGCTTGTGCCTATTACTTTCGTTTGTTCGATGTAGCAAGGCTACTACTTATTCGTGAGCAAAGGTTTAAAGCTGCTAAGAACCTGGGTTGCACGGACACGGCTCAAATTTGCCCTCCGCGTGTCCGACACCGTGTCCGACACGGACACGCCTAGGACACGGCTCCTAACGTGTCGGACACCTCAAATACCGTGTCCTTGGTTTTTTTAAAAAAGGTGTGTCGGACACGGTCCAAAAAAAATTGGACACGGCCCGTATTTGGTTGGACACGGCATTTAAGCTTATGAAACAATAAATCCCTCATATTATTTCAAAAACTCACCAAAGGCAGTCACTCACCAAACGTATCAATTTCTTTCAAAACAAACCCCCTTTTCCCGTCGCCCACCAGCTCCTCGCCGGCGTCGTCGCTAGTCTCCTCCTCGCCGCCGTTGCCTCCAGCGCCGCCGTCTCCGCCAGCCTCCTCCTTGCCGCCGCTGCCTTCAGGTTTCCCTAATTTCTGATTTCCCTAATTTCTTATTCTAGGGTTTTGCTTGCTTTTCTCTAATTAGTTATACTCATAGTCATAGATAATCAAGGTTTGTGAATTTGTGCTTTGTGAATTTGTGAACTTGCATCACTGAATTTGTGAATTTGTGTGAATTTGTGTGAATTTGGCATAAATGGCATAAATGGCTGTGTCAAATATACTTTGAGAATATGTTGACTTTGTGAATTTGGCATAAATGGGATAAATGGCATACGTGTGAATTTGTGAAGTTGGCTGTGTTTGTGCATAAATGGCATTTTGTGTTTGTGATTTGTGCTGAGTATACTTTGAGAATATGTTGACTTTAAATATGATGTGGACTAGTATCAATCAAACCATTATTTGTGCTCCAATTATACTTGTTATTGTTATCATATTTTGCAGACAATATATTATGGATTCTAGTGGTGGTAGTGTTAGTGCTCAAAGTGATGACATTGAGGATAATCCTTTGTGGGATTTGTTGATAAGGGGGAAAAAATAACACAAGGTGGAGGTAATGCCAATTTTAAATGTCACTTTTGTAAAATTGTTAAGGGTGGCACTTATACTAGAGTGAGGGCTCACTTGTTGAAAACGAGTCGAAGACTTGGTAAGAGTTCATAATAATTTACGTTTGCTTTCTAGAAATAGTGAAGAGTATATCAAGGGGAGAACCAAGATGTGGGATGTTGGTGGAGATGAGAATGATAATCTTGATGATGTTGGTTGTCTTGATGTGGCCAACCTTTCTCTTGATGAGCCTGACATGGAAATGATGCTCTTTGGTGATGATGAAATTGATGAGTTTGATGATAATGGGTCGGGTAATGAGACTTGATGGTGTTGTAAGACTCTAATTTGGGTTTGTAATTTGGATTTTTTATGCTTTTAATTTATTTTGTAAGACTTTGTTCATTTTAATTTTGGGTTTGTAATTTGAAACTTTGTAGTTTGTAAGACATGTTTGATTTTTTCGTATACGATATTAATATTGGTCATTTCCGACTTTGTGGCATTTAATTGATCAAAATTTAGATGATGGTTATAATGTTCTTCAAATTCCCTTTATTTTAATATGTATATTGATTTTTTTTTGCCGTGTCCGTGTCCTAAAATTTTTGAAGTGTCGTGTCCCGTGTCTGTGCCCGTGTCCGTGTCCGTGTCCGTGTCCGTTTTCGTGCAACCCAGCTAAGAACAGAGAAGAGGGGAAAGCAGTGAGTTTGTAAGATGTCTTGGATCAGTAGGTCACTTTTTATTTCTGATGTTACTATAGTGTCGATACACCTCACAAACAATTTATTTGCATTCCTTTCAAATCCTGTCATTTCACGACTTGTGATGGAATTTAATTATGTAAATTGTGACGTGTGTTGAGTGGAATATTATCCTCTTAAGAGACCTGATTATTTGGGCTTGTTCATCGTTATAACTTGTACAATAAAAGAGGTTCTTGTGTGTTCAATATGTGAGGGAATAACTAAATAGATTTAAACTTTCTGAATGTCTTGGGGCTTATATCTTTTAATCGGTCAACTTTTTGGGCGTAATAAGGTCATTTTTGTGGTGGTAAGTATCAGAATATGAAAGGGAGATTATAACTGAATGAGGTGATTTATTATTAATGAATTCAGTTACATATATAGTAGACCGTCTTGAGGAACAATCCAAGAATATTCCTATATATTCTAAGGATATTATTATGATAACCATAATAATATCTTTCCTAATATCTTAATATAATAATATCTAATATTCTCTAATGATAATACTAATATACTCTAATACACCCCCTCAGTCAAAACGGTAGTTGACGAACGCTTTGACTGGACGAAACATAGTTGATAATGCCGTTGTAGATGAGCCAAGTTGACTTTTGTCGACGCTTTAAACGAATCTAGAGTCTTGCCCGTGTCTTGAAATCGTGTCATTGGAAATGCCACACAAAAGAACACTTATAAAACTAGTTGTGCACGAGAGTCGAAACAACTCGTGAGACACAAACAAATGGACATCAAAGTGCACGAGGGCCATAGCAACTCGTGAAACACTGACTATAAAAATAAGACAAATGGTGCACGAGGGCCGAAGCAGCTCGTGAGACACCAGCAAACGGTGAGGGCCGAAGCATACTCAACCGGTTAATTAAATAAAATTAAAGAAAAATAATACGACTAAACCAATAAAACAAGGCACATGTCCAAGAGGCACTTCGATCCTGTGGCGGTAGTGTTGGCCGTGCGGGTCGAAACCGGCGGAGTCATACCACCCGGCCCGTGAGGCAGGGGTGGTTGCTAGGGCGAACCTGATGCAGACAAGGAGACGGCAATGTCGAGACGTAGCGGCAGTTTAGAACGTAGTGGCGTTTGTCGAAACAACATGGCAGAGGGTTGCCGTAGCAACAAGGGACATCGAGAAGTGCCAAAAGCTGCGGTTTGCACGGAGGGAAGCAACGGCGACATCGGCGAAGGCACAACAACGTGAAGAACGGAGGAGGGGAGAGATATTTATTCCTAATATAATGATATAATATAACCCCATGGTTCGGTGGTGGTTGGTCTTGGCGGCGGGAATCGGGTGCAAATAGGAGGGTGGTGGTTCAGGGAAGAGGCAACGAACATGAGGGTTGGTTTTAGGGCGGGCGGTGGTGGGTTTTGTGTTGGCAGGTGAAGCATCGGAGTGGCAGGGGATGCTGTTTGTTGAGGGTTACGACGTAGTGACGTACTGGGTTTAGGGAAGATAAAGGCTTGGTGGTGGGGACCAAGGGTTTATTCACACCATTTTATATTGAGATCTAAGCCTAATAATAACTACGTAATGAATAATCCTATACTTAGAAAAGCTACATTTGTGACCAGCCGGAGATGCTAATTGGACCGTCATCTCCGGCCAGTGGTTATACGGGTGACTTGTGGCAAGAAGAAGTTTTCGGAGGAATCGAAATTAGGCTGATACCATATCAGAATATGAAAGGGAGATTATAACTGAATGAGGTGATTTATTATTAATGAATTCGGTTACATATATAGTAGACCGTCTTTGGGAACAATCCAAGAATATTCCTAAATATTCTAAGGATATTATTATGATAACCATAATAATATCTTTCCTAATATCTTAATATAATAATATCTAATATTCTCTAATGATAAAACTAATATACTCTAATAGTAAGTTGTAAATTTGTTTTGAACCCGAGAGTTGTCTAATGCTTGTATCTTTCCATATATTAATTTTCTCATATAGATAGCAATGTATCAGCTCAAGGTTACAACCTTTTTTTTTAATCTGTAGTGCACTTGGATTTTAGACATATTTGTTGTAGTAATTGCCTTGTTCGTTTTAGTTGAATGCGAGTGTTAATGCTGGGTAGCTCAAATGATGGAGTTTTTTTGGGAAGTCAGAACAAGTTGAGATCAGTGTTCTCCACGCGTAAGTAGAACATAATAAAGACTGTCTTGGGGCTGTGCTCCTTTTTATTTGGTGGAGGGATGAATAAGGGGTGTCAGTACACTAAATTCTACCGGCGGCTACGCATTAGAGTCCTTATGTATATTTCTCTTGTGTTTGATCACAATCTATCTGCCTCTATGATGTGTATGAGAATATGGTGTTTATGGCCGAGTATAGTGGACGTTATTTAATTTTACTACAAAACGGACAGTTCGTGAAAGAGTTTTTGTTGCCAGGTTGTTTGTTTTTGTTTCATAAAATGTTGTCAGATCATCTAGGAATGGCATATCTAATAATATGAATGACCCTTGATGAAATTTTTATCGACAAATTGCATTGACCAACTCCTATCGTATGCTATAAGAAGTGCAGATAATTTATTGACCTTTTTTTATACTCCACCATTCTCTAAATACAAAAACATGGATTCTTTATTTCTATAGTCAGTAGAAAGGCACCTCCATGTGGAATGAACTCCATCTTCCAATTTCAATAGTTTGAAAATACAGTTAATTGAACGTTAAAGACAGTCAATTAACTGTAGATGGCGTTAATTCAATGAACTCCATATCTATGTTTAATCTAATGCTACCATGTTTTTTGGATAAAGCTGGTGATGATCCTTGTGAGCCCTTCAAAAATTTGTTAAAGAAAACCGTGATACCATGACGGATATAAAGAAATTGTGTGGAGGTTATTTTATGTGTTTTTTTTCCAGCGGCTGGAGGTTATTTTATGTTGTATGACATACTTTCACGTGAAAATGACGTGAATGTTCTTTATATATTGTAACATGTCATTTTATTTTCACATATCTCATGTTGTAAATAATATGAAGAAAACAACTCGTTTTGTGAAAGCGGTAGAAAGGAAAGGATGGTCAGTGTTCAATTAGAAGCTCATACAAATCGTGAAAGCGACAGAGAACAGAAGAGGGTAAGAAGAGAAAGAGGGCCAATAAGAGCAGGGGAAGGGATAGGAGGAGGGGAGATGGATGGACCTATGGAGTAGGAAGGGGGCCAATAAGTAGTTTGGCTTGAGAAAAAGAGACTAAGATAAGTTAATAGAATTCTGAGAGTGAAGAACAAAAGAATAAAGAAGAAAAGGGAAGGAACGAGAAAATAGCAATTATTCAAGAGAGGGAGATAAATAATTACGCAAAGTAAAAGGTGTCAATTATTATTAAGAGTATGAGGAGAAAAACTAGGCTAAAATAATCCTGATTAATCTCAACGTTGCTAAAGATAACTTTATACTTTCTCCATCACAATCAGTAGTTATCTTTGTTTCAAAAAGCCAACTTTTATTGACCTTACTTCGCTCATGAATAAAACTACGTTAGTATAACTATCTTGGTGTACGGCGCGCGTTTCGCGCGCCGTACAACAACTAGTAGGGATGAAAATTGAAGAGGATGAAGTTTAGGTTGAGTAACTAGGATTATAGTTAAGGGTTAAATGACGTAATAGTTATGATTATTCTCAGTTAAACATTAGTTAGTATTAATATGAGAAGAGGAGGCTTAGTTTGGATTATTCCAGTAAAATAACCTATTTATTTTTACCTATCATAAACTCTAACTCTCCCTTAAGCCCACAACACTCCCAACACACTTTGACCTCAATCCTCCATCATCTTCACTCCACAAATACAAACCCTCTTTGTCCTTTTTTCCCTGTAAAAAAATCCCCACAAATACAAACCCTCTTTGTGCTTTTTCCCTGTAAAAAAAAAAACTATTACTAACACTTATAAAAAAATCCACACCTTACATCACAACTCTCGTCTATTAATCTTTTCCCTCATTTATTCATAAAACTCATCACTTCATCTTCATCAATTTTCTAATTTGAACCATCTTGAGTAAATGTCTTTTTTAGATAAAAAAAAGTTGTATTTTCTCAGTTTTGGAATTGAAGAATTTATGTATACAATATTGATTATATTTTACTATTGATTTTTTAATCCATTTTAATTTTTTATTTTCATTTCATGCCGTATTTTTTCAATTGTATTTTCTTGTTTTAGAATATATCTTTTTCACTGAGTTTTTTTTTTTCTACAATTTATTTTTGAATTTTTATTTTTGTCTTTAATTATTTTTCTTTATAAAGTATTTGTTTCCAATCTTTGTGCGTTTGTTTTATATTAACGTATTGAAAGAATACAAAATGGATCTCTAACATCCTTTTTTTCTTTTCCAGAAATGACATTTTACGTTTATTTCAATGTCAATAATTTTATCTCATTTTTTCCTAAAAAGTTATCTTATTTATTTCCTTCATTATAAAAATTATAAAAGTGTGCTATTTATTTTTTGATTAATATTTTTGTCAATTTGAATATTATTTGTATTTATAAGTTGAGACATTTTTTGTAATTATTTGTTGGAATTACTGTAATTATTTGTGGGGGTAAAATTTGTAGTATATATATATTTTTTTTTAGCATATGATTTGAATTAAATAAATAAATGTTTCAAGTTATATATAAAAAATAAAAAAGATACTGAATGTACAATGTGAAATGAGAAATTTTCCAATTAATTTCCCTTAATTCAAGGAGTCGCATTCAACCTGCAAACTTTTCCCCTGAAATCAAGGAACCAATCAGAAGTCTTTAAAAGACTCAGCTTTTATATATAGGAGGATTTATCATTGTTCTATTATTTTATTTTATTCTATTCGTTGCGTATGACTTTCTTTTTGGTGTGCACAAACATCTTTGTCTTTTGTTCCTTTTTATACTCTGCTCTATATTTTACTCGAGTAGTTGTATTATGTATTTATCTTGTGAATTTTTATTTAATAACTCTTGTTATATTATATAAAGACAATCTTTTTATGTGATAAATAAAAAAATAAACTCATGAAGTTGGGGGGTATTAATCTACTTTAGATGTGTCGATCTTTATGATAGTTTGGATTCTTTATTTCATTTATGTGTCTGATCTTGTTTCTCACTATCTTTATCTTTCGATATATTATTCCTTCAATATAACCTTCTTGTCTTTCTAAGAGGCGGTCAAATTTGGGCTTGGGTCAAACATGGGTTGGGCTTACGTCGTTAAAATTTCGGTCCACGAATAGCGGGTTAGCGGGTTTGAGATTAGTTAATGGGCCGGGCATTTGTAATTTTCTTGAAATGCATTGTCTATGTCAACTTATTTTGTGGGTCATATTGGCCAGGTGTAACGTAAGGAACAACCCATGGACAACTCTGGTACTACTTTCTATGATGATTAAGGGTGGTGTATTATAAGTAGTCATTGTTTTTAAACTCCCGAATCGGATCGTAGATCTTACGATTTTACGCGAGTGACAGATCCCGATCCTAAGTAGGATCTTAATTTTATAGGAACTTACGTTTCAACTTGTCTCAACTTTTTTTTAAAGTTGAATCTTAATCCGATCTTACGATTATACGACTCGATCCTACATTATTACCGTTTCCATTCTTTTTCGACTACTAGAATTTTATGCATGACTCTAAGGTGGAAAATTACTATAAACTGAAACAATTTGTGGACACATGATAAGATAATAGTGTACGTGTTGAGAATTTGACATATTTTTTCAACAAAATTATGTATCATAATTAATTTGTAGGCCTTACGATTCTACAATCTGATCCTAACAAGCTCGTCGATCCAAATTAGGATCCCGATCCCAACAACATTGAGTAGAGTTAACGGAAAACAAGATAAAACACGAAAATATGACCGTATATGTGCACACCCTTTATGGGGGGTGCGAATATCTATTTGTAGAAGTTTCCACGAAAGCCTTATTTAGGTTGTGTTTTGCCTAACTTTTCAAAGTGTTTTTTTGGCTAAAAACACAAATATGCTAAACACACCATTATTCAAAGTTTAAAATTGTTACTTTAAAATCTCGAAACCCATAACTTTTTTCCTTAAAAATATAAGCAACAATTTGGTGCTTCTAACTTTTGAAAGTCACTTTTAGAAAATTAAGCTTGAAAAATAAAACACGGATCCAATATTTCTTTTAACCAAAGGACGATCCCGGAACAAGTGCTCAAGAGATTCCAGTGAGTCAGGGTCATGACATAATGAGCAACCAAACTCAGATCCATTATTTTTTTTTTTGAATTCACACCCCACTGAAGAGAGCTCAAAATAATCTTCCAGATGAATATCTTCCACATTAAGAACCTGGAAGCATCTAGAGTTTCTTTTTACAGAAACCCATTTCCGCCTTATTATTCATTTTGGTCATGTCTTTATCTGAACCATAAGCATTTAGGGGGCGTTTGGTTCAACGTATTGGAATGGATTGGAATGGATTCTAATATCATAGAGATATGGAGTTAGAACCCCATACTTACTCATAAGTGTTTGGTTGAGTCATGGAATGGATATAATATAGTAATAAGTTGGAATGGAGTTAGAATATTGGGTGTATATATGGGTATGATATTCAAGGGGTTGGAATGGAGTTAGAATCCATTAGGTATCTAACTCCATTCCAAAAGCCTCCAACCAAACACTAGAATGGATTGAATCCATTCCAAACCTCCAACCAAACACCCCCTAAGTGACTAAGGAGTGCAATTGCATAGTCACTCTTGATGAAGTAAGTTTTAGAGGGGATATGAAGCAAGAAAGCACTATCCTTTTCACTTGAAGCACAAATGGGTATTGCGATAATTTTCTTAGCCCATTTATCCACGAAGAGATCTTTAATAAGCTATGTATTCCATTCTCTAGAAGGAATTATAAGATCTTTAACTTTGAGATCGACCATGGAGGAAGGCGGGTCAAAACCGAAACTAATAACCCTATAGATAGTACAACCATTCACCCATCTAGAATCCCAAACACCTAAGGCTGACTTAGACCCAATCTTCCACCTAATATTCGACCCAATGAGTTCAAGAACCCAGCTAATGCTTCTACAAGCCCAAGACATGTTAGTTTTTTTCTTGCTAGGATCATAAGCCGATAGACTGGCATTATTCAACACCTTCTTCAAGAACACTCAACTAATAAGGGAATTTGTATCGTTGATAATTCTCCATGCAATCTTTCCTAGTAAAGCTTTATTTATACATTTAATATTCCGAATACCAAGGCCCCCTTCAGATTTTGGTAAACATAGGAAGTTCTTACTACACCAATGAATGCTAGACGATTTCGTTCCCGCCCACAAAAAATGTGACAACAAGGAATTAATTTTGTTTAGCCACACCTACTGGTATTTTCAACACCGATAGAACATAATTAGAGATGGTGGATATGACCGAATTAATCAACTTCAACCTACCCAGCCGGTGACAAGAAGATACTATTCCAAGACGACAAGCGCTTTTGACCTTTTCAATTAAGCCATTGAAAATAATTCTTTTAGAACCCCCCATTTCAATCTCAATTTCAAGATATTCCCCAATACCCAAGTTATGATCAATATTGAGGGAAACCAGGCCCATTGTAGCCGATTGCATAGTTGTGTTAGGGCTGAAAATGATACTTGACCTTTTAACATTTATAATTTGGCATGACGCATTGCAAAAATCATCCAGAATTCCTTTCAATCTACCGAAGGCATTATCTTTATCATGACTCATGAAGAAAGAAAACAGAGTCAACAACAAAAAAAGAGGTGAGAAATAGGAGGGGTATTTCTAGCTAACGAAATACCATGAAGAAGATCATTCTACTAATCCCAAAGAATTTTACGAGAAATGATTTCCTCTGAGCCCAAAGTTCAATTACTTAAATATAAGTTTATAACATTATAATTAATCTAATTAGTCGACGATTTGAAGTAATTTGTCGACAGCGAACAACAATTGAGCCCATTTCGATTCATTGGATCTAAAACCATTCCCAAGCAAGGTCAATTGCTAGGTCATGACCTTGCTTGGTCATGCTAATTGTTAATTAAGAAAATAATTAAGGTGACCGAAGGTGAGGGGAGGTCAATTTGTGACCTCTTTTGCCCACCTTGACCTCTTTAATGACCACAAGGTGTCATGTTCTCATTAGTTCCAAAAAAATAAAAAGAACAATCTAAACAAAAAGTATATATTTGGGATGTTGGAAAGTGAAAAATAATTGGGTTGATGACCTAGGTACCTTCTGTTTGAGAGGGTGAAAGTAGGTCACGATAAATATAGTGGGATTAAGAGTAAAATCGGGTCACGATCTAATTAGCGCGGCCTCTGCTTGAGAATGGTCTAAGAAGTATAGGCTATATGAAGCATAGCCATCATTACCAATTTACCAACAACAAGTCTTCCTTGTGACGCTTACGACGGGTCAAGTACTACCCATGTGAGTAGATAATGCAAAACAGAATGCTACCCACTAGACACTTAGCTTTTGTGATCTTATCTACCCACATAAATAATAATTGACCCATCACACGCTTCCGACGGATATACCCATCACAAATGAGAATTTGTGATTTACCCATTCACTAACTGTAAATAAAAAAAAAAATACTTCCTAAAAGATATTTACTTTTTTTTCCTCAAGAAAATGGAAAAATAAAAGCAAAGATATTTTTTCCCAATCCCAAAAAAATATCCTCACAAGATCTCCATGATAAACTTAACCACGATTTCCCAAACTACCCCTATTCCACCACGACGACGCATACCTCCTCCCCTCTTTACAAAACCCTAATTTCTCCTCCCTATATATACCACAACATTCTCCCCTTTCTTTTCACACCTCTCTTTTCTCTCTCTTCAATCAAAAACCCTAATTTCACCTACTTTTCTTCATCAATGGCGGACGTTGAATACAGATGCTTCGTCGGAGGTCTTGCATGGGCCACCGATGAACAATCCCTTGGTAACGCTTTCAACAAGTTCGGCGATGTCACCGAAGCTAAGGTCCCTTTAATTCTTATATTTACTCTTTTTTTATTATTATAATTAAATAATTTATCTGTTTTTTTTTAATTATTATAAAACCGTTAATGTTCGTCTAATTCATATAATTGATCTGTTTTTCATATTTATTCTAAAACCGTGTTACACGAGACTAACTGATTTATATTTTACGACGTTCAGATCATCAACGATCGTGAGACAGGAAGATCTAGAGGATTCGGATTCGTCACCTTTGGTTCCGAAGACGCAATGAACGCTGCGATCGAAGGAATGAACGGACAAGATCTTGACGGACGTCAGATCACAGTCAACCAAGCACAATCCCGCAGCGGCGGCGGAGGTGGCGGAGGACGCGGCGGAGGTGGCGGCGGATACGGTGGTGGTAACCGTGGATACGGAGGCGGTGGTGGTGGATATGGTGGTGGAGGCGGTGACCGTTACGGAGGAGGTGGCGGTGGAGGCTACGGTGGTCGTCGTGAAGGTGGTGGTGGTGGAGGGTATGGAGGAGGTGGTGGAGGTGGTTACTCACGTGGGGGTAACTCTGATGGTAACTGGAGGAATTAAGATAAAAAGGGTTTAATGTTTTTGAGTCAATGTTCTGGGTCCGGGTTTGGGCTTGGGCTATTCGGGTTAAATGCTGAAACTATGTTACTGCTTTTGGGTCACTGTTACTGTTCTTTTGTTACTGTTACAGTTCTTGTTCTTTGGGTTCTAGTTACTGGTTCTGTTCTTTGAGTCTTATTGTTACTGTTTCTGTTACTGTTACCGTCCTCGAGTTTTGATCTAAAGGGT
The DNA here is from genome assembly GCA_022085475.1 of Heliosperma pusillum. Lineage (NCBI taxonomy): Eukaryota > Viridiplantae > Streptophyta > Magnoliopsida > Caryophyllales > Caryophyllaceae > Heliosperma > Heliosperma pusillum. Next base: position 67,655 of record JAIUZE010073302.1, on the reverse strand, counting down.
TAAAAATGTATTGGGAAGAAATCATTGTTACTGTTTGTTTGTAACAGTGATTTATTAACGATGGTTATAACCCTGAGAATTAATGAAAAGGATACTGGTTTCTGTTATCTTCGCTTCTATTGTTTACTCTTCTCTAATTCGTAAGTGTATCGCTTATTCGCCATTTTATCCTTTTACGCCTCGAAAAGTTCATTCAGTCTCCTGGCTCTTCTCGTCCTAAGTGAGACTATCTTTAGTCCGCTCGGAATATTATCTCGAAAGCTTCATTCGTCACCAGGCTCTTCTCGTACTCAGTCTGACTCTTCTATGACAAATCTTTAGATGTGCAATTCTTGGTAATTGTGACTGAAGCTGTAGGCTGCAGCGGCAAATCGTTGTGTAATTTCTGCGGGTTTAGTTTTAATTTTTATTTTTCCGAGCTCTGACTTCCATAGATCCTTGATTTTACCTCGCCTCCTTAACAGGTGTAGGGGTCACTTTGCTTTACAGAAAGCGGATCAGGTCCAATATCTCCTACTTGATAAATTGATTCTGGTTCTACCATAATTGGTTGTATTCTGGAATCAGAATGGTTTCTGTCTTCTGTTGGTCTACATGTTCACGTAACACGTGTGCATGGACATTAACATAAAATTTAGAGGCGGACCTTACATTATCTCAACGGACAGCGGTATCCATGTACACTAGACGTTTATCACAGAAGACGGTAAAACTTAGAAACAATCAATCAATTACAGAAGGAAAGAAAGTGCAAAATTTACAAAAATTTCAAGGGTGACAGCAACCAGTGATTGACAGAATGCTAAGAAATATGCCTTGCCATGATTTTATTCTGGTTCTGCAACCACAATTGCTGTTGCTGCTCCAAAGCAGGCCCAGCTGCAAAAGATCGGAATGGATCATTCTCGAAACCCAAGTCTACACTATTTGCTCGAAATGTCGGGGCTGATTGGAGTTTCTGACCCGAGGAGGAGAAGTCGCTATTGGTTGGCTGGCTAAAAATAACAATGGCGTTCATGTCATTTGATATTCCATCCGTGGAACCGAAATTGTCACTCCGAAAGCTAGAATGATCAGATTTAGGTGCACTAGGACTTTCAAAATTAGTAAACAAATCAATTTGTAAACTCTGGTGACTCTTATTGTTACCAATACCATTAGTAATGGCTTCAGCTTGGAAAGTTGGCTTTGTGGAGATAAAGCTGTTCTTTTCACAGCCAAGATCGTCTCCAAATTCAGCCTTAAAACCCAAATTAGACGGAAAACTATCCAAATAACGACCTGAGCCATTCATGCTAGTATTGCCGAATTCAGCTTGAAAGGTAGGTAAGGTGGTAAGTGTAGTAGTACTACTTGTTGCAAGGCCAAAATCAGCAACAAAACCGCTCTTTCCACTGTCATAATCATCTCCAAAGTCATCATTAAATGTAGTTGGCAAGGAACTAACACGACCAAAACCCAAATTAGGCGGAAAACTACCCGAAAACCCAATTTGAGCTTGAATGGTAGGTGAGGTGGTAAGCGTAGTAGTACTACTCCCTGTTCCAACACCAAAATCAGCGACAAAGCTGCTCTTCTCACTGCCAAGATCAGCCCCAAAGTCATCCTTAAACGTAGTTGGTAAGGAACTAACGCGACCAAAACCTAAGTTAGTTGGAAAATTATCTGCAAAATGATCCAAGCCACTCATGCTAGTATTACCATTCTCAGCTCGAAAGGTAGGTGCGATGGTAAGTTCAGTAGTACTACTTCCTGTTCCAACACCTAAATCAGAAACAAAGCTGTTCTTTTCACTGCCAAAATCAGCTCCAAAGTCATCCTTAAATACAGTTGGTAAGGAACTAACCCGACCAAAACCCAAATTAGTCGGGAAACTACCCGAGAAACCATCCACGCTAGTCATGCTAGTATTACCACGCTCAGCTTGAAAGGTAGGTGAGACGGTAAGTTTAGTAGTACTACTTCCTGTTTTAAAGCCTAAATCAGTAACAAAGCTTCTCTTTTCACTGTCAAAATCATCCTTGAACACGGTTGGGAAGGAACTAACACGAGCAAAACCCAAATTAGTCGGAAAACTACTCGAGAAACTATCAAAACTGTTCATGCTGGAATTACAAGACTCAGCTCGAAAAGTAGGTGAGACAGTAGTAGTACTAGTCTGTAAACCAAAGCCTAAATCACCCGCCATGAAATTAGCATCAAAGCCAGTAGAATGAGCACCACCAATCCCATTCATATCGGCAATTGTATCAGCTAAAAATGGATTAAAGTAACTGTTCTCTGCCGGTATTTGTGAGGATAAGGTTGGATTATTGGCTCCAAACAAATCCATCTCAGATGAGTTGTTATTACTTGAAGCTTCAAATAAAACCAACTCCCAACCAGCTTTATCTTCCGATTCAATACCCGGCCCTTGTCCGGTGATTTGTGATTCAGGTGGTGGCGATGGACCATCTAAAGACAAAAGATCCAAAACCGAGCTCATCTCCCTATGACATGTCGGTTCTGATCTTACCGAAAAGCTATCATTTCCACTGAAAAATTCTTTACTTTGATATGAGGTCTCCCTACCCGGATCTGAATACCTATCTGGGCTAAACCCGGGATCCACACCTATAAGGTCTTCCAACGACGTGCAATGGGACCCACCAAACTCCGAAAGGGACCTATCCGAGGGTCTCACAGACCCGGATTCAGAGTCTTTGGGGCTAAGTGGGGGTAAACTAGTACTAATCCCAGGGGTTCTACCATTTGTACCAGGAAAAGAGGATTGATCCTTGAGAAATTCTTGGAGGGTGTCGACTAATTCTTCGGATATTTTTTGGACACTTGGGTACTCTGATGTTCTCCCAACACCAATGCTCTTACAAACGTCGTAAAATGAGCAAAGTTCCTCGAACTGCTTTGTGGCCTTTACACAAGTTTGGAAAGCACTTACACAATTGTTGTATTGTAAATGGAAAAAACTGTCTAGCAGTAGCGCTAGACCATCTGAGATGTCGCGGTATAGCTCAAATGTTTCTTGGACTATGGTAAGCAGGCACGTCTGCACCAGATTGTTTGTCTTGGCCGCGCCTGTTGGTCTCGTGGCTATAGCTCGGTCTAGTAGTCTCTGCCAATGCGATATCCTGTCAAACATGGATCGTAACAGTATAAGATTTTTATAAGCATATAAAGTTCAAAAAAGATATCTATATCAACTAGGTCAACGTGCTAGGCTCGATTAATAAGTGTCATTATAACGGGTCGACAACAACGATCAACTTAATGGCCAAGTCACAATAATACACATTGCATTAATCATGCCATTTTCAAGATTTGAAAGATATGTCGTAATGATACAAGGAACAATTATATGTACTGAATTTATTAAGCATTTGTTGAAAAGAATACCTGTCTAAGAGTACACTAGGCTTCATGTCGCGAACAATAGGCACAATTTTCCGAGAACCCCCCCTTGTTTTTCCAAATTGTTGGTGAGAGGTACGACGTTGAAGCTTACCAGTAAGAAAGCAATCAAGGCGCTCATCAAGGTACAGCGCAAAAGTCCTAACAAAAGCCGTGAAGTCCCAAGGACAAGAACTAGTCGAATCATCACGAAATCCCGAGAGGTTAAGAATCTTGTACCCACGCTTCATTGCGTGAAGAACTTCCTTAGGGAAATGTGGGTCCCCATCTTGGAAAATACGGAGTACAAGAATGAGTGACTTTACTGCCACGACCCAATTTCTTGTCCTCCCTATACGACGTCCTATGGCTCTAGCACATGACCCTGCATATGCCCTATTTGAGGACACATACTGGAGGACCTCTGTCACGTATCGCTCATCTACCGGTACCTCTTCATGGGTTGTTGCCTTGAGGATTGCCACCTCAAGATTCGATGCACTCGACCCTCCTACCTTTGCTAGGCTTATGCTCGTTTGGTCCTTTACAGCCGCGATTGCCTTTTGTAACTTGCTTGGCATTGTGCTACGCTATAACTAAAATTAAATTAAACAACCTAATAATCAATTTTGAAAAGATATTGTGATTCTCAACAAATTCCTATAAGAAAAATCTTCCAAATTGTCACAAATTACTAGAATGTCCTAGAGTTTCATAAAATTTCGATATCAAGAAAACATAATATGGAAAATCTTGGATCAAGGAGAAGTTTTATAAAATGCTCGTTTAATCTTTGAGAATTCGATCCGAAAAATTGTTTGGGATGCAAAGATTGTAAGAGGAAAAAAAAATGGATGGTTAAGAAAAAAATAATTTCATGTTCATTCAATGTTGTCATTGACTTATTTCTATCAGGTATAAACGTGACAACGACTTCTCTAAAAACAGAGGAAATATTTGACGTGTTCGTTAAATTGGTTATTATGTTGTCCTACTATTTGTGCCACCGTGTCATTTTGCCATTTTCCTACGTGTAAACCATAATATTTTTTTGTTATTTTATAATTTTATAAGGTTATGGAGCTCCACTTGGGATTATTCAAAATTATGTAGTCGATATGTTGACTGTGGACTAGTATCAGCCTAGCTGTCTTATCAATGATTTCTTGATCTTGCATAGACGTGGGAAAGACCTATTAGGGTATTAGTCGGCAAATTTTATTTATTTGTTTGTCTTTTGTATTCTTTCTGAGTGGTATTTTACTCAAAGGTAAATAAATTATTGGGACGGATGGAGTACTATTTAGAGGGTTAGGTAGTAATTGTATGAGTATACTGTATACTTATAAGGATTAACGAAAAATGACTTTAAATTAAGAAGATTGTAAGAGCGACGACGGTTAAGTTGTTACCGATAAAATATGAAAGTGAGAGGTTTACTTATCATATGATAAGAATTACTTATATAAATTAAAGGGATAATTTATTTTTTAGATAAATCAAATAACAAATAGTGAAAATATATATGACCACCAAATGACCAATGTTGTAAGCAACAATGGTGAATTACAAAGACGAGATAGAAGATAATTTTGTAAAGAGGTTTAGTTAAAGTTAGAAAATATCGAGGGAAGTAAAGGGTTGGATGAAAAAGTGAAAATTGGAAGCAAAATGAACCACATTTACAAAATAAGTTTTGTTTTGGGCATCTAATGATCAAAAAAAGGAGTTTTTGGACTTTTTTAGATAGTGTCCTATATAAAATTTAGACTTATAGAGGTGAGTTTAAATGATTTTTATAGACAAGGATTAACTGACCGTTTTACAAAGAAGTGTCATACAATTAATCTTGAAATAAATCTTTTAACTAGACATAATTCTTGACTACCTGTGTTTTTCTCTCAGAAATTAAAAAACTCCTTACTAAGTATTTAGAAAACGGTAAAAACATTTTACTAATCAAAGATCTCATTACACAGTGAATTTGAAAAAGAAAAATAACGAATCCACTCCCCATGGCCTTGGCTTTATGAGGCCTAAGAGTGATAATGAGACTAAACAACTAAGCTCGCACATAGCGAGCAACTCGACTTGTGCGAGCTTGGCTCGGGCTCGGCTCGAGAGCCTAACGAGTCTAGCTAAGAAAACGCTGACTCGACTCGAAAAGCTTGAGAGCAGCTCGAAATTATTTTACAATATTAAATAAGATATTGCTCATATTTTATCATGATTATATATTTGTATCACACATATCAAATGTCTCACTTATTTGCCAAATATGTTTACCGGTTTTTTGTCAAAAACTATCTTTTATTTAGGGTCATTTGTGAGCAACTATCTTTCATTTTTTTTGGCTATCAACTACCTTCCTTTTGTTCTTTTTGTAAAATCTACCAAAAATGCACCTCCGGTGAAAAAAGTCAACGACTTTCCGGCGTTGACTTGGTATTTTCTCCATTTTTCACACATATAATCCATATTTCTCCCTTTATTCACTCAACAAAGTCTGAAAAAGCTAATCTTCATACCCAACACCTTATCAAAGTCTATTCTAAGCAATACCAACGCATCAACCATCTCAATCTCCCTCTCTATTTCTGTCGTTACCTTTACTGCGAATCTTTCTCTATTCATGATGAAGATGGTGGGTATAAGAAAATTAATGATAGTTGACAAGTGATCCTATGCGTGAATCCTTGATGATTTTCAAATAGTTAACACTAGGAGTCTAGGAGTTGATTTTGTACATAATAGTTGGTTGTTGATGAAAAACAATTTACCATGTTAAGCTAAATGTCGATGGTGATTTTATTTTCGTGAATTAGAGTTTTGATTCAGCTAAGAGATAGACAGATTAAGGTGATTAATGTTGTTTCAATAATCAATCTTTTCCGTCTATTATTAGGATTATGAAGTAAAGAGTTGGATTTAATATGAAAATGGTAAGTCAACGCCGGATAGTTGACTTTTATTCGCCGGAGGTGCATTTTTGATAGTTTTTTGCAAAAATAAAAAAATGAAAGGTAGTTGAAAGCCAAAAAAAAAATGAAAGGTAGTTGTTCTCAAATGACCCTAAATAAAAGGTAGTTTTTGACAAAAAAAAACCCTATTTTTACATATTACTTTCGAGTCTTGTCATTGAAAATATCGGAAACAAATTAACTCAAAAAAGTAACAATTATATATAAGCTCGATTTGAGCTTGAGTTTTGATCAAGCTCGCGTTAGAATTCGCAAGCTTGATAACAAGCATATTTTAATTTAAGCTCGAGTAAGCTTGAGATCGACTCGCGCACGAGTATTGGTTCTTCAACACAAACCAGGCAAGGCCAAGCTCGAATTCGGCTGGACTTTTATGCAATCCCAAAAATTGCAATGTCCGAGTGGTTAATCGGAAGAAAAACCGCGAAAAGTTTAAACATTGGAGTTATGGCAAACAATCAACTCAACTACCTCCAAATTAATCCAAATCAAATTAATGATCCCTCTCTCTCCTCAATCATCTCCAGTTTCTCTAATCAATGATCTTCACTCTGTATCTCACTAAGGTAACAATCTATGCAATGCTGTTATTATCATATATTTTCATGTTAATTGTTTATTTAATTATCTATGATGATCGTAATTATATAACTACGCGTTCATACGCTAACCCTAATTTCTTCCAATTTTACAGATCTTCTCTATTTCTTGATTTTCATGACGTCAATTTCTGGTGGTTATAATCAAGGAAATCGGAATTTCCGCAATGTAAGTTGAATAAAGGATTTTGAATTTCTTATTTTTTTCATCGAATTTGGGAATAACGATCTTCAATTGCTTTTATTACTGAATTAAAATGTTTGTTTTTGGAAAAAAAAGAGGGAAAATTAGTGAAAAACGACTCCACTGGGGATCGAACCCAGAATCTCTGGTTTCGTAGACCAGCGCCTTATCCATTGGGCCATGGAGTCCTTGTTGTTCTTCTTTTGCTGGGAGATAGTTTTATAGTACTTGAGTTTGTCTCGATGAAATCAATTATTTGCTTATTTTTAAATATCTGTGAGAAGTATTTTAATTAAAGTTAAATGAATGACTGTGAGTTGTGACGGAGTGAATATTTGAGATATGCATATGGTTGGTGTCGTGGCGCGCATTGTTGCGCCTTTTATATGATGGAAGTGTTGTTAGAACCTCTGGTTGCTTGGATTGTTATTTTTAGTCAAGTTCGACATGACAACATTCATTTCGCTTGGATATAGGGTACGGGGTTATGCATACATATCGCGTTTGAGGCGACATGTATGTGAACTTGTGTTGGTTCTATATAGCCGAATCAAAGCCATATAGATTGAAACTATAATCAACTTCATTTAGTATTTTCAAAATAAAAAAATTAGGAGAAAAACATTCTGAAATGACAACAATGATGTATCTTTTGAGGCTCTGAGCTGATTATTTGATTCATAATTGTAGGACGTTAGTGTCGGGACATGTTATTAGTCTGGACCATAGATCCCCGTTTATTATTATCGATCGTAGATAGCTAATACGTGACTATGTGAGCACGATGTTACATGTTTATTGTATCACTCTCTATTTAAAGACACTTATTTAGATTTTAGATATATAAGCAAAATCTTTCCACCTACTACCATCTTGCTTAACGGTTCTCGTCATCCAGTTATATGTTTGTGCCTGCTGAATCCTTTGGAACTTCCCAGTCACGAAAGAAAAGGAAATAAAATGATCATCGCGAACTACATGATGTTTCGGGTTCTTTAGTGAGAAGTTAGATATTATTAACATTGTTGCGTTTTCTTATTCCACTGGAGAAATGATGATTTGCCTAGCTGTAGTATTGAGCTTGAGACATGAAGATCTGTTTGTCCCCTTCAAATATTCACAGCATCCACTTTCAAAGACATCTTTTTTTGGGGAATCAATGTATAGATGCTTAACAGGACTTGGAAATTTTAGAGGTTAACAACCATTGTAAGACGGGGCCAAATATTCGAAGTATTAATTTAAAAGCAGATACGCTCAACATGGTATCAACTTGGAGATGCTTGAATTAGCCTTACAGTTGTTGTTAATTAAGATTGTTCCATATTTAGAATCTTTAGATAGGATTCTCATATATTTGGTGTAAAAAGGATAATTCCCAGGTTAATACATTTTGAGATTTTTAGCAAGTTTGAAGGGATATGTGAATATCTCTTGTTTTGGCCAATAAATCCGTTGATGCTCCACAACTGAGCTGTGCATCTCTAGAGAACTAGAATTTCTGATTGGTGGTTAATTTGATATTCACAAGGGTATGTCCACCGAATGGTCATAGACCGAATCTTTTTCATGCCTGCCCTGTGGCTTAGAGTGTGGAGTTCCCGACCTCCTGTAGTTCAGTCTGCATCAAGCTAACTTCTTTTTGGATTCGATAATCCATGGATGTTAAACACAAACAAGGACTTCCACAAAGACAATACCCCCACTGTCTGAAAGGCCCCTACTTCTGAGAACGTTAGATATTTGGTATCCGCGACATTACCATTATTGTGTTTAAATATAAGGGCTTCTTTAATTAGCAATTTACTATCAAGTTTCTTCGGTAACGGTTTATATTTTTTGCATATAGTGATATAGGCCGCTGCAACCATTGACCTTTGCAACGGTCTCCAAATTTTCTGTTCTGATTCTAAGAGACATAAAAACTATACATACATCATATTCGTGCCTTTGTCATCCAAAACGGTAGCTAGCGTGCATTTTTTCTAGGATCCTACTCTGTTGTTGTAAAAGGCTGTGTGTAATAGTTTTATGTTTTTTTTCCTTTTTATTTTGAAATTTGGCAAGCGTGTCCAACTTAGCTTGCTGTAAACTGTTTAATCTTCATAGTGCTGTAGTATTCACACTTATTAGAACTAATATGGCTGGCTATGTTATGTGCTTTTCATAGTTTTTTATTCAACTCTGCTGTTTAATCGCGAAGAGAACTATAAGATGCTCGGCGAACTACCCGATGCAAATGAACTTTATCCTTGCTACCATTTTTAACCTCTCTTCTCCTGGACTGTTGGGACTAAAAATGTGCAATTTCATGTTTTCATGATTGAAAAACTTGTTTGTTGAGAAGGAGCTTGAGATTTCTTGTTGAAATCTTATTGACGCTTAATATTGAATTGTTTAATGTTCCAGACTCTGAATTTAATATCTTTTGTTTTTCAATTACAGGACGGTAAAGGATTTCAGATTTTATATATTTGTCAATTTCTTAAACTTAGCAGCTGCGTTGGAGGGTTTAGGTGTTGGAGAGTTGAGGACGAGTAAGTTATTGCTACTGTATTTATTAAGCTTTCCACTTACCTTTATTATGTTCTGTTCTTTGGTTTAAGTGCATCTGGTATTTGAATTATGTGTAGGGAAGCTTTTATTTGCCTTAGTTGAAATTTATAATTATGTTATAATGTAATTGCATTGGATGCCTGATCTTAATAGAATTTTATCAGGATGACGAATCTTTGTCAAATATGGTTGCGAACTTCATATCATGATAATATGATATCTGTCTTTTGTTCCTCAATGTCAGCATCCAATAGCTTTTCTATGCATGAATATAAATGATATTATTTGAGATTACGGCTCCGCCAATCAGGAAATTTGGACATGTCCCTCGGTGAATTCTCGTATAGGAAAGATTTTTTGGTCAACTGCCGCTCACTATGAGAAGTATGATGTAACAAGGACTCATGGAGGGACCTATGGCAGTTTTGTTTCTAAAACCTTTTCATTGGTCTAATTTGACAACTTATTTGTTGCCTTAGAAAAGGAAACTATAACAACGAAATGTGGTCGGTGGAAAATGGAAAAGAAAACACAAATGCATTTTCAGGGATTTTTTGAAGGCTTTTGTTACGAACTTTTATATGTCAATGAACTCTGAGGGAGCGAGGAGTAATGTTTTTCTAGGAAAAGGGTTCAAAAATGGCTTTTTGATTAACCAAGGCCATAAGTTCCAAAACTCGGTGATTACATTTTTACTTGGACATGTGGTCAGGGATAATGTTGTTACCACCTGATCCTTTTTCAAGGTTAATTTTTTTTTCCCTCCTTTTCTGTTGTAGAGGATACCATACGGCCCTCAAGGTCAAGTTTTGATTCCAAATGGTCTAGAATTTGAGTCAAGAGTACCATCACCCAAGGACTATCTCTAATTACATAGAATGTATATTATGAGTTTTTGCAAGGCTAAGTTTTGTTATGTTCGTCATGAATGTTCAAATTTTCAAGTTTGAGTGAATTGGATGGAGCTCTGGAAACACTCAAAACAAAAAGCTTTCGTCATTGATTTCAGGAGGTTAGAGCATTAGAGAATAATAGGTTTATGATACATACTGATGCAAGATTACAGAAGCCATTTTCGAAAATGACCATTTAGTTTACATAAAAAACGGAACGGTAAAGGAAGAGAAGACTGCTTAACACCAAATGGTGCTGATTACTGCCACTTGATACATCTTAGCTCCCTGCAAAAGTGTTCAAAGCAAAAGGAATTAATCAATGAGAAAAACTAATAAATAGTCATGTATTGGGTCATTTTATTTATAAAAGCTGAAAGTAGGTTTCCTTATTGGATTTACCTGTCTTTCAATGTTTTGACAACAATTTAATATTGGAATTCCACAAGAACAAAATTTGGTGGGATCTCTCATCATTATAGGATGAAATTTCATGTTGCACTTTTTATCTTTGATTTAGAGACAGGATAAGTAGGTAAAGAAGGAATATTTGTAGATTCAGATTCTCTGATCTGTGATTAAACTAGCTATATTTGGTGCTCAAAGAACTTTACTTCGTATTTGATAATCAAGACAACCTATATGTGCAACTTTAACTGTATCTTCCAAGTTTTCTTGAGTTTCAATGTCAGTTGATTACGCATGGTACATAAACACGAATTTCACAGGCATTAGCAAACGTAATGCCGTGTATTAGGGGATTCAAATATTCAATGTATACGTAAGGAACCAAAAGTCTTCTTACACCCTCACGATTTTATAATTTAAGTATACATAGTATTATTTTTCTTTAGTTATTGCTTTGGCGTCTCAACTTAACATTTAAAACATGACCTCTCAGATCTATTACACGACCCTAATCATATATGCTTTGTGTATGCTACAGTTTTATACTAGTATGTCATACTTTGACACTTGAGAAGTTGAGCAATTGAGTAGCTAACTAGCTACACATTTTTTTTCTTTTTTTTTTGTGGTAAGGTAAGAAAACTAGGTTGATTCTGTAGGGTAGAACCAACCTATCTCATCCTTTCGGATGAGCGAGGTAAGTTGAAGCCATCAGCTATCAAACCACCTTGAAAGAGTTGGACATGAATGTCCAATAGACGCCATAAAATCAGCAAGAGTAGCTATACATGTTGGTAGGATGGATATACCTTTAGTCATCATTGAAAGCCATGGAGTTTTCTTGAGGATGGCCTGTAGTTGGGAAAGGGAACTTGACCCTCTTCAATAAGTTTGATGTCAGCTACAAGGATTTCATAATGCCTCCTGACTTCCTCAACCGATTTCCCATCCACAAACCTTGCAACATTATGCCAGCGATCTTTTGTGTCCTTGTCGTACAAAGCCAGCGCCCTTTCAAAATCCTTGTTCTGTTGTGCTGTCCATATCGAGCCGAAGTTCCTATTCGAGCGTTGAGAGTTTGATGACATTATATAGGAAATTAAAAAAGAATATTTAGTGTAATCCTTGGACAAGGGAATTATAGGAAGATGAAGTCGAAGTATGACTTGCAGACTTTGATTTTTGTTAAGAGTTGTTTGGATTGAACGCTACTTATAAAGAGGAAGAAAGGGTGGCATAAGAGAAGAGAGATCAGAGTGTGTGAGAGAGCCAGTTGGCGAATATGGTATCAGCTAAAAGGTGGTGAAAACGAATGACTTATCACATTTCAAACCACACGATCGAAATTCCATTGGAGAAGCATAGCAAGAGAGCACAAGAACAAAAGAGAAGGGAATCACTTTGAAAAGGATGGTAAGAGAAAAAGGGAATCTCTTCTTGAGTCTATGACTCTGACTCTATGGACTGTATATTCCAGGAAGAACCTTTTTTTATCACAGGGGAAAACTGTTTGATTTGATTTCATAATTATTTTCCCTTACGGAAATTAATCGAATCTCTGGCAAAAGCCTCTTACTAAATAGAGGTAAGTATGAAAGTATTGTTCGGTTGGTAATTGTACTGTTTATATTATTAGTAAGGTTGCGTACCTTTGAATGACGGGTAACGCTATTTTTGCCGAATTCAGTCTCTGCTTGTCATAGAGTTCTTGCTATAATTTTTCAATCTTAGGTTGAGAATGATGGGTGATCAAACAAGATAGCAGTACCAACAGTCAGTATTCAACGCCTAAGAAGTCTCTAATGGGACACAAATGGATAAGAGTCTGTTTACTTTTCTTTTCCTTTTCTGTTAACATCAAAATTATGCAAATTTGCTTATATTTGCAAATGTGACGTGAAACTGAATTTTCTTTATTTCTACTTTTTTTTCCCTGTTGTTTGAATTATGAATATATTCTGTTCCTTTTATAGAAAAACAAGTTTTTTCAACCTTGTCAAATTTGTTACTATGTGGCAAACAATCATTCCAAGATTCCATAGAATACATCTTTTGCACTCTTGTCTATTGGGTTAGAAAAACTTATTTTAAGCTAATTTGACTCCAACCTTACTACACATGGCATCGTTTCGACTGAACTTGAGCCAAACCCGAGAGCCCACCACTTCGGCTGTTACTAACTTTGGCAGGCAAATTTAAATAACATAGTCGTTTTTAGGGGTTTTTTTTTCCCGGGTTTTACCCTGTGGAATATTTCATCAAAATCTGCATGCCATCCTCAAAAATTTGTCTGCAATCAGATTTGTCCGGACCCCTGGGTCCTGATAACTTAAAGCTAAGGTAAATGCCAAGAAACCAACACACGCATGCTATATTGATATATTATGGCAGTTTTTTGGTATTTGAGTTGCGTATTTATTTGCTCAGAAACTATCTGCCAAAACCATTTAATGGCCACCTGGCTAACTTTGCCTAGATTGCTTAAAATTTGTATATGAGTGATGATTGAGGTATGTGTTCGTTGTTGTCTACCGCTGCTATAATCATCTGTTAGCCTACACTGCTACACATATCTTTTCTTTAGTTGAGCCTTATGATTCGAGCATGTGGCTCAATTTTACCTAGAAGTGTGCTGCTTTGTTTCTTCAATACTAAGGACTAGAGGTGGCCAACACTAAAAGTGTGGGTAGACCCAACCCGGCACGGATGCCGGGTCCTCATACCGCCACCGCTCTGACTTGCCCTGACCCGCCCCGCCCCAACCCACCTTTAAATCGGCCCAGGCCGCTATCCAATCTCAAGCCAGCAAAATTATGTACTGAAATGAAACGACCAATAGCGATATTAGGAAGTACGGCTCAACGGACGGTAAAAGAAAGAAGCATGAGCCTTACCCGGTCAGCCCAACCCCAACCCGTCAACGTGCCAGGTCAGAATGGGTCCAGACTTAACCCAGCCTTGACCCGTCCAACCTACCCTTCACATAGGGTCGGGTCAAGGTTGGTCCAGCCAAATTGGACTCGTGCCCGGGTTCATCCCAGCCGAGTATGTGTCCACCTACTGAGAACATTCACAATGATAAGACCTCTTTATCAACAGTTACCATATCACATCATTCAATTGGTCACTCTTATGACCGACATATTTGTCTCAAGAGTAAAAGTTAAAACGGAAAATTCACATGGTACCCTCAAGGTTTGCCATTTTGCACGAAATACCCAAAATTTTGATCTAGAAAACTTTAAGAGGCCATAACTCGTGTTTACGAGATCAGAAAGTGACGATTTTTTTTTTCAAATCGATCGTCTTTCCAAGTACTACAATTTGAAAAAAAAAATTGTCGAGTTCGGAATTCGTAACCAAGAGATATGCTCGCTCAAAGTTTGTTCGGTCAAAAAAACTTTGACATGCAATAACTCCTAGCTACGGGATCCAAATACAATAATTTTTTTTTCCAAATCGTAGTTCTCGGAAAGATGATCGATTTGAAAAAAAAAATCGTCACTTTATGATCTCGTAAACACGAGTTATGACCTCTTAAAGTTTTCTAAATCAAAATTTTGGGCATTTCGTGCAAAATTACAAACCTCGGGGGTAGCATGCGAATTTTCCGAAGTTAAAATGGGTCAAACGGCACCTCACTTGGATAGATATCCCTTAACACTCTGTTTTTGTCTTATTTACCTTATTTGACCCGTTTTAAGTTAAAGACGGATATGTCCGTCTAAAAGAAGAACTTGTACACATCATTTAACATCATCAACTTAAGACCAGTTACTGTCAAAAATCAACCATTATGGATGTCCCTGTTGAAGCTCTAGCTAGGGTTAGGAGTATTCAATTGGATTTGTCTACAAACTAACTTTATTGCCCGTATCTCTAGAAATGGTAGTGCTGAAGTGCCATAAATAGATTGCTGTTTACATCCATTTATTATCGAACCTCATAAATTAAATTTTCCTGAACATGATATTGTCATTTTTACTATAATCCCCTCGACTTGGTATATTTCTCGCCTGCAGTCACGATGATCCTATAGTTTCAGTTTGCTTTAATCCACCAACCACGGTCCACGAACAATAAATAGATAGAGGATTTCCTTGACTTCATTTATTTTAGTTCTATCAAGCTAACGATCAAAATCGATAAGCTTCTCTGCCCAACTTATTGGTCTTTTTATTTTTATTTTTGGTGGTGTTGGATCCCCTATTTTAGCCAAATGAAAATGTTGCTGCTGTTTTGTGCCAGGAGGGCTGAAGTGCTTCAACGAAATACAAGATCGTGACCAATGAAAAGGAATAAATTAGGACAGTGACAATGATATATGCATCTTTCCTCTGAAATGTCACAAGATGTTGCGTGGCATAAAAGACCGTGACAGTACTTAGCAACGGAATGACATTAATAAGAGAAAAAACGAGCTACATCAACTCGATGGTTGGCTGGTGGTCCGTGCATTGGTGATTGAATAACTATTGTGACTTTTGCTTTGAGGTATTATACTCGACCTCTTTACGTCAACTAAAATTTTAAGTATTCTTTACTCTGTATGATTCAGTGGCGAATTAGAAGGCGGCTACCATGCCTAGGAGTGGCAGTCTTTCCCCCAAGATTTTACGCCTTGCTAATTTTAAAAATCTAGTTAGGCAACCTAAATTTCTTTCTTACATGATGAAGTTTGTATAATGTGATAAACAGCTCTTTATATAAAAACTTACTTTTGTTGTTAAAATGAACTATGAAGTTTGGAAAATCATAACCTAACATTTGAAAATGAAGGTCATTATAAGTCTCTTTCGCAGCTTTACGGCATGTGGTCCTAGTAATACTGACCAACCAACCGTATACAGAGAAGTTCATTAGGGATCATTACTAGTGCTACTCTCCACTGTTTGCTGTATTTTCTTTCAAGAGTATCAAATCTTCTTATCATATTGGATGATAACAAGATGTAACAGTCATGACTGCCTTTTAATAATAGACCTTACTATAGTTCTGGTCCCAAATTCAACCCAGTTGCTGCCCAATGGTATTGTAAGCCAATTTAGAGGAATAAGAATTATTAAAGATGCAGATCAATAGAATGCCTTAGCAAAGGGATTTATGCAAATATTCTTGGCAAAAGGTGATAAGACATTAGGACAGATGCCAAATATACCTTACAGTAGTAGGAAATGGAGGTTAGAAAATGTGATTTGGAAATTCTAGAAAAAGGGGGCAAATTATGTTATTTTCATGATACTTCATAATGGATTTAACGTTTTTCTTTGAAAAGATAATGATAAAACGTCACCGAATGGTATTGAAACTAGTATGATCCTCTCACCTACATGATGTAGACCGTACACAAAAGGGAGAAAATGGTGTAGTATCCACTTGCTAACGCCATCTCATTTTACTTTTTGAAATTTGTATTAGGGTCACAACACCGTACTTCCTCGTGCACCAGAAGTTCTTATAGCTAACGTGGTTAAAGAAAGCCTTATATAAGAGGGGTAAGAGATTCATTCACTTTCTTTGGCTGTGTAAATTGATGACTATATTACTCAGTCTCTTCTTATTCCCTTGTGTACCCGTGTTAAACACAGGACATTCGGACATGAGTATGACATTTGGATACCACATTTTAAGCCCAAAATATGAAAATATTGCATAATAAAATACTGTTTTGGACACCTAGATACACACCCGTGTTGGATCTTTCTAAATGAGTGTTGATGATAATTGTCGGGCCAAATATAAACTGGGAACTTACCAAGGAAAAAAGAAAGGGAAATTATTTTTGGTGTTGGTATGCTTAGTTCCTAGTTAGAGCCTTTAGGGGTGTATAGTCGTATACTAGGGCCAAACTTTAGAGCAAGTGGGTTTGGGAAGAAGAGCAAGTGGGCTGGAGGCCCATCTGGAATAAGGGCTGATATGACAAACCCATCCAAAATAACCCTTTGGGCCATAATGTAACTTATGGTCAAAAATAATGGAACAATGCATCATCAGTAATAGTATGCATATTGGACTAACATCAGTAACACTAATCTTATTTCATCTAAATGATTTATTTTATGTCCTGAACATTTTGCACATCCTAAAATTTATTTTGGACTCCATGAGTTGCTGCAAAATTAGACCAGGCTTTGGGATCGTGGGATTAGAACACCTTATATCCTAACTCGGGGGTTCTCCATTTACCAATACAGATCTCTGACCAAGGTCCTATCATTTTTAATTCTGATTTATTACTCTCTAAAAAAGGAAGATCCTACAAAGTTGAAGCATGGAGTTTGGAATTTAAAGAATGTTTGATACAAGTCCAAAGGGATTGGAAGTTACCTATATATGGCTCATCCGCTTTTGGTCTAGTGCGAAAATTATCAAGAGCTCGTTCAGGTATTAAAAGATGGACCTTATCCAAGAAGTCGGAATGGAATTGTAAATGGACTGACTTCGATAAAGAGTTGGAAAAAGGGATTGATTTAGGCACTAATAATGGTGATATTTCTTATTTCCTTTCAATGGACTCAAAGGTTAGAGAATTTGCAGCGTCTATTGGAATTTACTGGAAACAACGTGCTAAAATTAAATGGATCAATGATGGTGATTCGTGTTCAAAATATTTCTTTAACCATGTTAAGGGTAGATCTGGAAGAAACTTCATTAAGGGACTTCTCATGGATCAGGGTCAATGGTGCTTCGATAAAGAGATTATCCGAAATTCGTTTGATACCTTCTATTCTGATCTGTTCAATCTAATGGTGATAGTATGCCTTTTGATGACTTCATGAGTGAAGAGTTCTCTACTTTTAGTAGTATTACGTCAAAGCTGGATCAGGATGACATTGATTATTTAAACAAATCTTTTACTTCTAAAGAGGTTCGTAATGCTGTTTTCCAACTCGGGCCTTTAAAGTCTCCTGGTCCTGATGGGATCCCTGCTATTTTCTACCAGAGATGTTGGCATTTTATTAAAAACGACGTCACTTCAGCAGTCCTGGGTATTCTTAATGGTAATCAAATTCTGAAGGAGTTGAATATAACCTTCATTACATTAATCTCTAAAATCTCTTCCCCAGAATCAGTGGAACATTTTAGACCTATTAGTCTATGCAATAATATCATGAAGATAATAACGAAGTGCATTACTAATAGGATGAAAAAGATCATTGAGAAGGTTGTTGGAGAATTCCAGAATGCTTTCGTCCCTGGAAGAATTATCACTGATAATATTCTGATTGCAAATGAATTATTCCATTCAATTACAAGTTCTGCGAAAAGAAAAAGGCAAAAAATGGCTTATAAGGCGGACATGAGTATGGCCTATGATCGTATGAGTTGGAATTTTATCCAGAGTTCCCTCTATGCTTTAGGATTTCCATCGAATTTTATCTCTCTTATTATGAAATGCATCTCATCTGTTTCGTATGAGATTCTTATGAATGAGATTCCTTCTAAGCGGATAATTCCTAAGGGTGGTTTAAGGCAAGGAGATCCTTTATCTCCTTATATTTTTGTAATTTGTACCTAAGTCCTATCTCAGAATATTGCTTGCGCTGAAGTTAATGGTCTTTTAAAGGAATTAAGATATCAAGAAGATCGGAAGCTATCTCCCATCTCTTATTTGCAGATGATTCTATTTTTTTCATTGAAGGAAATTCTAATTCATGTCGGGCCTTGAATAAAATAATTGATCAATATTGTAAGGCTTCAGGACAGGTGATTAACAAGAATAAGTCTGCAATCCTAGTAAGTCCTAATGCAACTTTATCATTTGCTAGGGATTTTATGAGATCTTCGATGTCAATGGTTCTTCATCGATGGGAAAATATTTGGGAGCACCGACAGATATTGGAATTGACAGAAGTAAATAAAAAAAGTATATTTTTAGATATATAATTGACAATATTTCTAGAAGAATATCATCATGGAATGGAATACTTCTCTCTCAAGTTGGTAGACTCACTTTGATCTCATCCATCCTTTCTTCTCTTTTGACTTTTATTCTATCGGTTTTCAAATTACCGGTAAGTGTGGCTTCAAGAATTGATTCTCTTTTGTCACATTTTTGGTGGAAGGGGCTGAAGAGATCGCAGGGTATCAGTTGGTGTAGTAAGTTATTCTTCAGTCAACCTAAAGGTATGGGTGAACTTGGAATTCGTAATTCCACATGTTTTAATAAGGCTCTTCTTGCTAAAACTGGATGGAATATCCTTCAATCATCATCTTCTCTTATTAGTCGTACCATTGGATTGAAATATAATTTGGACAATTTTAAACCTGGTAATGTTAATAACAATGCCTCTTGTAATTGGAATGCTCCTAAAAATGTAAATTGGATTGGTAAAGGTATTTTGTGGGGCTTAGAAACCATTGAAGATGATGTCGTTTGGCAAGTGGGTCCCTTCTCAGATTTAAATGTGTGGCATTTTAAATGGGTTGATGGAGATTATCCATCGCCGGCTCATCCTAGCCTACTCGATGGTTATCCCTCTATTTCTGATCTGAAGATTAAAAATTTAATTAACCCTTCACTCGGTTGGATACAAGCTATGATCTGTGCTTTTTTCAGTCCTTCATCGGCCACTAAAATTCTTGCTATTCCTCTTAGCCGATTGAATAAGGAAGATGTTGCTTACTGGAGTTTGACTTCTCATGGTGGCTATACGGTAAGAAGTGGATACTTTAAAATTCTGAACTCGTTTTGGAATAAATCTGCTTCTCTTAAAGATAAATCCAGAATCTCTATGGATATCCGTCTGTTCATTAAAAGAAATTTATGGAGTCTGCCAGGACCTAAATCTTGGACTATTCTGATTTGGAAGATAATTACCAACTCTCTGGCGGTAGGGAGTGAATTTGAGAAAAGAGGTGTTGGTTTTCATAATTGCTGTCTTTTTTGTAACGATCAATTCATTGAAACAGCTACTCATATTTTTAGAGATTGTCATTTTGCTAAAAGAATGTGGGCAGGTACTAAACTGGGTATTAGATCAAATTTGGATGGTGGATTAGACTTTCGAGAGTGGATTGTTAACTGGATTTGATTCCTGTCAAAATGCGAAGAGAAGAAGTTTAAAATTTTGTCCTTATTATCTACTCTCTGGTCTATTTGGATCACCCGGAATAACGCATTATTTAGGAATTCCTTGGAATTAGACAATGCTATTTTCTTCTATGAAAACTTACTTGCTACAGCTCTGGAGAGTTCTGCTCAAAAAAGGACTTTGAATAGTGTGGAGCGTCCCTATCTCCAAAACTCTGAGGTTGAGGAGTTTAAGATAAAAAGTGGGGTTATTTATAACCTTATTGGGATGGTTTACCTGATAGGCTCTTTGTTGATGCGGCTTGGAAGCCTTCCTTAGCTTCTGGTTTTGGATGGGTCCATAAAAGGTTTGATGGAGTTCTTGTCTCTAGCTTTAAAAGTCATGTGCTCTCTCAATCCTCGGAACAGGCGGAAATTCAGGCTATCAAAGAGGGACTGAAATGGGCTATCTCCCGTGGATTTCTCCATGTGATCATCTTATCTGACTTCTTAAGGGCTATCTCTCAAATTTTAAAGTTCTCGAAACCAGATTTGAGGAATAAGATCATTATTGAAGAAATTGGTTCTATTATTATGTCTTTTCGCTGTCTTTGCATTTGTTTTGTTCCAAGATCTTGTAATAAGATGGCTCATGCGCTTGCAGCTAGAGCCATTAAGATGTAAAACGATATCATTTACTTCTGTCAAAAAAAAAAAAAAACTTTGTCAACAATGAATGCAAAAGTCAAAAGTTGTCATTGTTTTGGGAATTTAATGGGGTATTTGAAACTCAAAAGCATGAGCTGATGAGCTTGACTATCGAACAACCGATATGTTTCGATATCTGACATCTATTGTCGACTGTGAATCTGTGATGAGCTTCTTTTTTTCCAACAAAATCACTACAGTGCGGACTCCTTTTTGTAGCTACCTGGAGTGATGTTAATATTGTTGTATACACAGGTGTCGAAGACAACTAAATGATGTTTACGAGGTTTTCCTGTTAAGAGCTTTCGTTTACAGTCGAAGTTGTCCTATGACTAATTTGAAGCCATAGACGCATAACGCTTACTACTGTTCCGGAGCAGGTAATAATATATGCATCCCAAGCCTTGAGGTTAGTGATAATCTATGCATGCATACTCATTGTTCACCGTGTTTTGATACTTCCGTCAGTTACATGTCCACAAGATTTAAGAGCCTTAGCAACCACCGTATTCAAGATGAATACCGCCTATTACGCCAATTCTATATATTAAGTACCAGTGTCGACGTAATATTAATTAAAAGTCATGTAGAAACAACCTTTTATATACTCTCTGCTATTCTCAATAACCATTTCCCTTTAACACAAAAATTAAGAAAACACACTATCCCACCACATAATTAAATTTGGACCAGACAAATACACTACCCCACCATACAATTAAATTTGGACCACACAAGCACTTACCAAAAAAGAAAATAAGGAAAATATTGTGAATAGACGAAAATAGAAATGAGGAATGTTATTGAGAATAGGAGGGAGTATCTTTTATAACGCCAGGGTAATTATGGAATTTTTTTCAAAAATAGATGTTAAACCATAACAAATTAACGAAATAGGTTGAGTTTGAACTTATTTTCCCAAAAGAGTCCACTTAGGATCGGTTTTTATCAAAGCTGGAAGACGAATCCAAGTCACTAGAGCGGACGATGACTTGACTAATTGAAGCCAAGTCAAGTCAACCCCCGGGACAACGACTAAGACCACAAACTAATTTCCAAACATCCCCCTCCCCCCTTTCATCGTTCATATCTGTTTTGTGGCCGCTGTGGGAGACGACGACTTGCCTTTAAGTCGCTCTCCCGCTGAGCGACTTGCTTTAAAGTAGCATTTTGAGGTTTGGGTTAGTAGAATCAAGTGACACCTTGGTTATGGTCGCTATGCGGGGGAGCGCTTTGACTACGAGCCTAGCTTCGGCAATGACATGTTTCCATTTTGGGAAAATAAGTTGAAACTCAACCCATTTCGCAATTTGTTATGGTAACACCCATTTTAGAAAAAAAAAACTCGTAATTATGCATATATTAAATCCCGTTGCCCCGCAACAAGCAAGACCATTGAAGCAATCGGGTAATGGTATCGTTGCTCGAACTGAAATGATGCAAAAGTTGGTGTTGCATTATTACATGCACACTACTCATTGATATCCCACTAAATACACTCCATAAATCATTCAATCAGCATCTTTTGCAAGGAAATTGTTCTGATATATTGATGAATGTAATCAAGTGTTTTTCTTCTTCCTGTACTTCCACTACACGGATGTGATCACAATCCATCTTTCTATTCTGGTATATAAAAATATCTTTTCTTGCTATAACTTTAGTATAATAAGTAGGGGTATTTCAACACAGGTGGGTCTCAAAATTATCTTGACTTTGTTTGCAGTCTATTCTACCAGGCAACATCATACTTTTGGTGGACTAAATTTCATAATCGCCTGTTTTCTTTCCAGTTGGAAGGAATCTGCACCAAAGGCAACATGTTTCAAGGTAAGATGTTAAAAATTTGAGGTAAAAGATGGATACAGTAAGATATCCGGTCCAACGTACATAACAATAAGAACTACGGTTTTTCTAACTCGTCTCTTGAAGCCTTGAAGGTATATGTTAGACAAACCGAAATAATAATATATTTAGTTTTATAAATCTGCGGAGAAAGAGAGATAGGTGATGCTAATTTTAGAGATTGAAGGCCTGAAGGGTGAACCAACTCATAATTAGACATGGGGAAGGGAAGACAAATTCTTGTTTCAGATGGCCATTTTTCGTCTGGAGCTTTAGACGGGTTTTGTGGCCATTTTATGGTAAAATGTAACCACAATGATATAATCAGTGTTACAGCTTATGATAAATTGTTTTTCAAAATTGGTCACATTTGGTTATTAAATGGCTACAAAATTCCGTCTTATGGTTTCAGACGAGAATAGGCCGTCTGAAGGGAGACCTTGGCAAATTTGTGATGCTCATAATTAGTGTGTGGCAGCGGATAGGACTAGGCCCATCCACAAGCATGTCTAGGGTGCGCCACAAAAATAAGATTCCAATACCAAGGGCCAATTGAAGCAAATACGAGTTCGGATTCTATGTCTCATTTTCGTGTTCTATTTTGAGTTCCACGATCTCTCCATTTGACACAAGCCTTAAACCTTAAAAATAAGTATTCCGTATTTAAATATCATAAAAAGATGAGGTGTTAGTATAAAACAAGGTTTATTTTCTTATTTGAAAACTGAATACATTTACAAGGTGATTGTCTATGTATATATATAGAATGAATACTAGCCTATTTAGAATATATTTGCTATAATTACAATATGTGATGAATCATATAATGCTTGATTTAAGGGGATGATTGATTGACTTGCTTGTTGTGTTATTGTTGCCTTGT
This sequence comes from Heliosperma pusillum, assembly GCA_022085475.1. Classification (NCBI taxonomy): domain Eukaryota; kingdom Viridiplantae; phylum Streptophyta; class Magnoliopsida; order Caryophyllales; family Caryophyllaceae; genus Heliosperma; species Heliosperma pusillum. Next base: position 44,198 of record JAIUZE010073302.1, on the reverse strand, counting down.
TTGAGAAGATGTGTAGGATCATTGCTAATAGTTAGAAGGTTAAGACAGTGGGAAACAAGATGGAACATGAAAGTGGGACAGAGGATCCGGACTCAGCACATACAATGGTTTGGATGTTCGCGCCTCTGCTCCCTTTCCATTCCTTTTTTAAGATTTTGGATAGCTGACTTCTCTATCCTTATTATTTGGATAAAAAGTGAAGCGGGTTAATTCTCGTCTCGATAGCTAGTTAAATGACGACTAGGTGAATTCTCTTGTTGTTACGGAGTACTAGATAAAAAATGGCGAGGTTGATTTTAAAAGCCATAAAATTTCTACTTACATGGCATTTATTTTTAAAAGAGAGATTACTAGGAGGCTTATCCAATTTTTTTTTTGTCTGCAATAGGAATCGAATCATTAACCACTTTACTTATACAGTAATCTTTTGATTATCTTCCTTCTCTTCTTTTCCTCGTTCCTTCCTACTATTGTTTCTGAACATACTCTCAAGTCTTAAGCTCCGCCCGCCTCTTGAATGCAGATCGAATTTGAGGTATCGCTTCCGGGATTTATGTTGGGAATTGGTGTTGGGTATGGGTCTATGGGACATATGACATATCAAATTATGATGACCTTCCTTGTTTGGAATTTGGATAGGGGTTTTGCAACAATTGAGTGTCATTTGCAAACTTGAGGTCTTGAAAGACTGCACCAAAATGGACAACTAGGCTTATTAAGCAATGAGGCCTTAGGTTTTCAACATGCCCAACTTGCTAACCACCAAATTATTCCGACAATATCACGACATTTCTCAAAGATGAGCAAAGCGTATTAAGAATTTGATGAGTTAGAAACCTCCTCAAAGATGTTAAGGCTAACTTTAGCACATCAAACTGTCTCGATTATAAAATTCAGGAGAAAATAAAATCCTATTTGTTATGTTCAATTTGACAGGTTTCGGAGAAAAAGAACATGCATTTGATAATTGTTTCAAGATATAACCGAGTCAAGTAAAACGTATATTGCTTCAAGATAATTGTTATAATATTATTTCAAACAATTATTCGTATTATTATTAGTATTATTATTATGTCGACAGGGTAAAGGACTTAAAAGAAGTTGGTGGTGATATGATAGAGTATTGTATGATAAGGGGATCCACGCAAAAGAGTTAAAACATACATTATGGAGCTGTTGTTTGAAGGTTGTCTGTTGTTAAAACATATCGACTTTGACACAAATCTTCGACCCCTCTTTATCTTTCACATCCCTACAAATCTTCAATAATACTTCCTACATGATTGTTTACGAACTAGTATAGATAGACCTCGTGAAATTAGAGATGATAATGGATAGAATTTGGATAGGATTTTATGAGAATTATATATTTATATCTTTATTTCTTATAGGGATCTAGATTCGGTTCATATTCACAGGGTATGAAATTCACAGATCCATATACAGGATCTGGACTGGAACTGGAACTGGATAAATCTCATATCCTTTTTATGGTAACAAAAAGCACTTTGAAAATATTAAAATATTATTTTTCGGGTTATGTTATAACTGAACATACTTTAAGAATTTTTAAAAGTAAAGTTGTATAGACAAATAAAGTTTTATAAAGTAAAGTAGCGATAAAAAAGAATTTTTGCTACCGAAAAATATTAATGAGAGAGGAATCATAGCTTAGTTTATGAAAAACTTTAAGAATTGAATATAGTTTTACTATTTATTTAACTTGTTTTTGTATTTTTTATTCCAAAATAAAATAAAAATGGATCTAAGATAGGATTTAGATCTCGACAATATAGATTCATATCCTCATCCATTGCTACGCATATGAATCCGATCCATATCCATATCCACTGAATAAAAAATATTGCGATCCAGATCCGATACGTAGGATCTGAACTGGATCCAGGATCCATTGTCAGGATGGCAACGGGTTGGGTATGGGTCGGGTCTGGCAAGACCCATACCCATACCCGCATCCGCACCCTTAGACCCATACCCGACCCATATCCGCATGGGTATGAAATTGTTAGACCCATACCCATACCCGATGGGTATGGGTTGGGTTCGGGTCTACCCACGAGTCTAGTATAAACTAAAATACAAAGGCCTATTTCAATTGGCATTCTGGTAAAATCTTCCGACTTGGGGCATGAAATCAATGCCACTTTTCTTTTCATTTCAGTATTATCTCACTGACTTACATAATAACAGTTTTCCACAAGTATTTTGCGGGTCTACGGGTTGGGTATGGGTCTCACAACTAAGACCCAAACCCAAACCCGATTTATTTTTATGAAACCCATACCCGACCCATACCCAACGGGTCTGAAAAATTAAGACCCAAACCCAACCCATAAGGGTCCGACCCGACGGGTTTGGGTTGGGTCTTGGACCCACTACCATCCCTAATTGTCACCCTACGTGCAATGCATGCACAGTAGATATAGAGGTTACTTTTCAGTGTATTATACGCATAGATTTTAAATGAAAAATAATTAATTTTTCATATTTCTCATCCTTAATCACAAGTGTGTATTATTTTAAAATTTCACAAATTAGTTTGAATATTTATGTGTATTAATTAGCTAGTAATAATGCTTTATAATTTTGTTTCATACGCAATATACTTTATAGTTTGATGAAAAGATTATTGTTTGATGAAAAGATTACCGTTTTAGTTTAATGAAAAGTTTATAATTTAATTCCTAAAAAAAGTATAATTTAATGAAAGTATTATATCTGAATAAAAGATGAATTCATGATGAGATAAGTCTTCATTTTTGTTTCCATATCTAATGTGTGTATTTTTTAGTTAAAATTACTTTGATAGACTTATTATTTTAGTATAGGAATGATTCAGAATTGAATAAATTATATTGATTGAGAATTGAGTAAATTGGCTGAGAATTGTTAAGAAGCCTCCTAAAATCTTACTGTTTCATATTTTTGTCGGGTTCGATTAAACTCCATAAACCCATTTAAAATTGCATTGTCTTAAAGCTACGATATATTCTCAATGTTTCCATGCACAATAGCAAATTTGGAGCAAATTTGACCTAATTTATTAAAATTGAGTTTTTATTTCTTAAGCTTAATTTAAAAGTACTTTATTGTGCTTTTTTGGCAAAAAAACACTTTGAAAAACTAGGTCAAACATGGTCTTGATTATATTTTAGATATCTAAATTTAATTTGGTGATATATTTGATCAATTAGAATAACCTATAAGCTCCTTAGCTTCTACAACTGTAAGGGCTTAAGATATGGGATCTTCCCGTATTCTAAGATCAACTGAATCCATTGGATAGGAGAGGAACGAAATTAGAAAAAAGGCTAAAACAAGGGTTCCCATGTTGTCTCATAGGGGGGAAGTAACGATTGCGCCTCTATCCGCATGTGGATATTTTCTGTAACTGTCTTCAAGTTCTTCTCCAAATCGTTGGGGTGGAAAAATCCCTTTTTTGATCTCATGGGATTATTAAAGATATATTACATGCATTACCTTGTTTTCATTGTATTAGTTTTAGTTTTATTCCGCGTGCCTTAAATACAATTTCCAGTGTCTTGATTTGTATTGTAAATCATCTCTAATTCTTTTCATTCTCTTACGAAGCAATTTAAATATCACAACGACGAAGTGATCATTAAAGAAACAGTTGATCTTGTTTCGGATAGGATCCTTAGAAGTTAGATCCTTACCTCTTGTATTGCTACTTTATCTTTTCTTTGGCTTTATTTTGCCCTTTTCCAGGTGCATCCTTCCGACCTTCTCAATTTGGCAATTCTGCATTCACGTGATCTTTCACAAAACCTGTCTCGTCTCATATACTTGGTCAACTGTCCATGCCAACTTGCCAAACGGTATAACCTTATTTTCAAATTAGTAAAAATTTGGGTTAAATCTAGTAAGGATTCTCTGTCCTATTTGGTGTCCCATTCCCATTCCGTGTCCCATCCCATATAGATTATGACACATCATCCAATTAATATATATACTCCATATTTTATTCTTATAATAGGTGATGTGTCAGAATCTGTATGGAGTGGGACACAAACTGGAACCAAAATTGGGACAGAGGATCCTTACTGGGTTAAATCAGGTTGACTCAGATTATAGCATTTTGCGGTATATTTTCTTTTTAAGTTAATTAAAGATCATATTAATGTGCCTCTTTCTCATTTCTCCTCTAAAAAACTCTCTCCCATCAATCAATTCTGAGGCGTTCATCGGCGATTAATCTATAGTAAGACCTATAATAGGTTTGTTTATCAATTATTAGTATGAAGACTAAAAATTAATCCATAAAAAAACTCTCTTTTTGATGAGATTTGTTAATCATTCCTATATCAGAGTATTTTATGTCGTTTTTATCTTTATAGGGTTTAGTTTTATTGAAATTATAGATAAGAGTGGTTTGTTTATAATTCTTCATACGCACATTGGATGTGCGTTATTCGTCAACCATCAATGGATCAAACGAATAAGTAATTTTTCTGCATCAATGGATCAAACGAATAACCCACTAAAAACTCCATGAAGATAGTGATACAAGGACAAGTCGAGTTGTCATATCGCCGAATTGTCATATCATGATATGAGATACTTACTTTTACAAGGGAGATTTTTCCTTTGGCTGGGATGAGAATGAAGGATCGATATACGCAGCGGAAATAATAATTATACGATCCTTTAATAGACCTATTGCATTCAAACTGATGTAAATAAAAGGGATTAATTACATACCTGGAATTGAGACGGATTAATAATTAACTCCGAAAGTACGAAGTCTCTAGTGTATCCACACCGGGTACGAACTACACTCTCAACTATTGAGATGACTCGGAAATATGAGAACCCTTGAGAAAACCCCTTTCTCTCTCTATATTTTTGGATGGAAAACTAACTCAATGAATTGTGTTCATTTCCAATTACCAACTCCAAGTATTTATAGGGAAGAATAAAATAAACTCCTTATTTTATTTCCTTATTTTAATACTATGGAATACTTTCTCCTTTTATTATTATATCTTTTGTGTTAGCAATTAATATAATAATATGTCATCTAGATACTTTAATTATTATCATATAATAATATAAAGTCATCTTAAGTGTAAACGTTAACCCGTAAGTGTGTGACCATCTAGGTTCAACATTAAGCCAGTAGTAATTAACGTTACCGATCCGATTGGGTCTGGGGCATAATTCCAACAATCTCCCACTTGACCCAGAGTCAATCGTCTTAATTACTAATCGAGGTTGGCGTCTAACAACACTCCTCGACGACTGGATAATGTGAATATCAACATCCGATGAAGACGAACCTGGTTAAGGGTAATGTATCATTTCCTTCCATCTTTCCAACTCCGGATCATCCTAGGGTACGGTTAAAAACTGTCAAACCCTGTTAGATAACCACTATGTTCCATGTCAATCACTATGGTTGGCGAATCGACTTCAAGAAACTCATTTCTTGAAACATTCATTTGCCTTGGCCAAGGTCTTGATACAACCAATAAGATTTATGACAACATAGAGTTCAAACTCGTTACCTCGAGTTGATGGATTCCATCCGACTCACCACTAACTTCATAGGTACTCAATTAAACCCAAAAACCGTTCAACTAGTATTTTTACACACTAGTTGTCAGGCATCAAAGTATAACAAGTATTCTATTAATTACAATGGTGAACTCAGGTCAAAGGAAAAAGAATTACATTCACTCCTTATGAGAATTTCCACATTGACAGTTAATAGGTAAAACAACCATTAGGAAACCTCCTTTCGGTCAGTTCAATGATCATATCTCTATATGGTCACCTATACATACAACGTAATGAATGAGATCCATTATATTCATTCAATGAATTAAGTTGTACATATATTAGTCCATCTGGATCATCAAAGCCCCTTTTGATAACCCTTGGACCAAGAACTTCTTTTGATCAAACCCTCTAATGCTTGACTCTCATTATTATAATCTCCATTATAATGTCAAGCATACAGTTAAATCAAGGACTTATCACATATGGTTCTCAAACACAATATGATAAAAAACAATGGCATTTTATTAATATCAATTAATAATAAATAAGAACAATATGAAATGTGTTCAAAATATGTTACATAACGATTGGGTCTAGAGCATAATTTCAAAAATCATCTCCCACTTGACCTAGAGCCAATCACTCATGAACTTTAATCCAATACTCCACTTATGCTTATCAAAATCTTTTGATCCAAGCGCCTTCGTGAAGGGATCTGCGGGATTTTCTTTTCCTTCTACCTTTTGTACTTGAACATCTCCACGTTCAATAATTTCTCTAATCAGATGAAACTTTCGCAGAACATGCTTAGATTGTTGGTGTGACCTTGGTTCTTTGGCATGTGCAATAGCCCCGGTATTGTCACACATCAAAGGAACAGCTTCCTTCACTGAAGGAACTACACCAAGTTCAGTTAAGAACTTTTTAATCCAAACGGCTTCCTTAGCAGCATCACATGCAGCTATATACTCTGCTTCAGTTACTGAATCTGCAACTGTGGCTTGTTTGGAACTCTTCCAACTCACTGCTCCTCCATTCAAAGTGAAAACAAAACCAGAGGTAGACTTGCTATCATCCTTGTCTGATGCAAAACTAGCATCAGTATAACCCAAACAATTAAGGTCATTGTCTCCATAAATGAGGAATTGGTCCTTAGTCCTTCTCAAGTACTTAAGGATGGATTTTACCACTTTCCAATGTTCCTCGCCTGGATTCCCTTGGTACCTACTCGCTACTCCTAGCGCGTAAGCAACATCAGGCCTTGTACATGTCATGGTATACATGAGAGCTCCCACTGCACTTGCATATGGGACTTTACTCATGCGTTCCCTCTCTTCTAGAGTCTTAGGACAATCCTTTCTAGATAGAGAAATTCCAGAGCCTATTGGTAAATAGCCCTTTTTGGAATTTTCCATGTGATACCTCTTTAAAATTGTATCAATGTACATAGACTGGGAGAGTCCAAGCAACTTCCTTGATCTATCTCTATAGATCTTTATTCCAAGAATATAAGTTGCTTCTCCCAAATCTTTCATAGAGAACTGTTTAGATAGCCAAGCCTTTGTCTCTTGCATGGTTGGTACATCATTTCCCATTAGTAAAATGTCATCAACATATAATACTAAGAAAATGATAATGCTCCCACTAACCTTCTTGTACACACATGGCTCCTCCTCACATCGCACAAAATTGAACTTTTCAATTGTCGTGTGAAAACGGATATTCCAACTACGAGAAGCTTGCTTTAATCCATAAATAGATCGTTGAAGCTTACATACTTTATCATTAGAAGATGGCAATGTGAAACCTTCAGGTTGAGTCATATAGACATCTTCCTTTAACTCCCCATTGAGGAAAGCTGTTTTCACATCCATTTGCCATATCTCATAATCATAGTATGCAGCTATAGCAAGCAGAATCCGAATAGATTTGAGCATTGCCACAGGGGAGAACGTTTCTTCATAATCAATACCTTCCTTTTGATTATACCCCTTGGCAACAAGACGGGCTTTATAGGTCTCAACCTTACCGTCTGCTCCAATCTTTTTCTTAAACACCCATTTGCATCCAATGGGTTTTAAGTCTTTAGAGTCATCAACCAAAGTCCACACTTTGTTGATTTTCATAGACTCCATCTCGGATTCCATAGCCTTTAGCCATTTCTCATGGTCTGGACTTGCCATAGCCTCTTTGAAGCATCTAGGATCGTCATCAATATGAGTTATATCATCAATATGATTAGCCTCATCATCTTGCACTAATAGATTTAATCTATCTGGTGCACGACTTTCCCTAACCGACCTTCTTAGAGGCTCATGTACTATTTGATTTTCCGGTTGCTCAGGTTCCACGGTTGATTCATTAATCAACTGATTTTCCTCAACATTTGAGGTTTGACCTGTTGATGGCAACTTTAAAACATCAAATAAAGGTTGCTCATTTGGCATCTCATGCTCCTGAGTTATTGTTGAGTCATTGGTATCTTTGATCTCATCAAGATCTATTTCTACACCATGACTTCCTTCTTTAAGGAATTCCTTTTCTAAAAAGGTTGCATTTCTGGCCACAAACACTTTGTGTTCAGAAGGGTGATAGAAATAGTATCTCATAGTCTCTTTGGGATAACCAACAAATCTACATCTGTCAGATTTAGCTTCAAGCTTGTCTGACTGCAGTCGCTTAACATAAGCTGGACAACCCCAAATCCTCAAATGCTTAAGGTTAGGTTTACGTCCTTTCCATATCTCATATGGTGTTTTAGTGACTGCCTTAGTGGGAACTTTATTTAATATGTACGCAGCAGCTTCCAAAGCATATCCCCATAGGAAAATAGGAAGATCAGTGAACCCCATCATGGATCTCACCATATCTAATAAGGTTCGATTTCTTCTTTCTGAAACACCATTATGTTGTGGCGTTCCAGGAGAAGTCCACTGTGACAAGATCCCATCTTGTCTTAAATAATCAATGAACTCATCACTGAGATACTCACCTCCACGGTCAGATCTCAGTGCCTTTATATTCTTACCAGTTTGTTTTTCAACTTCACTGCGAAATCTTTTGAACATTTCAAAGGATTCTGACTTATGTTTCATTAGATAAACAAATCCAAATCTTGACATATCATCAGTGAAGGTTATAAAGTAAGAATATCCACCTTTAGCTTGAACTTTCATTGGACCACATACATCAGAATGTATGAGTCCTAAAAGCTCACTAGCCTTTTCTCCAGTTCCAGTAAAAGGAGATTTGGTCAACTTTCCTAGGAGACAAGATTCACAAGTGTCATATGATTCATAATCATATTGACCAAGGCACCCTTCACGATGCAACTTGTTTACTCTTTTCTCACCAATGTGACCAAGCCTACAATGCCAAAGGTAAGTTTGATTCCCTTGATTATTTCTCTTCCTCTTTTGGCCAGAAACAGTCATAATAGGACAAATCACTAGCTCAGGTAAAACATAAAGACCAAATTGCAAATAACCATTCACATATAAATCATCACCATGATAAATAGAGCATTGATTATTATAGAAAATTGTTCTGAATCCACACTTGTCCAAAGACGAGATGGAAACAATGTTCGAAACAAACTTAGGAACATAATAACAATCTTCTAAAGTTAAGGTCTTGCCATTAGGCATTCTAAGAAAGACGGTTCCTACAGCTAGGGCAGCAACATTTGCTCCATTCCCAACTTGCAGGTTGACCTCTCCCTTCTTTAACCATCTATTGATCCTTAAACCTTGCAACATATTGCAAATGTTAAAGCTACTACCGGTATCTAATACCCATTTAGTAGTATCAATAGTTGTCAAAGAAATCATGAAAACATTTTTCATAATTGTTTTACCTTGTTGCTTGTCCTTCAGAGCTATCTTATACTCTGGACAATTTCTTTTCCAGTGTCCTTTCTTCTTGCAAAAGAAACATTCATCCTCTGACTGGCCAGTCATCACCCTCATACTCATACAAGAGTTACTAACCATATCCACAGATCCAGATTTAACTAAGGACTTAGATATCTCATATCCAGTAGCCTTACTCTGGAACTCGTACATCTTCTTAAGATGTGCAATGATCTGTGAAAGAGTCATATTTTCATATTGCCTTTGAAGTTCAGGACTCATGGAGGCCAAAATAATGCATTTTGCAGCAGTACTCTCTTCAGAATACTCTGCACATGCATCTAATGCACTTGCATTACTTTCCCCTTCTAGAGGTGCAACCATAGCGGACTTATCGATCACATCGATTAGCTTTTCATGCATGAGAACAATTCTCAAGTTCCGGTACCAATCATCAAAATTGTTACCAGATCGTTTGTTAGCATCAAGAATGTTTCGCAGTGTAATATTAGCCATTATGAGAAATCTGATACGAAGGAAAAAACAGAAAACAAGAACACAAAACATACATCATTAAGACATGGACTTTATCTGAATGATAACAATAAACTTTAAAACATGAATGAGCCCCTTGGTAGTCAAGTCGTTTCTCACACATAATTAAAGTTCTGGTACATTACCATTTATATTTCATCATATGAAATTAAACCAGACTCTATACTACATAGTCCCCTGGTAGTCAGGTCGTTCCTATTAGTATAGTTGAGTTCATCCATCCTTGTGACAGAAAATTATTTAGTCTCATACCCTCTGGGTAGTCCAGACTATAAGTACAAAATTAAATAACTTTTCTTCACACTTGTATCATATACACTAGACAATATTATTTATCTCTGAACTACAAGTCCCCTGGTAGTCAGGTCGTACCTTGTAAACAAAAATAAATTTTATTGACTACTTGGATGGAAAAGTCTCTTTAATAAAATATCATATATTTTATTAATTACAAAACTCAATAATTTTAACTGGTCAAGTTTTTAATTATTAAAACAATTTTAATAACAAGAATTCGTCATATCTTATATGACCGTCAATAATCATTATTAACAGTTGCGCCAAAAACAACTAAAAAAAAAATATCGATTTCATCACTATCAACAAAAGGCACAACTCGCAAGAAAAAATAGAGAACTCATTCTCATCAACGCATCAGTGATTGCTTAATTGTTATGACCATGATCATATGTGTACAATAATCCATATGTTTTCCACTTAACACAGCATACATATAAAACAAAACAACCACATGGAATTCGTGTAACATTGATGAAATAATTTGTACTTCAGATGCAAAACCAACAAATCTAATGATTGGTAACTAATTACTCATTGAAGAATTCATGATTAAATAAAGATATCTTTGTGGAGACGCATAAACCGACTCACTCATATCAAAAACTTGATGACAGTTATCAATGATAAACGGTGTAAGTCAAAAAAATAGATGCATCGGATATTAATCATCAACATATTACTGGTACACAAATATAATCCATGGTAAACAATCAAACTGATAACTGTTATCAGAAAACCATCAGAAAACCAATTCAATAGGCCAGCGACGATAGTTAAGATCAAGTCCAAGATTGAAATATCCTAATTTCACATACAATTTTAAATGCAAAATTGGCTCTGATACCAATTGAAGGATCGATATACGCAGCGGAAATAATAATTATACGATCCTTTAATAGACCTATTGCATTCAAACTGATGTAAATAAAAGGGATTAATTACATACCTGGAATTGAGACGGATTAATAATTAACTCCGAAAGTACGAAGTCTCTAGTGTATCCACACCGGGTACGAACTACACTCTCAACTATTGAGATGACTCGGAAATATGAGAACCCTTGAGAAAACCCCTTTCTCTCTCTATATTTTTGGATGGAAAACTAACTCAATGAATTGTGTTCATTTCCAATTACCAACTCCAAGTATTTATAGGGAAGAATAAAATAAACTCCTTATTTTATTTCCTTATTTTAATACTATGGAATACTTTCTCCTTTTATTATTATATCTTTTGTGTTAGCAATTAATATAATAATATGTCATCTAGATACTTTAATTATTATCATATAATAATATAAAGTCATCTTAAGTGTAAACGTTAACCCGTAAGTGTGTGACCATCTAGGTTCAACATTAAGCCAGTAGTAATTAACGTTACCGATCCGATTGGGTCTGGGGCATAATTCCAACAGAGAATTGTTCTCGATTTTACGTATATTTTGTAAGTGTAGTTTGTTGTTTTATTAATGAATTGGTATTTCTTTCAAACAAAAAATAAGAAGATGATATTAATATGCAACAATAATTATTCAAGTCGAGACATATGAGATAGGGCAAATTTGCTTTACGAGTCATGCTCGAGTCTTCACTTCGGGTTTCGAGTTGGATACGAGTCATAACTCGGGTCAATTTTGTCAGGACTAAAGCTAACTAATACTGAAGGTAGTTGAAAAGTTATGAGCTAACTAAAAATTAGGTTATAAGTTGGCTGATAATATTAAAAGTGTTTGACAAACTAGCTCAAACGATAGTTGTAATACGGTACAATGATATAAAAGAACATAATAAGAATTCAAATGAAAATACAAGAAGTTAACTTGTTTCGCCCATGTTACTCTAAGTAGTTTTTCATTTCCATTAGCTTATATATCTGTCAAACATCTACCCAAAAATAAGCTAGCTAAAATTTTGGTCAAATGAGCTACTTTGATCAAATAAGCTAATTTATTTGTCTTATCAATGAGAGGCTTCGACCCGTTTATTTTCTAAAATACGTATTATAAAACTTTGACCATTTTTACATTAAAAATATGCAATATAAAAGTATATCATAATGCTAAAACACTTACATTTATTGTAAAGAAATTCTTTTACAAAATAATATTATTATTATAAAGAAAAAAAGTACTCTGTTAAAATCATTTTCACAAGCTAGTTTTTAAACTTTAATTGTATACTTTCAAAAAAGACACCAATATTATAAATATGACAATGTTATATTTGTATATATGTAGTTTAATTTTTTTTCATAAAATAGTTATCATCAAAAATATGACAAATTTAATGTAACACACTTAAATAGATAAGTTATAGTTGACATTTATGAATGAGAGGCTAGGGTAGAGAATTAACTTGTTGATTATAACTTAAAGGGAAAATGACAAATTACTACCTATTATGTTCAATATTTTGTAATTTACTACATAATATACCTAACTTTACATACTACTACCTATTAAGTTATAAATAATTGCAATTTGCTACCTCATTGACGGAAAACACCAGAAATAGGACTGAAACCACCTTAGATAGGATTTATCTTTTTTTTTTGTACACACCCAAATTATACTCATACTACCCTTTCTATTTGTTTTACCTCACATATTTACTCCCTCCATTTTATACTCTAATTTTCAAAATTTTCATTCAATTCCACCATTATTCCATTTTCAAGCTTTCTCTCTCATTAATTATTTTCTTTTTTCTTTATTCCTCTTCTCCTCTATTCTCTTCTCTCTGTGGCTCTTTCTCCTGTCTCTTTCTTCTCTCTGTCTCGATCTCTTTTTCTCTCTCTGTCTCGATCTCTTTCTCTTCTTTTCTCATCTCTTCTCTCTATTTCTCTGCCATTACTCCATTTTCTCAAAAAATTAAACAATGAAACTAACAACCATTAAAAAGCACATAAAAGCATAACATTACTCACATTAATCATCAAACAACAAAAAAACCCCAAAATATTACAAATAATATCTACTTAAGGTTGAATTATAAAAAATAACAGCATAAACAATAAAAATTGGAATAAGCTTGCCTGAATATCAGACGGAGTGATGATCCACGGTGATGACGATGGTGGAAGTTATGGTTTTTGATGAGTTTGGGTGCATGTAATTAAATTTTACAGTTAACAGTGAAAAAATTGAGGAGGGGGGGAGTAATTAGGTTAATGAGGGAGGTAGAGTAAGGGAGTGTTAAATGAGGGTACTATGGTAATATGACATGCTCAGGTGAGTTTTGGGTAAGAAACAACCTATTTCCGTCCATTAGGTAGTATATTCTATTAAGTTGTGCTCTTGTTAGTTGTATTTTGCAGAAATAGACATATTAGGTAGTATTTTACAAATTTCAGACTTTAATAGGTAGTAGTATACAAATCGGCCTAACTTAAATAGAGAAGTTACACTTCATATTTATGAATTGGAAATTGAAAATTGGAAATATGGTGAAATTTTGACCGAAAAAATAAAGTAGCTAGGCTTGATTTCACTTTAGAAGGAAGTCAAGAGGCTCGCGCTCTTTTAATTACTCCGCATATTAGAGTTGTACAAAAATATATTTAAAATTTTTAATTTTTCCAGACTATTAATTTCCACATCTAGTATACTAATATCTTTTTATTATCCACTATAAATTAGTAAATAATTTGACCCTAATAAAAGCATTTTTCATTACGAGTTCAAGTGTGTGAATTTCGTAATTTTTAAAATTTAAAGTATTGTTAAATTGATGATAAGGTAGGTTATACTTTTATAAAGCTATTGATGAGATATCATGATATCTTATATGGAGTTTATGTAAGATAATGTGACGCTAGCTATTCATGTTCTCGAAAAGATAACTTTATGTAGATAAATAGAAATTTCTTTATTCTCTTGTAGTCCTCTCTCACCTAATTGTTAACCTCTCCTTATCACCACTCACCTAACCACCCTCCTAGTGGTTCCCTGGCGACCCATCGTGCCCTCCCCCCCCCCCCCCCCCCCCCCCCCCCCCCCCCCCCCCCCCCCCCATCAACAAATACCCTCCCCCAACCAACGCTTTACACGCCCCTCCTTTCCTCCACGAGGCAATTTGAAGGCATATTGTCTTATATTGTCATTGTCCCTATATAACTTAATAACAATAAACCTTAAATTGACTCGATTTTAAAGTGAATCAACCCATCGTGATCGGCCAAAATGTTACAAACATTTTGAACCTAAATGACCAAACCTCCGACGACTTTATTAGAATTAATGAAAATAGGCATGAGCCTTACCCAAGCGAAGAAGATAATGGTTCACTTGACAAACACAAAGAAGTTACATCCTAAAACCAATTGACAATGAAAAAAGCAACTTATTTGTTTATGTATTAGACATCTCTCTCTTCTGTTTTCAATGAGGATTATCTCACATGTGACATTTATCATGTGTGAACTCTATCAGCTTCACACTCCCCCCTTACATATGAAGTTGTGAACCCTTTAATCCGACAGACCAAACCTTCCATGTCTACAATTTCTTAACCCGATTTTTTTGTTTTCCATCATCTTCCTCTGTTTGGGTGATATCCCCTAATAGACTTAATAGATAGCTATTCAATAAGGTGCTCTTCATATGAAACTAGAAACTTGTTTCTAAATTTGTGTCAGAAATAAGAGAGAAAACGGAGATTTACAAATAAAATATGAAACTTTATTATCGTCGAGAAATTAAAAGTTTTGTATATGATGAGGTATTGAGGTGTGCTTACTTATTGATGAAAGTAAGTTGTAGGAATTATGAAATTATAACAATTGTTATGACTAGGGTTGATAAGTCTGATCCGACTCGAACCCGAGCTAACCCGACCTAATAGAGCCCGAGATTTTTGTAAAACAAAACCGACCTATATATCCCGATGACGATCCATACCCGACGCAACCCAATGATCCGTGACTCGAACAGGAACCCGGCCCGTACTGACCTAACCCAAGGTTGACCTGATTAAATTAATATCCCAACAATTATTAAGTTTAATATTAATCAAAATGAATGTGGTTGAGTATTTAGATTGATACGTTTACCCTAATAACGAAATAATTAAACTAAATAATGGTTAAAAATCTGAATTTTCTAAATTTAATAGTTAATATTGAAATAATGCAATAAAGTAACCAGACCCGATAATGACGGAACATTATTTAACTCGATAACATCCCAACCCAAACCCAACTCCACCGGAAAAGATAGGCTGACCCGATATAACTTATGACCTCCATTGTGATTTTATGAATGATTGTACATTTGTACGTATTGTACTGTTGAAAATTTTGGGATTGCATGGTCATAAGCATCAAGCGCATGTACGCGCACACACACAACTAGTGACCTACTTATAAATAAATAGTTGATCTTGCTTCCGACCGACTATTTTACTCTGAAGCAATAAGACAGGATTTTATAACCACTTTACAGTTAGATATAACAACTATTGAAAACAAGTTGATATAAGCTGTGGTTACATTTTATTAAAAAGTGGCAACATAATCTCGTTTTATTTTTCAGACGAAAATGGTCCGTCTGAAATAAGAATTTGCGATAAATTAATGATTCCTAGCAATATACTCACTCCACAAGAATACAACATGTTTGTGGGTCAAATATTGGGAGAGATAGTGTTTGCTTTGTTATCATAGCCACTCGGTTTCTAGTATCTACCTTATGGATTATGACAATTTATGCTATTAATGTTCTGTAAAGACTATTTTGTGGAGCCTTTCTCTTTTTTATGTTCACGACTTCATGCATCGTATCTATTCTCCTTATTTACTCACTCCTTTGTATTTCTTGTCACCTTTCTCAAAGGGATTTTTAACGGTACCATTTTGTCATTAAATGATCACCATTTATTACAAAAGGGCGACGTGTTCTCCGTTTTAACTTCGGACGGAAAATGCCTGTTTGAAATGAGAATTTGTCACTTCTGTATACGGAGTACATTTTTACTCATTAATAGATTATATAGGGCAAGCTTAGTTACGTTGAAAGAAGATATATACATAAATTAAAACGTTTCGACAAATTATGCGAGATTTTAAAAAGGATAAAACTCTCGGTACAGAGTTTAGACAATGATACATCCTAAGAGAATCAAACTCGAGACATCGGTAAATATCGATTGCATTAATTCTGAAGATAGAAATTAGAAACACAGATGATGTTGTGCTACATTGCTATCTACCAGATTTTGAAAATTCCAGCATATTATTGGCTTAGTGTTACTGTTGTAAGGGATTAGCAATCGTTTGTTCAGCTCAGCAGTCACCTGTGATGGGACCAATGCTTGATAATGTAGCACCCACAAGGCCGCCACCACAAACGACGACACAAATAGCGACCCCTTTCTAATAAAAAGAGATGAGTTTATGTTTAAAAGTAATCACTATATATTATTATAAAATGACCACTTTTTAAAAGTAGTCACTATTTTAAAATGGTCATTTTTCCTCGGTTGGACCCTACAACTGTCGTACACAATAATTACTCCACCGCCACAACCAAAGGAAACAAGCCATAGAAGACTCACTATGATCTTTGCTTCTTTTGTATGATTTCCTTAAAAAAAAAAGTCATACTCATCACTGTATAAGAATTAAGAAGGTAATAAGCTTCAGCTCATTTTCGTTTGAAGGCTTTAAACGACCCATATGTGGCCCATTTAGAACCAAATTTGACCACTTTATGACAAAAAGTTACGTGAACAACAAATACTAGTTTCAATATTTTGTCGTTAAATGATCACATTTTACCAAATAAATGGTCACATTTTACCATAAAAATGGCTACATAAGGTCGTATGAAACCTTCAAACGGAATAGTTCGTTCGAAATGAGAATTAGTGTATCTGTACACATCTTTTACTATATCAACAAGGTTTACACCTCTTTTACTGTACAAGGAGAAAAGCACAACAAATGTAAGTGGGGAACAAAATAAGGAAAGAGAAGAAATTGAGTGGAATTACTTGAAAAGGGGCATGAGCTGAATTATCCTCTTGGAGTGGACACATTGAATTTAAGATAATGATCCTTGAAAACAAGACTAAAATGTTAGAGGCCTTGACGAGATACTCTACGTCCCTGTCAGTCAATAGTTTACGCAAAGAAAATAAAGTAAACGTAAACGATTGACTGGAGTCCAGGACGGAGGAGGTACCGAGTCCACGACTACAAAAGTAGTGTAACCAAGAATCGGAAGGAGAAAAAAAGACTAAGAGTGGCTGGTGGCATTACTTGATGACTCCTGAAAAATGTTCTGTTACTATTTGCATACACTCTTATTTGATTACTAATAATTGCAGCTGCAACAAAGGACAGAAACCATCTCTCCTACATCCGTGACTATTTCACACTGTCTACCTTGAGCCATTAATTTGGGTGAAGATGGGCAAAGAATTAATGGATACCTTTCTCTTCGGATCCGGTACATGTCTTTCGTTGCCCGCCTATTTCACCCCTGTCTCTCTATCTATTTCTATTATTAGTTCCATACTGATCAGACGACAACATAGATAAGATGGAGATGATAAGACCTCTACCAGTTTAGCTTTGAGTCACCCTTGCTCTAGTATCTTCTACAGTATTTATTATTATTGTTATTATTACTTTCATTATTTGGGTTGTACAACTGCCTCCTAAACAAAATGGGTAGTTATGCTGTCAAATTATCAAAATTGGGGTTGGGATGAAACAAATCAACGAAAATGGGTACATAGGCTCAGTTTTCTTTTTCCAGTTCGGGTTAAAGCTGCTGAATCGCTCAACGGATTTTCACTAAAGCCGCTAAATAACAAATTGTAAGGAATTACAAAATCAGGGAAAAAAATTGACTTTGAGCAAAGCTAACATTCAGCGACTTTGCTTGATACTACAACGTTTTAGTTAGGGAAAAAATCTCCGCCAGCGCGCCACTGACATTCTGGGGCTTGATACAGCAACAGTACCCAGATGTTTTTTTCACAAGCCACTAAATGAGTCAACGATTTTCCCTAAAAGTCGATGAGCTGTTCAACAGCTTAATAAACGACTCTACATAGACCCATTTTTTATAATTAGTTTCACCCAAGTTCATTTTTTATAATTACTTTCATCGCAGCCCCATTTCGATAATTTATTTTGTTTTCAAATCTTACCTTTTTCAAATATAAAAAACCTTTTCTCCTCTCTTCCACTCCTCCATTTTTTAATTTGTGTTAGTACTCCATAAAGTATTTTGTATTAGGCACTTTCTGTTTATCAAATGTTTATGGCAAATTCTCATTTATGACGGCTAGATCCGTCTTAGAACTTAAGACGGGTCAATTTTTTTATCGAGTACTCCGCACTTCTTATTACTACTACAGTACTACTACGACTACTACCCCATATGATGGCAACTGGCAAGTACGTTTGAAAATATTGTTAGGAGGGCACTTCCATGCCCTTAACTTCTTGGACAGCTTTCAGTACATGCATTATTTTGTACACCATACATGACACACCTGTGTTTCTTTTTTTTTTCTCAAATTGGCTCTTCAGACTTCAGCAACTAGTGTTGTTTTATCAGCCTCTGGTATATTGCACGATCTACAGGAGAAAACCTATTCACTTTTACAGTTTCACTATAGATTCCCCCACCTTCATTACTCCCAGAATTGACAATCCCTCTTCCTTCTCGGGTAGACTGGCACTAATGTTTTTTACACTCCTTATTAATTATTGGAGATTATCTGCTTTTTGTATTTACGGGACCTGTTTTTCCGACATCATCGTCTTTACTCGCCCCCCTTCTCTTATTCGCGGAGATTTATAGTTTTATACTCCCTCCATGCCATTTTATTGTCTTACTTTCTATTTTGAAATGAATTAAGAAATACTGATGAACAAAGGATGATATTGAAAATCCACTCTTTCTTACTCAAAATAGAAAGGGGATAATTAATCTGAAAAAAAAAATCAAGTAGAGAGATATTTTTTTCAGAATTTATTTGACACAAATTTCGTTCGTTCACGTTTGTTTTTCTAAGAACACTTGTCATTTAACACAAGAATATCTTCTTACATCTAACCCAAAAACAGCACAGCAACACTAGTAACCTTTAATAGAACTTCAGCAAAAAATTTCGATATCACCGTCTGATCTCACACCCATTCTCATCATAAGAACAAACTGGATAAACATTATTTATATGACTGATGAGATAGATTGTAAATATATAAACCACGCCATTTTATCAATTTGGCCTTAGATCCTAGGAGCCGACGTATAATGGAGAAAAATTGACCCTTCTAATCAATTAATTTTGAAGGCCACGGGGACGAAAATGATGGAAGAAGAACTCATAAGAGGTCTCAAATGACTGGTTTACAAAGAAATGTCATTATGAGTAGATACCTTGCAAGTTAAAACTACTTAAAGAAACTTGGGGAGAGAGACTTACTAACAGAAAAAAGTGGGGGCGAAATCGACATTTGTATTTATCGGCCCCATGAGCTTTATAATGGAAGTAGCCTTCATCCTCACTGGAATTGCTCCCCACCTTATCATCCAGTTTATAATGACTAAAAATCTAAATCCCCTGCAACTGCAATTTTGCACAGCCGGGTGAATAATTATACTCCGTACAAGTAAACTTGATTAACTAAAACACAAACGGGTAATAGCGTAATACACCTTTGTATTCATAGGACAGAAGAAGCAATTCCTCGGAAACAAAGCTTTGTAAACAAATGAAAGAGAGTATATAGAAATAGGATACAAAGTTGAAACGTAGGATTACCAAAATAAACCACCTTCTGCTTTAAGAGTTCTCTTCTTGGTCAAAGAAACTATTAACATCCACTAAACAGCGTATTATTCATGAACTGACCAAGTACTTTAGTTGTTACGATACCTGAGAATCTTAATTACTAATCATCTATGAATCAGCATATAAAGGTGCAAGATAATTGACATTAGTCAGCCTATAATGCGACAAGATAACAACCTTAATTATCTGCTAATCAGCCGGATTTTTAACATAAGATCCTAGAGTTGCTTTCTCAGCTATTACAATTAAGGTAGCTTGTCTCTTCAGCTTCTTAATTATTAAAGATCTATGAATCAGCAAATAAGGTGCACGATAATTGGCATCCGTCAGTATATAATGCGACAAGATAAAACCTTAATTATCGGCTAATCAGCCGGATTTTGCATATAAGATCCTAGAGTTGCTTTCTCAGCTACTACAATTAAGGTAGCTTGTCTCTTCAGCTACACTAAAAAGAAGATTATTAATCCATCAATCACTTTCTATGAAGACATAATTAGATTGCCATGATCTATTAACTAACTAAAGTAAACATCTATCCTTGACAAGGATGCAGAACTTTCACGTACCTATTCACCACTAAACTAGTCCTAGCAAACTAGCAAACAAAAACAAATTTTGACTTAATATGCTTAATTAACTCATTAAGAGAAGCATACATTAAAGACCTGCCAAAAGGGTTATCATGGTTGAAGAATATGCATCTTAAAGAACGAATATCTTTATCATCCATAATACTACAGTGCTTGTAAAGAGGTTAAACTCTTTTGAAAAGTATCCAACAAGGGTGCATGTCCAAGTGTCAGATTCATATCTTTTTATGGAAAAACATTGTATTTTAGGTTGAAATGAGGTGTCCCATACTCACGTCCAAGTGTTAAATGTCGGACACGGGTATGCGAGCAAATTAGAAGAGCCGGAGCATCATTAGAAGTGAGGTAAGATCGTCAATACTGACTTACGAAAATTGTTAAGGTCATATAATTATGAATTATGATAGAAAATAATTAATGATTGCTCTTAAAGATTAAAGTACATATCACATGAGCAGTTTTCAAATCCAAGATGCTAATTTTGGTAAGTTGCAACTTGTCACTTGTAGTGCACATTCCAATTCCCAAATTGTTAAGTACAAATTCTCATTGATACAAACATTTTTCGTTTTTTCAGAAAGACCTCTCATAAGCTGCAGCAAATGAAAGGTAAGTGAAAAGGAGATTCTGAGAGGTCTTTTTAAAAAGACGGTCACAAGTGAGACTTACTGAAATAAATTATAGAGTGAGCATATAAAGGATGTTCAACTGAATTCCCAAGCTAACTCAAGCACAGCCTCATTACACCTCGTCACTGTTATACATCATCAAGTTACCATATCAGGGGTGGAGACTCCCAGCTTCTGCCACGTGTACATAATCATGTGAGCATAAACCAATCAAAGGCCCAAACTTTCTTGCAGATATCATAGTGGGGCCATCACCCAATCTAACTACCTAATCAAACATAAATGCTCCTTTGACCTAGCTAAACTAATGACATTAATAAAACATGCTAATTAAACACAAAACATAATTAATTATTGTCTCTCTCCCTCTAACAAACCCCGTTTAGTAAGACCATCCCCAAGCAGAGGTCGCGCTAATTAGGTCGCGACCCGGTTTTACTCTTAATCCCACTTTATTTATCGTGACCTACTTTCACCCTCCCAAGCAGAAGGTCACGACCTAGGTCATCAACCCAATCATTTTCCACTTCACAATCCATATTATATACTTTTTTTATTATTTTTATATTGTTCAACCAACTAGAATTGTACACCTAGTAGGTCACTAAGGTGGTCAATTTTGTTCCACCATGATCACAAATTGACCTTTGGTCACCAATTAGCAAAGATGGTCACCAATTATGTTTGTTTAATTACATCATTAGCATGACCAAGCAAGGTCATGACCTACCAATTGACATTACTTGGGGATGGTCTAAGAATTCACTTTGTCTCTAAAAACCCGTTCTGCTATTGGCTGGACATCACCACGTGGTAGTTATATGTCAGGAGGACCCCACAATCCCACAGCCTCTAGTTATAGATATACTCCCTCCTATTCTGAGCAATGTTCCCCTTTTTATTTTCGTCTATTCACAATAATTTCCCCCTATCCTTTTTTGGTAAACTTTTATACTTATTTTAATCACATTACCCCATTACAATACCCCACAATACCCATACTTTATCTTATTTTAATCACCTTACCGCACAACAATAATTATTTTCATCACTTCACTCCACAATAATACCTAGGGCTGAGCAAAAAAGTCTGAACCGAATTTTTTAACCGAAAACCGAAAAATGGACTCCGGATTTTCGGTTTTTTTTCGGTTCGGTTAACCGAACCGGATTTTTTTATGAAAAACCGGAGCGGATTCGGTTCAAAGAAATTTCAAAGCGGGTACCGGTTTATGAACCGGTTTATTTTTTTTAGAAAAAAAAAAAAAAAAAACTCAGTCTTCCAAGCAAACAATCGGTCAAAACAACAAAAATCTCAAATTCCCATTTCATTTTTCAAGTTTCCATAAATTAGTAAAATAGTAAGTCAACAAATCAATAAAGAAGTTGAACTTAAATAGGGTTATTACCAAAAAAAGATGAAAAACCGATTATGAAAACCGGTGCGGATAAACCGGTTTTCGGTTTCGGTTTTAAATTTTTTAAAAATCCGGTTCGGATCCGGTTTTGAAAAGAAAATGATTTTTAAAACCGGTTAACCGCTACGGTTTTGCAAACCGGAGCGGATAACCGGTTTTGCTCAACCCTAATAATACCCCACAATACATTCCCTCTCTCCAATTACCTTACCCCACTACATTATTTTTTGCTTATTTAATTAAAATCCTTAAAATTTGTGCAAAATGAGAAGGGGAAGAAAGCTTAGAATAGAAGGGAGTATTATATTATATGGATCTGTACCCCACTTACCACAATCACTATTAGTCTATTACTTCACATCTCATCTCTCTACTTGCCCCGTCAGGGCCACCGAGAATACCATAACCTAAGTTGCTCATACTCGTTTCATACTCGTTTAGAAGTATTTGGCACGAGTATGTGTCCAAGCGTCGGACTAAGTTACATTTACAAAACATTTGTAAATTTTTGGCTTAAAATGACGAGTTCAAGTGTCAAACCTACCGAGTATCGAACATGGGAAAGAAATAAAAAATATTAAAATCATGTCCACTATTCCGTCATAACTATTGGCTACTTATGTCAGATACCATCCTATTAAGTCTGAAGGGTCAGATACATCTGTTGAAAGGTAACCCATTTTCTCCTTTATAAATACCCCTGCTTCTCTCACTTCATTTGGCAACCGCACAAACTAAACTGAATAAAAAAAAATAGTGAGAAGAGAAAGAGTCAATACTTTAGCACAGTACCTTGCGCATGAAGAACTTGTGTTAGGTACCAAAAGCAATACAAAAGCCTGCATTATCCTTTCATTGCATAACTTTCCTTTCACCTTACCTTAATATAAAGCAAAACAACAACAAAGGGAATGAGAACACACTAAACTTGGCGACATCATCATAAAATAATCACTATAAGTTTTAGAAAGTTTGTATTTAATCATAAACAATGAACCGAGCTTACCTAGACATGATACACTGTCCGAACACGACCACCGGAGTTAAAGGCATGGAAATGAGTGTCTTGGAACGACAGAACCTCGTTTTCAAGAGGCAACAAGAGCAACTTTTCAATGTAAAGCAACCTGAAGATTTGAGCTGCTACAATGACTTCATGCTCCCTTTTTTAGCAGCTCAAGCACAAAATTTCCAGATCCTTAATATGGAGTGTGTTCCAGGCCCAGTGGCAGCTGGCCCAACATTGAATCAAATCATGAACCGGGCCATTGAAGTCAGTCCGAGTATAGGAAACGGGTGGGTGGATTTTGGGTTGCAACAAAGCGGAGTCACAGTTGAAAACTCAGTATCTGAGTCTGCTGGGCAGGTCAATAGCCCTTGCTATGGGGTGAATTCTGCCATTTCCAGAACTAACAGTTTGGCCCCAATTGCATCAGCCACCATGATGATGGCCCACGACGACAATATGGAGAGGGGAAATCTCCCTTCAGAACATATGCCGTGTGGAACAACAGGGAGAGATGATTCCAGAAAGAGGAAGGCCGAAAAGAGCCTGATGAGATCAAAGGTATTGGTCATTTCTGTATTTTCTACACCAGTGCTTTAAAGACTTGGCGACTGGCAGGTTAAGGGGGTTGGGTGTACATAGTTACCCCTTGCCAACGACAGTTACGACACAAAGGGGTTGTTAATGGATGACCCATGACTATTGCTCGAGGATCACATTTTTAATAGTTGCTACTCCATGATAAAAAGAAGTCCAGGAGTTTAGCGACTCTTTTTACTTCTTTTTTTCCATTATAATCCAGAACCAAAGAAGAGTGAATCTGTGGCTCCTTTAGAAATAGAAACGTGTTTTACCGTCATTAAAAATTCAAAGATATGGTCATAATAAAAATCTGTATATTGTGAAACAGGTGGGGGGAGTAGAAGTTAACAAATCAAAGAAAATCAAAGGGTTCCCGGAGGAAGAAGAATCAAAGATCACCGTGCAAAGTTACAATAAAAACAGCAGCCAGAGCAAGCAAAAAGATAGCAGTGGAAACAAAAATGACAGGAAAAATAAAGAAACTTCAGGCTGTACATCTAAAGATAATTCTAAGACGTCCGAGGTCCAGAAGCCTGACTACATTCATGTCAGGGCGAGGCGAGGCCAGGCCACTGATAGCCACAGCTTAGCTGAAAGGGTGAGCACACAATCTAGCTAAATAAAATAAAACTATTTGGGTATCGTCTCCATCCCATTTATATTATCCCCACTTTACTTGAATGGTCAGCTGGTGTCAACTTTAACCATTACTTTCACCAAATACATGTAGAAATACTAAAATGACACATTACATATCCGAATTTATAAAATGTTGTAGCTATCATATATTTTGATAGCATTTTCAAATAACTGAAAAGATGTTAACTTTCACTGAAAAATGAAATTATGACTCATATTCCACATGTAAATTCTAGGTAAGAAGGGAAAAAATCAGTGAAAGGATGAGATATCTACAAGATCTAGTTCCCGGGTGCAGCAAGATCACAGGAAAAGCTGGAATGCTCGACGAAATAATTAACTACGTGCAATCTCTTCAGAGACAAGTAGAGGTAACTAGATGTCTTGATAATGAGCAAAGAGTATAAGCTAAATTCTATGATAATATCAGCTAAGAAGTACCTTGTTCCTTTGAAACAGTTTCTCTCGATGAAACTGGCAGGTGCCAGTCCCATCCTTGATTTTAACATTGACGACTTGCTGGCCAAAGAGGTAAATATTACAAAAACTAGTCACAAATAAAACGTAATTACAAAGTAAAAGGACATCTTTAATCTACAGCATTACTTACGTCTGAAACAAATTTTTCAACTATCAACAGGCTTTAGCAGCATCCTCCAGCAGTATTCCAGCAATGGGAGTATCACCGGATTTAACCAATGCTTACTATCTACAATACAATTCCATCCAACAAATAGATCAAATCTGTAAGCCTGAAGTCATAGAAACCCCAATTGATATTGGGCTACGAAGGAACATCAGTGTTCCTGTGTCAATGCCAGAGACTTGTCATGACTCATCCTACTTCAATGTAAATCATATATACCTTAGACGTAATATTTTCCCCCTTTGGTTATTCCCTTAATAATTTTAGATATTTATCTAATTTGATATGAACAGCAGATCACAAATTCTTTACAATGGGATGCTGAATCACAAAACATCTACATGGAATTTCTACAAGGAAGATCAACAACTTTTCCATTTCAAACATCCACAGGTAGATAGCACTATCGAGTCTACATGAATATTCCACTCCACGAGTTTATATTTTCGATCTAACTGGCTAATAGTTCTCCCTGCACTTGACTAAAACATACAAGTATACCCATAAGGCAATAACCCACAAGTCCAAGTGGTTAATGCTTGAGAAAAACTTGTGCAAGCCAAGCTTAATCATTTGAGCATCAATCACAACATGATCTCGGAGAAGTCGCTTACAGTTAACAGAGTACCAAAAAAAAACTCGTAGCTAAGAGTAATGCATACAGAGTCACCAGAGACACATAAGAAGCCTCCTAACTGCCATGATTTCCTTGTACAGGCACCACTGAAGACAGTAGTCTAAAGATGGAGATGTAAACGACAATGCGAATGTAGAATTTACCATGAGACTGGACTAGATGGCTTTAACTACAATTCTTTTTCAATTATGTTTAGTATAGACGAATATATCTTTATGTAAAAAGCCAAAGGCGGATGTGCCAATCAAATTGATAATCTGAGCACCTCCTTTCATCAAGATTCGATTTTATTTAATATAATAGAGAGCGACTAATGCTACGATTTGATTCAAGCAATAGCTCAAGGATGAAAATCACACATCAGAAATAGATATGAACAGATATACCGATCTGCCAGATAGGATAGAGCAATAAGGATAATAGAGAAAAGAAACGTAGAAGTTGTTTTCAATCAACCACATATGATCCATTTTGTATCATTCAATAACCTAACGAAATAAACAATCAAGGGAGACAAACAAATTGAGAAAGAGGACGATGAGACATATATCTTCAAACTGCGGAAGTGATCAGATGACGGATATAGACATGACTATGATAATGACATTATGCAGTATCCAACAAATCGATCGGAAATCGATGGGAAATCCTGTCCAATATAGACATGACTATGATCCTTTCCTCGTAAAATCGATCGGAAAATTAAAGGGAAAATGACGGATATTATCAGATGAGTGAAATTAAGTAGGCCAGTTGTCAATCCTGTCCGATATAGACATGACTATGATAATGACATTATGCAGTATCCAACAAATGCAAAGATGCTGCAATGAAATGTACAATGTCTCAGGCTCTCAGCTTTGCCATAACACACAATTGTTTGCCAACTAAAATTAAGAGACAGGGTCAGGGTTAACGAACTACATGCATAAGTATTTATATACCTTTTCTTTCACTAGACTCATACAAAATTTGGCAGCCACCAACCAACATCTACCCTCTCTAAGGTGGGTCAAGGACGCAAGAGAAAGGAAGCACTGTATCTGTTTCCATTGTTTTCTCACCACATATTTTAACATTCATGCTATCCATCTCAACCAAAACCTTAAGGTGATGGTTGAGGCCCATATATTATAGTTATATTCTATTATGCCCCCTCACTCGAATGCCCATTGGGCTTGAAGAGTGGTTGGTTAGTGCACAGGCACCCCATACCATGTGCGGGTTTTTCCACTTGGTGATTTTCGAGATATTGGGGGCTGCCAGGGTTTGAACACGTGACCTACGGTCACTCTGGCTCTGATACCATGATAGATGAACCATCTCAACCAAAACCTTAAGGTGATGGTTGAGGCCCATATATTATAGTTATATTCTATTAATCTCTACCACATGAGCACATTGTTTTAACTTTGCTTGCTTACACTTCTGACTTTTCCGCTTAAAAACTCAGCACACCAATTAAATTTCACCAATCAAATTGTCCCTAATCTTTAGCATTGCCTAATGGAGAAGATAAAAGTCTTCCCACAGACACAGCTATAATTGGATATAGCAAATTCAGAAGATGTTTTCTAACTCCGTACACATTGCAGATAACTTCTGTCTAAGTGATAACAAAGAAAGTGATAATGCCAAATCTAGATACCATGCTAAAAAAAAAACATGTGCTATAAGAAGGATCATATCAGCATAATCAATGCATACATGTCTTGAAAATACTAACATAAAAAGTCGTAGGAAGAGTGACTGACACGGCTCAGCCCGTATCCTTATCGTCGAAGATATCCGATGTACCGCCTTACCCAGGCCTAGAGTCCAAAGCATCATACAGATGAAAAACATAGTGTTGGACATATACAGCTAATAAAGTTTTGGGGGATGAACTAATCACCAAGGAAAGGGGTAACTCATCAGGGACCAGCGGGACGGTCACTGCACTATTTAAAGGCCCACGGTAGTAACTTATATCTTAGTAGTAATTGACAGTATCTTTTTCTTGACATTACCCTCACAAGTCACAACAACCCCAGCTTACCTCTCTTCTAAGGTGTATAGATAGTACTTTGATGGTCCAGGCTTGTCATGTCCATGTTTTAGCAATACCATAGTATAACATTACCTTCTTACAGTCTTCCCAAGCCTCCACGGCACCACCAATGATTTGCAATGTCTCACTCACAGCCCCATTCAAAACCTGAAGGAGTACAAGTTCCCTCAACTGCACACTTCCTTGAGATGAAGAAAATTACTTTAATGATTACTTTCTGACACTAAAGTTCCAGTGCAAACATAGATATCTCAACAGAAGAAGTTTAACACTCTGATTAATTGATTACATAGCTAAGAAGGTTTTTTTGGGTTTTTGAGTTGTGAAAGAAGAGCCAGTCATAGTTTTCCCTTCTATCCTACTAGACTACTAGTAGTTCATCTAGAACTTAGAAGAGCACAAAATACTGATGTCTCCCAATTTATAAACAGCACAGCCATCAACATATATGCTAGGTTTACTCTGTCATGCAAACGTCCTGTTCAAACATGTGCCCATTATAATGCAAGTAACCAGACGGAAATAATAGACATGTCGGCTCTTCTTTTGTACTCGTAGAAAATACAAAATGCTCTAAGAAGAAAGCACTCACAAGAAAATTGAAGAACAGTCAGAATGCTGCCAATGACTAGAAGATTAGAATGATCAAAAGCACCTCCTATCATAGTAACACTGGTTAAAGCATACTGGTAGACAACGAGAACTCATGGTGTGAGTCTGTGTAGATAAATCCAGCTTAATTGTTAATTGTTCCATTACTGGACAATCACCGAAACCTTAAAGAAGACACCCACCGCCTACAGAACCTATGCACACAGCCCACCCAGCTTCTTCCATTTCTTCAAGTGTTCAACTGTTAATATTTCGATTGGATTTGAGTTACAGGTAAACTAAGTAGGTGAATGTAAATTGTATATATTACATTTCAGCAAGAAAAAATCACGAATTCAAACGCAAATCTTGTCGTACAGATTACTTCACACATAAACATCACAATAGTATAGTACAGTGAATACAAGAACATGCAACAAACAAAACCTACTAGGATACCCAACATCTCGTCACTTACAATCTCCTTTATTAACTAGAGCGCTGATGCCTCACCAGCCTCTGCAAAGCAAATAGCAGCATTGGAAGATGTCCGACAATACAAGCGAAGCTTAAGTACAAGTAAAATTAAAACTGGTACCTTTCCCAGGAACAATTATGATGGGTGCTGTTTTACAGTGATGGAAGCAATATTCGCTGACACTCCCTTGCAGTACACTAGTGAACATGAACAAGGAAACAAATAAAATAAATACTAAATATAAATATATGGAAAACAAGATGACATAATACAGAAAGTCAGAAACGGATGTGTTCTACGAACCTTTGAACAAGACCTCTGCCTCTGGTACCCATTACCACAGCAGCAGGATGCAACCTCTCTGCTTCCTTGCAGATAACCTTCCCAGCATCACCTTCCACGATCCTAGCAACAGACTCTACCTGATCATACAAAAACAGTCTAGATATATATCAAAATTATTCAGTGAAAACATGGTTTCAGTGATCATGATGTTGTTCAAGTGAATAGAACAGCTTCTTTAATTTTGACAATCTATGACCACGTAATTCACTAACGACATCCATAAAATACTGCAGTTCACACATGAATTTCAAAATTACGCATAAACCAGTCTGAGCCACCTGCACAAGAAGGGAGAGTCCACATCATAAGCCCAATAGAAAAACTACATCCAAACATTATCCTTTGATTGTGAGGAGTAAAGGCACTTGTTCCACGCCTTCATTTTCTGTGGAAACCATATCTGCGCTCTCCTAGATTTAATGCCTAGTTAATTCGTATCTTAAATAATCAATTATTGTATTTGTTTCTCAATTTTTCTTAATAAACCACCTATACTATATGGCTATATGCTAAAATGACACTTGATCCAAAACTACAACAATAAGCATAGGTTTTGTGCCTCCATCATCTCACGCACTTAATAGCCATCAGCTCCAAACCAACTACAATTATTACCAATATTTATGGTACTAAACTATGAAGTGGAACAGGAATCCAAATAATGCTCGAGCAGATGCTGATTATTACTCTCCTATGGATTCTTGGGTGTTCCACCAGCAGCTTGCTCTATTGCCTTTTTCTTCTCATTAGCCGTGGCTAGGGGTGGCAATCGGGTCAGTCGGGTCGGGTTTGGGTCGGGTCATGTCGGGTTCGGGTCGTATCGGGTTCGGGTCAAACAACCCTTTCGGATCGGGTCGGGGTCGGGTCGGGTCATTTTCGGGTCAAATGATACATCGGGTCGGGTCGGGTCGGGTCGTAATCGGGTCCGGTTATTTTTTCGCAATATTTCAATATTTTTCCATTAAATCTAGTTTTAAATTATTATTTGCTTTAATTAATTCATTATTAAGTCAAACATATCAATTTAAACAATAAATCACTTTCATTTTGATCATTATTAAGGTTAATAATTGTCAGAGCGTCAATTTAATCGGGTCAATATCGGGTCGGTCAATGTCGGGTCGGGTTCGGGTCGGGCTCGGGTCACTGATTTTCGGGTCGTCATCGGGTTGGTCAGGTCGGTTTCGTGTTGCAGTATTATCGGGTCGGGTCGGTTTTGCTCGGGTTTCGGATCGGGTCAGACTTGTCAGCTCTAGCCGTGGCCACTTGACTTCCAGCAAGTTGTATGTGATAACTGTTTAACTTCATCATCTTTCAGTTCTTTAAACAAGGGTGCTGGATTCCCAATCATATGAAGCACGGGTTTAGAGAATTGGCCTGCTTCATAGATTAGATACTCTGTAACATTAATAGTCTTCATCTTTGCCCAGTTTTCACCAGTACCAAGAAGTGTAGCTGGGAACACCATGGTGTGGAATGGTACATTATCTTTGCCCATAAATTGATAAAGTTCAACATTCTCAGGTTTCCACCATCTCTCCGCTGTCACAGAAATATATCCAATTGGTGCGTCAAACCAGACGTAAAACACCCTACTAAACTTATCACATGGAACTGGAACCCCTCATTTCAAATCTCTAGTGATGTAACGTGGTTTGAGCCCTTCTCTAAGCCATCCATTTGTTACCTTAGGGCCCATTCTGGCTCCAGCATCTGACTTCCGACATCTTGTTGGTATACTCTTCCACCTTGTCTTGGAGCCACCCCAATTCCAGAAACAAGTGATTAGTTTCCCGGATCTGAGGAGTGGATTGGCAAATTTTGCATTTCGGCTCTTTCAACTCTGTTGATTTAGGAGCTTTTCACACTTTTTACAATGATTTCCTTTAGCAGACTCATATGCAACCAGATTTTGGGCAAATACCCGCCACAAAACGATCAGCTAAATCCCGAAACCAGACTTAGCATATATGTTGTGGCTAGAGCCATTCTAAAAAATTATCAGTCATAATAAAACTGCTATTGTCTTCTCCAACACCCACTTATTCTCCATAACTTTAATATAGATAGCCGGACAAACTTGTGTTTGTCGAGGAGAAGATGTACGTCCAAATTGATCAAAGCTTATATTGAACCATTCATAAACTTGCTTACAAATCGCATGGTATTCGTCACATGTTTCTCTAGGACTACATTTTCTTCCATTGCCTTCGTTTCAGTAGCTACCAATGTACCATACTCATCGGTACCATACTTCCGGCTACATATAAAGTATTGTATCCCCTTTGTCTACAAAACCTTGCGACCACATCCACACTCCACACATCCGATGATGTTGCCAAGGTGAGGCACATTGTTCATGCAAGGAAGGGTGCTGCTTACTAATTTGTTTCGCTTTCCTGGCACTCACAACTTTGCACCGCCGGTGTACTTATCATCCGACTTGATACTCTATTGTAGTAAGTTAAGATTGCACGTAGGTTTCTATTGCGCGAGAAAGTTTTCCTATACTTTCGGAGGAACTTTTTTTTGGGACATTGGCAGCAAACTCAAGGTTAGAATTGTTTTGCAATTGTTGTAATAATATGAATAATGAGTATCATATCATATATGGAAAATTTGTATACCGTATAAATTCATATGGGGTCGTTTGGTTCAACTCGGTGAAATGGAATTGATTGGAATCTCGTACCAAAGAGGTATAGATTTAGAACTCCATACAACTCTAAACTGGTTTGGTTTTATCAACTCTCACACTTTGAGGTGAATTGGAGTTAGAAACTTGCACCGAGAGAAGGTAGGGATTCTAGGGGTTGGTATCCATCAAATCTAACTTCATTCCAAAGTGAGCCAACCAAACACTAAAATGGACCAACCCCATTCTCATCCATTCCAAAACACAGCTCCAT
Source organism: Heliosperma pusillum (assembly GCA_022085475.1). Lineage (NCBI taxonomy): Eukaryota > Viridiplantae > Streptophyta > Magnoliopsida > Caryophyllales > Caryophyllaceae > Heliosperma > Heliosperma pusillum. The sequence continues at coordinate 11,613 of JAIUZE010073302.1, read as the reverse complement.
TTGAAATATATTACGAGTAATCTTTTCCTAAAACTTTATTTCATGATTTATAACACAGCTCCTCTCTTGTACACTAAATATAACATGAACCAAAAAATTAAGGAAAAAAAATAGTTAACTAATGACTGATAAACAATCAAACTCACCATAACAACCTGGAAAGCCTCAACGGCTAGTTTCTCCATTAAAACCTGAGTAGCCTCATAAACCGCCTCATTTTTCACACCTAATCATTAAAACAATCAAAATCAATTAATTAACAACAAAACCACAAAAAGTATCATAACACAATTCATAATCATTAACAAAAACCATAATTCAACCAAATAATAACAATAATGATAAGGGTTTATTCATAGGAATAATCCAAACTATTGCCCCTCTTCTCATAATAATCCGAACAATATTTTTACTCACAATAAACCTCAACTCTAAGTACCATTTCTCTCCAAAATAGACTCGTGACCGGCTACCTTCTAATCCATTCAATCTTTCTTTATGTTGTGAATCTTCCCGTATCCGGCTTATTAATATGTGCCCGTAAGGCACACGTTAGCCCGAATTAATAATAATATAATCTAAACTCATAGTTACTTTAATTATCACCCTAGTCTATTGATTCCACTCTCGACGAGTCTAGATTCTCTGTCTCATTTCCGTGTCTCATCTTGTGTTCCACTAGTTCTCCATTTGACACATAGGCATTAACCATTAAAAATAATTGTGTAAATATGATAAGAGGTTTATGTGTCAGAAGATAAAAGGTAGTGGGACACAAGATGGGACAGAGGATCTAGACTCCACTATCGACTATGTTCAGTTGATTCCATTGTCAAAAAGACCCGAAAACATCAAAATGAATCAATTAGCAGCCAAAACACCAAAAATATCGCAAATTATTTCATAATCATCAAAATAAACAATTATACAGTCAAAAATTCATACAAAAAGCAAAAACATACTGAAATCATCAAAATCAATCATTTAACAACCAAACCACGAAACACATCACGAATTACTTCATATCGTCAACATTAACCCTAATTCAACCAAAATAATCGGAAAAATCAAAATCAATCAAATTAACAGCCAAAACACGAAACTTAAATCAAAAATTAATTCATAATCATCAACATTAACATGATTCAACCAAAAAATAAAATTAAAAAATAAAATTAAAAAGCAGAATCATACTGGAAACAGCATGAACAAGGTGAAGAGTATCAGCAATACGGCAAAAGTGAGAAAGAGTCCAATCAAAAGCATGTTTACTATTAGGTCCATGATCAATGGCGATAATTATATCACGACCTCTCCTTCTCTCTCCTGTTTCTCTCTCTAGTTCTGGTTCTGGAATCTTCGGTATTAGTGATGGAAGTTGAACTACTCGGACATTGTATTCTTCGACTTCTTGTTGTTCTTCGTCGATTTTCTGCATTTTCAGTTTCTTAGGTTTAACGTTTCTAAGTTGAATTTTGGAGTTGTTTTTTTTGTTAGGGATTTGATTTGGATGCGCGGTAAAGTGTGATGAGTGATGATGTGCTACTAAACAAGTAAAGAAGCCGTCGTTATTGAATGTCCAGTCACCTAACGTGTTTGACTTTTCTGCTACGTGGCGTACAAATATCTATCAAAAAAACACCTTTTTGTGAACCTATCTTTTTTTCATGAAACCCAAGTTCTCATTTAAGACCATACGACTTGTTTTAAGTTTAAAACGGGCCAATTTCTTTCATAAAAAACAAATAGGGGATAAGTAGGACTTAAGACGGGTTGTCCCGTCTTAAAGAAGAATTACTGTTCATTAAAATTTAATTGGATTGAGTTTGAGTTCGCTCTCAAAATGCAAACCCGATACGAATGAGCTATTAATGATTAATCTAATCCTAGTTTTTTCTTCATCAAGCATCACATAAATATACACACACTTTCCAACTATTGACATGATACGAAAACACGACACAATCTTAACTCGAAATTAATGGCTTAGGATTGAGACTTAATGACTCATTTATGTAAGTGAGGCGACACAAATACAACACCAAATTTAATTGGGTCGGGCTCGGGTTAAAAGGTTAATAACCCGTTTATATGTGACACGAACTCGACACGGGCGAGCTGTTTATCAGGTCTATTATTTATGACCATTTATAAGGAATAAAACTGATAGTCTCTTTAGCATTTTAAATTGCATCCTAAACAAAAGAACATGATTTATCTCAAGTGATAAGAGCTCTTTTAATCCAACGGATTGAGAGTTCTATTCTTATTACTTGCGATATAGCTCTCATTTGAACAAGAAAAAATCATCCTAAATATAAACTACCCTGCCAGCTTAGACTTTATTTGTTTTTTTTGTGTGTGTAAAGTAGTAATAAGGGCGATTTTAATCCCGGTGGTTACTCTGTCAACTTGATCCTATTTGTTTATTTATTTATTTTTTGTTGGTGTAAGAGGATCTACAAAAGGGGGATTTTAATGCTGACAAAATTTAAGTTGTCGTCATGAGCGTCACCTCTAATGACTTTACCAACTAAGCTTCAACGAGCCTATTTATTTTAGGGATGATAATTAGTATTCCTTTTTTTTTGTATGTGGTTTTACACTCATACACATGAATTAAGAGAAGTTATCAAAGACAGGGATTTCTACTTGCTACCGCCTTATGTGTTTTCAATATTTAGGTGGTATCCCTTGTTGTCTTAGATTTTGAATTTTTTCAAAGTTAAATCTAAAAAAGAAAATATGTTCACTACTGAAAACAAAGGTCATATTGACGGTATTTTTGCGACAGCCATATAAACCGTAGCAAAAAAAAACTGCGATTGAATAAAATAAATTTGCGATGAAACTCAATCACGGAATCGCTAAAATATGGCAAACTTGCGACGGAAATTTCGTCGCACTCTAAAATTAGTCCAAGGTGCGCTTTATAAGGCAACGACGAAGAGATATGCGAAGGAAAACCCGTCCCCAAAGCACAAAAACCATCGCTGAACAAGGCTATCTGCGAAGGAATTTTTGTTGTAGGCGAAAAGTCCAAAAACTATATCCCCTAATCGGACTCAATTTGGGGAGTACTAATACAGTAATACTATCACTTAAAATCAAAATCGCAAATTAATTAGATGATCTCCACGCCGGACCACTTCTCACCTCTACCACTCACCTCTGCCGCGACGGACCCGTGGACCGCTCCCTGCGCCGGACCACCTCTCCTACCGCCTCTATGAAAATTAATGTCCACATCAAAGATAATTTTGATCGATAACGTAGAAATCAAAGAGATAACGGATCAAACAACGCGAGTTTATTAGTCCAAATTACGGGCCGCACGCATGCAGCTTCGTATGCATTATGCATTATGCATTATGCATTATGCATTATGCTGCCAAATCAGAAAAACTACGAAGTTGAGTTCACAATACGTTCTTAAAATTGTACAGAGAATGTCATCCGCATTACTAGGGATTGTAATTGTAATTTACATTTCGTTATTAGCACATCAAGACTTTCATGCCTTCATAATTACGTACTACTCCGTATGTATTTGTATATATTTCGACTTTCCGAAGTCTATACTAAGTTAATAATAATTATAAAAAACGCAGATTTCAAACCATCAAAACCTTGATCTACACGCACAACATCCTGTAATGGCAGCTACTTTGACTTGCAGCGATTATCTCAATCTCCACTTTTGTGAGCTCATAGATACTAACTACGTACTCCCTCCATTTCACAAACACATTTTCATTTGACTTTTCAAAGAGTCGGGCGCGTAAAGTCAAATGAAAAGATCTTTGTGACATAGAGCAACTACTATATATACTATACTGTATTAACTATATGTATAATTATTTTGTAAAATTTTGCTTACAAAATCCGATGTATAGATATTATATGGATTCGATTTACAAAAATTTGCTTACTACGATATGGATCGGAGTACTAAATTTTCCCGACGATTTACAATTAGTCCTCGGTTCGGTAATCGGTATGCCTCTATCCATGATGAGTTCTTATCAGTAATCAAACGCTTCCATGTCTAGATCGACAAATTGAGTTAATCATGCTCAACGTAATTAAATAATGTTGCTATTACATACGTATGGTTTAACGAGCCGGGTGCTCGACTCACATCATTTCATCAATGTCAACAACTAGTAGATATATGAGCCTCAACTACTTAGGTTTCTCATATCAATCAATTCATCTAACTAATTCATTTAAGTTTAAAATTTATTGTTCATTTCAAGTGGTTTGAGCCCATAGTAGTAGATTAACCCACATATGTAATTTAGGGTATTTTGTTAAACAATGAGGTCGCTTTGCGATAAATAGTTAAAGTTTTATTTTTTGTCAGGATGAGTGAGTTCGGTTCGAATCTTGATCACTATCTAAGTCAATATTCAAGCATGAAAATGTGAAGAGGTTAAGTATAGATCTACTTGCATATAAGTTTTTCAAGGGTCCATAATATATAAAAAATATAAGAATATAAACGTGAAGAATTTGCCAAGACACCCCGTAAATGGAATACGCAAAATATTATTGGGTGGTACAATTTATCTTTTCTTTTAATATGGGACATGACATATAAGTGTCACTACTCCAATTCATACTACAATAGAATGATGATTTAACTACATAGTACGGAGTACTAATTTAGCAACTGACCAAAACTCGATCGGTTGCTAAATGTACTCCGTATAACTTAGCAACTAATGTGGAGACAAAAAATATATTTAGTCTCTACTTAAAATTTCTAACTAAAATGATAGCCAATTCCGTCTCTATTAAAGAGATTAAATAAATTAGTTGACAAATTTAGTATGTATCTAATAATTTAAGCTTTTAGATAGGATATCATTGCCAACTTCCTACTATTAGTCCTTAGAGATATACACGTAAACGTGAAAACTAGAATATTTTGAGCTTAATTGACAAGAAAACGGCTGATGCTAGCTATACATTTCACAATTTGAAGATATATATATTCTATAAAACCATATTATATATAATCCAAATTAAACCAATCACATTCATACATAATCTTATTATTATTGATTGTTTGTCAAGTACATGCATACACATACATATATACCATACTATATACTCAAGTACTCAACCCTAAAAAACACCTTTGCTTGTTGTTCAACTTCAATAAAAAAGAACAACACACTTTCCTTTATTGTTTCTCATTGCATGCACTTGCATCTAACAAGGAGTCATTTTCTGCAAGTTAACCCACCAATTATTCACATGCGCACATGCATGGGACGACGTCGTACCCCTTATATTTCCATGAAGAATACTTGCATTCAAAATCATTATTATTACTATTCTCATTACTTTGCCTTGATATTTTTTGACAATATTTTCTTGTCCTTTATTATTGTATCAATTCTCATGGCTTCCTCTTCTTCGACTAACTCCGTTGTTGCTGCGGCTCCTACTGACTCGTCCACTGCTGTTCTTATACGGGTTGATCAATCCGGTCGTGGTGACTTTACGACGATACAAGCGGCTATTGATGCTGTTCCTTCTAATAATGAGGAGTATGTTTTCATTTGGATCAAGCCTGGAGTATATAGGTAATAACATGATGACATATAGCTAGGAGTACATATTATTATCGCAAATTCTCATATCAAATTCTCAGACGAGTCATATGTGATCATTTTATGCTCAAATATAAACACATATTTACCCTAAAAATGTGACCATTTGAAGTATATTATAGTATTACTTATAATCATAATTTGAAGTATATCTTATACGTTACTACTACTTGTGTGAATAAATCATTTTACAGGGAAAAAATAGTTGTGCCGGCTGATAAGCCTTATATAACACTAAGTGGAACTCAAGCAACAAATACCATAATTACATGGAATGATGGAGATAATATATATGATTCACCAACTGTTTCTATTTTGGCTTCTGACTTTGTTGGACGTTATCTCACCTTTGAGGTAATTAAATAACAAGTTTACATTTTGATTATTACTAATAAATAAGTGCTATTATGTAAGACGGTTTTACACAATATTTATTCTTTTATGGCTTGTTTCTGAAGGATCAATTTCATTTGAAGAATAAGACGGCGTTTTGTGCCCATTTTATGGTCAAATGTAACCAAGATAGTCTAACGACTAGGGCTACAGCTTATAGTTTTTTTTTTTTCAAAAAAGTTGTCACCGTTGGTTATAAAATTGTCTCAAAATCACGTCTTATTGTTTCAGACGAAAATGACGCAAAAGGGTGCGTTTTATTTACTGACATAATTGTGTGTATGTAGAATTCTTATGGAACAAGAGGGAAAGGTGTAGCTCTAAGGGTATCAGGAGACAAGGCTGCATTTTACGGCTGCAGGATCCTCTCTTTCCAAGATACTCTCCTTGATGATCTTGGAAGACATTACTATAGCAATTGCTATATTGAAGGAGCCACTGATTTTATATGTGGCAATGCCGCGTCTCTCTTTGAGGTATTTTTTTTCCGTCTCAATTATTTGTTCAGTTTTAGTTTTATCCTCGGAGAATATAAATAAGGTCCTAATAAGGTCCTAATAATTTGGTTTTCATATCGTACAAGAAATGCCATATTCACTCGATCAATGAAGTCGGGTATGCAACAATTACGGCACAGAAAAGAACGACGCCATGGGAAAACACTGGATTCGTATTTCTAGGGTGTAAGGTTACGGGCGTAGGAGTACATACCGCTCTACTAGGGAGACCATGGGGTGCTTATTCTCGTGTTATTTACGCATATTCTTTCATATCATCTGCCATTGCACCACAAGGATGGGATAATTGGGGAGACGTTAACAAACAAAGGTATTCAATTTTTTTTTTCCAATTTTTCATGTATGTTTGTGTCTTACTTATATACTCTCATTGTCTCGGTTAAATGGTTGTCCTTTCATTTTGACACAAAGACCGAAAAAAGGTGAAGGACCATTTGTGGTTCCACATAGTGGATATCAAGTGGATAATAATCTCATTGGGAGATCAAATTACTAATAGAATATCTTTCTAATATAGAAATTAAAGAACAACAATTCACTAAGATACTAAAAAAGAATAGGACAACAATAATTGACATATTGTTTTTTTATTTTTAATATATTATTACTTCTACAAAATTGGTACCTCATTAATTGTTTATATTTCCCATCATTATATTTTGTGATGAGAAAAAACGTACACTTGAAATTGAAAATTAATCAAGAGAATTGAGCAATGTGATTATTTTATGGAAAAAATTTATACCAGAGAGCTAATGATTTCAATTTATAAAGTTTTTTCAAATTTGTTTTGTCCCGAAACTAGGAATAGTAGTTTCAATTTTGTTTATGCGGAGTATTTGTAAAGTCATTCTCTAATGATAATATCAATAAAAGATTTAACAATTTATAATTTTATATTTGTTTTGTTTTATTTTAATTAAAATATTATAGTTTAAAGTTAAATGAAAATAATATAACTTAATAAAAAGATTAATTTTATTGAATAAATTATCATTATTAGTTTTCTAATGTAATCGAATACATTTAACATTTACAAGTAAAAGTTTAATTTGAATGTAACACATTGTGACTACGTAGTTTGTTTACCTTTTTTAACAATCTCTATTCTCTACCACAATAGAGAATATTAGCTAGTTATTACAGTATTAAAGATAGACAAGAATAAAATAGTTAAAAGTTAAAATAAAGCGAATTTCAGAAAATATTTGTTTTGTATGGAGTATTGTTTTATTAGAGTTACTCAAAATGAATAACTCAACTTAAAAAATTTACTTGTATTTTCAATTTTTCATCGTTTTAAATGCTTAGATATTCATATTGAAACCATACACAAAATGACAATAATTCCTTTATAAATATCTTCTACTCTTATTTTGCGACCCCTGTTAACCCCTGGTTTCGTCACTGCTCTAAGTCTCGAACTCGTGTTAATGTTTTTGATGCTAAACTCATCATGTGTTTGTGACATAATAGTACGGCATTCTATGGAGAGTACAAATGCTATGGGAAAGGGGCAAATAGCGAGAAAAGGGTAGATTGGTCAAAGGGACTAACAAGTGAAGAAGCTGCACCATTCTTAAGCAAGGACATGATTGGTGGACGAGGCTGGCTTCGACCCGCACCTACCAATTTCATCAAAGGTTTCTCTAATGATGTTGCTTTGGTATCCGAACCTAAAGAATAAGCTTGTATCTTATGAAAAAAAATACTTATATAAAACAGTCTTACACACGTAATTCCATCTATATATTAATATGTCTTATTACTACTAGTCTACTACTACACTGTGTTTATCAATGTATATAAATAATTTAATTTAATTGATTAATCCATTTGAATTTTAAAGTTCACTTTGTAATATAGATGAATAATAAAATGATAACTATTTTATATTTAAGTTAATTGTTTGTTAGTATCGGCACGTCTTTCATTTAACTTTTGTTATTGTTTATTAAACCACATGTCATCTATTCGGCTTTATTATTCTACGAGAATAATTGAATAAGTGTGATGATCTGGAAAACTAGACCAAGTATTTAACTCAACTATTTTATTTTGTACCCGAATGTACACGAGAAGGAATAAATAGTGTGAGTTTTTCTCTTATTAAGCTCGCCCTATGTTGTAACATACCAAAAATGAAGTTTAAATCCTTTCCAACCCGTGTTATGATATACTACGTTTTTTCTCGACACAATACTTTTGCGCAGAAAATTACATTCGTGTACCCTCAGCTAATTATCCACAATCACAACAATTAAACATTTTCTCAACAACTAAACCTCTTAAATCAACTAAATGGCTTCAATTATATACCCCATATGAATGTAAAATAATTATTCAATAGTTCTTTTGTTTTTCTAGTTTTAATTTGATTGTCGGCGGCCAGACTGGTCGGAGGTGTTGAAGGGAGATGAGCGAAGGGAGGCAAATTCAATTGAGTGAGTGAGTGAGTGGAAATATTGACAAGGGTAATATTGTAAAGAGTCAATTAACAATTACATCCAAGCCAATATCATTTTTCTACAATTACTCCTACGTTAATTTTGTTTCTTGAAATTACATCGATTTTATGTGCTCAAACAAAAAATTGCACCCAAATTAAGTTTCAGGCTAGTTTTTTCACCAATTTTAAGTTAAAAACATGATTTTTATGACGATTTGCCCTTCTTCATTTTTATGTTATTAACATTGTTATCTCTCTATCTCTCTCAAAACTCTACATCTATTTTGGTTTTACAAGCTCATAACCAATATATAATTTATTCCGCATTGCTCTGTTCTATTTCATTGTTAATATTTTATTCGATATTACTCTCAATATTAGTGGTATACAACATAAATCTTGCATTGACCTATTTATGCTAACTACGTTACTTTTTTTATTTTCAATTATTTTTAGGGTAAATAATCAAAATGTCAATTGAAAATAGCTATAAAAGTACTCGCCATAGTGGTGTTCAAGAGCAACTGAGGTCTTAGGATTCGAACAAAAGAAAAGTGAAAACTAACATAAATAAGTAGAGAAATAGAGGTAATGAACAATCTCGTAATTTAGGAAACTTCGATCAACAAGAACAACAATTGTAATTGGGAAAAAAATTCTATGGTAAATTTGGGGAAATTTAGGTGAAAAGTAATTAGGTTTTACCATAGAGTAGGTAGTAAATTAACTATTGTTATGCTAAATCAATAATAAAGACACTTGTGCATTTTCGTCAGTTTATATTTTTTTTTTCACCTGAAGCTTAATTTGGGTGCATTTTTTTACTTGAGCATACAAAATGGGCGTAATTTCAAAAAAAAAATTGACGTGGGAATTAGGAATAATTATAGAAAAGCGATATTGTCGTGAGTGTAATCCTTAATTGACTCCACTGTAATATATTGACCTGGACAGTTGTGCGGGTTGGCCTGGCCCGCCCCACCCCATCAGGTCCGACATTTCTCGGTCTGCCAGCTTGCTAGCACATCTCGCACAACCCATCATTTGAACGGGGTTGGTCTCGGGCTGTCTGCCTGTCTCCTCTCCAGCCCACTAGCCCGCATATAAAAATGCCCATTTTTTTTTACCAACCAGTCTGTTCCAGGGCCGTCACTCCTAGGGGTGTTCATAATTAACCGAACCGTAAAAACCGAACCGAAAAAATCGAAACCGCATTTTTTTAGGTTCGGTTAACCGAACCGAAACACAAAAACGGTTCGGTTACATTTTACTCAGGAACGGTTCGGTTACGGTTCAGATTTTCATAACCGCGGTTAACCGAAACCGAACCGTGACATTATTACCCATAGCAAAATATTATTTGTGTAACACCCGCAAATGTACCCTATTTTTCTAGTAAAAATATTTTACGGATACTTTTCAGTGAAATTTAGTTTTAATCGTAAATTTAATTTTCCGAGTCGAATTTAGAATTTCCGAGTTCGTATTTGGAACTTCCGCGAGATTCCATGAGAATCCCGTCTTAAGGCGACTTTGACTTTTTCTTGACTTTTCCTTACATATCCCATACTACCACTTAACCTATTTTTCATTCACACAAACACAAAACATTACTTCTTCCTTAAGAAAAATCAAAACCCTTGCCTCCATTTTGATCCATCTTTGAATCATCGTACCTCATTCGTTTCTTGCTCAAATTCACGTAAGTTCGTCTTATTCTTCCCCTCTTAGCTTCCTCTATCCGTATTGGTAATAAAATTACCGTCTTTCTCGCTTTTAAATTATACCGTTTTCTCAATGGTGAATGATATTCATCTTTTATTATTCTAATGTATGTAGGGAGACTAGGAAGGTTAGGAAATCGATTAAAGACGAGCGAAAAAGGTAACGGTGAAGGGTTACTCAATATCATTTACGTGTTTTACATGCTTCTATGTTAGAATTCGTATATAGAATACGATTAGTAAGCTTAGGATTTATGTAATTGATGATGATTGTTGTTAGTTGATGATTGTTGATGATGAATATTGATTGTTGATAGTTAATAGAAGTAAATTATGAGAATTGGAAATGATAGAGTTGTGTATGTTGCTCACGGGTTGATGTTGTCCCAGTCGGGTGCCCGACCGCCGGTCCAGTGGCCGGCTGGGAACTCACTGCACCGACCCTTTTTCGTAAAATGATCATATCTCCTTCGTTACTTGCTTGTTTTTGGCTTGTGACCTATCGTTGGAACCGTAAGAAGATAAGCTATCACCTCGACTTGGAATTTATGCATTTGTATATCTAGAACTCTAGTTATGACCGTTTGAAGTGGACCCTTGTTTTAGTTAATTTCCAAACTTGCATTTTGTGTGTAGTTGTGCTCCGAGTCGGGGTACCGGCCGCCAGCCTCCAGACCGGCCTAGAACACGGCTGTGTTTTATTCTTACATTTCCTAAAACTCGTAAATTATAATAGTTCGCATGATTCGTTTATCGTATAATTTTACGTAGTGACTTATGTTTTGGACATATGATATTTCATTCGCTTGTATCACATGTTTTGTGACGGTTTTTGGTATGTTCCACTTTGAGTCGGTTTTTACAAATGATACGGTGTGAGCACTGTTTTGTCTTGTGCTTTGTAC